>JARHVA010003610.1:700000-1300000 GCA_037957365.1 Torreya grandis
CTTTTAGTGCTTCTCTTCATCCAAAAAATTATTGATAAAATAGCCCTATCCCAAAAAAAATGGTCACGTCATTATCCAACCCAAAGTTTGAGCCTGATTACTAAGACACCACTTTCTTACCAAACCTAGTGTTATTCAAGCACTATATAAAATATTTAAAGTAATTGGAAACATGCAAGTTCCCACCTCAGAGGATGATGATGATGATGAGATTGATTACCTATATGATCTTGTGTATCTTGGTAGGTTAGGACTACAAAGGTTTGTGACCAATATTGAAGTATTTCCTTGATAGACCTATTCAATAACCTATTATGGACTTCCAAGTGTATTCTATGGGAGGGGAAAGATCTAGTCTTCTCTACCAATTTAGTGAATTTGATCTTAGATATCTTAGGGGATAATTTTAAGTGATATATAACCTCCTATATTACACCATCATCTATTATTATATCATAGTATATGCATGGGCTAATACCCATGAGAAATATGAGGTTCTCACGGTTTGGGCCATCGACCAAGAGTGATGAACCAATAAAGAGGATATTGACACTTACCTTATCCACCTCTTCCAAAAGGGGGTTCATGTTAGGATACTCCTATTGAACTACATGTTTATGGATAATGACACCATGCATGTAAACATCCTATGGGTTCCCTTACTGAGCATGATTATTAAAGGGGAAGAGGTCTTGAACCGAGGAAGTGTAATCACCTTTAATATTTTCAAATCCATATCATAATCTAAGGCTAGAGGGAAATTCTACATGTTATCTTAAATCATGTATGTATTATGTATCTTTCACTCATTTGACAACTCAACACTCCCACCATGGGTTCCTATGGGCTCTATAGTTCATCTTGTGTTCTAAAAATTATATGATCACCACTATTGGAGTCACATCTAGGATATTTGTGAGTACTTATACCCCATTATCTATTAGGCCATCAATGAGAAGCCCATGCCATGAATTTACAAGGAGATAAGGAAGACACTCTTTCCCATTAAGTCTTATTGGTATTATTGAGATCACACCATCATTTGTGTAGAGGGTATATGATAAGCCCTTCTTCTTTTCCCTATCAAGTCCTAGATCATCTTGTTGAGAAATAAATTTGTCATCAGTTAGTCGAAGGAGTCATGGGGTTCTTAGCTGATCAGTAATAGAAAGCATGCCTAGACTTCCCAATTATCATCTACCACCACAAGTATAATAATATGAATTCATTATGGAATATGGTGATCACCAAAATTTCGTATGCCTTGGGAATGGCTGAGCACAGAGAGTGGGATTCTCATGGGATCATCTATGCCCATGTGGTAAAAACATAACCTAGATCAACAACACTTATAATAATGAGCCCCATGATGATGAGGTTCACCTTAACTTGACTAAAAATAATGAAGTATTAATGCAAATTGAGGAAAAAGAAAGGTAAAATAACCCTAAATCAGGACAAACACTAAGGAAAGACTAATGCCAACTATGCATCCACCTCTACCATAGCCACCACCATACCCCATATTATCTCAAATAAGAGGATATGTTCAAGAAACTATGCCTAAATCACTAATAATATCATATAATGGATCCCACCACCATCACCTCCATGAGATTTGTATTCATCAACTTCATCCTTAAATCCTCAACCTTCACATCCATCAATCACTCAACCATAAGTGGTGCAGGCACTATACTTCATTATGAACAATAGTCTTGAAAAAATCCCTAAATAGGATAAAATTTAGGTACCACTTAATACCACTTCTCTTATTGGTGCCATACATATGCAACCCATAGGGGTACCCATGGGTTTCCTTATTCTCACAAAGCCTGTCCCAATTGGGCCTTCTTCAATTCCTACCTCACCCACTCACCAATTTACTTAGGTTCCCTTGGATTTGGCCATGTTAAAAATTTCCACAAGATTATCCATCCCCTCTCTTTGGTTTTTATGTGCCTTGATTGTATGGTCCACATCCACTCTAGTATAAATCTTAGTTTAGGTTTATTTTATAGTTTTTGAAAGTATTTAGACCCTGATAGCCCCCAGTTTCATAGTACTAACATATGTCATGGGTCTACTATCAGTTCCCCCATAAGTCACCCTCAAATATGGACTCTTCTTTGTGTCCCCACCATGATGATTTATATGGCCACCTCAATGGTGAGTGTACCTGTGTGCATAATTGAGGCAATTCCCAATGTTATTTCCCCATAATCACTCCTTTAATTCCCTAGTCTGCTCCATTGTTAATCACCACTTTATCCCCTTATACCACTATGAATTAGGCTAGCCTAAGTTAATCACCTAAATGATTAAATAAGAAAACTTATTTTACACTTATGGTTTATTCCCCAACTTCTATCTCAATCACTCCCACTTTAACTACTACTCCAATCAACCTAGATAAAAGACCTAAGAAGAAACTAATGGTAACTACTTCATAACCTCCTATTCAAGTTTTTATTACTCCCTCTTGGTCTTGTATTTAGCTTACCCCCTATGGTTCCCTATTCCTCATTTCCTATCACCCTAGGGGCCCAAGTATTTAGATTCAACTAGTTGATTTCCTCATTCTTATTAAACACACCTCACCTGAGTGCCATTAGTCTCCACATCTACATGACCCATGACCAATGGTGAGCCTAATTGTTCCCCTAAGCTTACTCATTCATTCTCCCTCTTTTCACTCCCATTCCACCTCCACTCATTTACTTCATTATTCCTTCATATCCATCCCTCCTTCCTCCTCCTAAACCTTTAAACTCCACTTTATTTGATTCCAACCCTCTTTTTCTGCATTCCAACACCTTGGGAACATTTATAAAACTAATTTGGGTTAGACCCATCAAGTCATCAAGATCAGAGATCCCAAAAATGATCTACCATGGAGATCCAAATGTTTAGTGGTAATTCGACAAGGCCTCTAGGAGAATGAAGAGAGTGTTCACACAGACCTTCACTCAAAAGGGGAACCCTATGGTCTAGAGAACTGAGTAGGATATCTTATCCATCATTAAAATTGAGGATACCTAGTGGAGAAGAGAAAGTGGTTGAAGACCCAATGTTAGTGATTTGAGATACCAATAATCTCAAAAAAAAAATCATAAAAGATATGAAGGAGTAAGTATAAGTACTTAGAGCATAGGTGAAGAGAACTTTCCTAATTGAATTGATTGGTATAGTTAAGGAGGCCCTTGTGAAATTATTCATAACTCTTAAGGAATTAATCAAAGCTTTCACCATAAACAAAGATCACCTACAACACACATAGGTGTATTTATAAAGGGTTACTTACATTAACAATAAATGTAAAAGGCTCATTGTCATCCTTCACAAGGGCATGTTCCAAGATCTCAAACTTATTCCTCTAAAATAATTAAAAATATATCAAACTTATGTAGGGAATATGAGAGCCTTGATTGAGGAGTGGTTGGCCTTAGAATAGATAGTCATAGAGACTCTAGATAAGGGTAAGAAGTAGATGTTGGACTATTTCAAAGAGTTTAATATCACTATAGTGTTACATCTATATGACACCTTTCTAGATAGAGGATAATTTAAAGTCTACCTAGCTCAATTCAACTAGGTCATGAGAAAAATGGTGGAAAAGGAAAATAAGGTTGGGGCCAAGGTGATTCTATATTTATCCACCTAGTCCATATAATGTATCATCCAAGTGTTTGGGGTGAATTCTCCCTCGAGACCCAAATCCAAGTGTATTGGTGCTTGTGTTGGATAAGATGAGGTGATATTTCAATATCCTCCCATGAATCTTACCAAGATGGATTGATAATTTAAGTTAGTGGTATCCATGTTGGTAGTCGAGGAGGCATATCTCAAGTAGTTGGGGAGTGGTCCCTTTCAAATTTCTTCTTGATTATTTTTGGGTGGGTCCTAGGGATTTTGTTCCACTTATCTTGGGATACAAGATCTTTTTCCATAAATGTTATTTGTAACCATTTCAGGACATGATGGCCCAAAATGGGAACCTGTGCTACTTGAAGATATGCTCCATCTCTTATATATAAGTGGCCCTATTGTATTTGTAACCAAAACTCTATTTATATTAATGAAAGTTTTCCTACTTTTTTCAATAGTGTTTCTATTTACATGGATGTTGTACAATAATTCCTATGTTTGATGAATTTATTCAAATTCTAAAGAGTTGAGAGTGTGACCTAATGTATAGGATGAATGTAGTAATTATAACATGCCTTTCTATTCTAATTATTTATTAACTTTCCTCATTTTATTATAAATACTTGTTAGTCTGTGTGCTTGATGTTTTAGCATAACTTTAAAGGTCCTATGTGTAATTTACTCTAGGCCCCTCAAATGTGTTTATATTTTTCAAAGAGTTTATATATTTAAAATTCTCATTTCGTATTTATACCCCATTCTCTATTTGATGATAAGTCTAAGGTCCTTGTGAAACTTGGCATACAATGGTATAATGGTGGCTAAGCACACACTCTTGAAACACTAACATCTTTTACAAATTAGGAATCCCTTTTTTTCCTTACCTTACCCTCACTTTTTTATGCTTTTTTTGGAGCTAAACGAACTTTCACCTTTATTATAAATTTGTTTTATTTCAAATTTTCTTTCATTTTGGAATCTATTGAACTTTTGTTGCCGCCCTTTCAAGTTAATCCCATAAATATTATTTTTATAACATAGATAACAATTATCACTAGAATGAGGTCCCATTAGTTATTAATATTGAAATTAGATAAATTAGGTGTAGATTAGAACCTCTCTATCAATATTAGTACTAGATCCTCAGTGATAGCATTGCATCTAATAAAGTTCTATTTCATGTAGGCTATATCATGGATCCCAATACATGCAACCTGTACACTGGGTTGGTTTAACATCGAACCTAAAATGAGAGGATGGAATTCCATTATTATCCTATAACCTTCTCCAAACCATTTAATCTCATAAGTGTTTCTTGGGGAAATATTTGGATCAGATAATAGTTAGCACTATAAAAGGGCCTTCTTGATAGGAGGAGTTTTAACCCATTATTTTACCCCTTAATAATCTAGATTCTACTAAGTGGATCACCAGATCTAGGTCTGATCATGAAAAATTAATTATTTCACCCTTAAAATTCCATATGAGGGCCCAATTTGGTATAAATAGGCTTAGGCCTATAGTTTTTCCCAACAACTTATCCTTTCAATCTATCATAAACATACCACCACTAATGGTTGCCCCCATGGCCTGGTTAGTTGGGTCAGCTATAAATGTAACTAGAGTCATTCATGACCTTCCAATAAACCCATAAAAGTACTATATACATAATTTTTAAAACTTTATCAATTACTAATGCTTTATATTTTGTAATAACGTATCGAGTCTCAATCTCTCTAAGTGCACACCTTAAAGGATGCACCAAAAAAGGGGTAGGCAGACCATGTATCCTTCATAATATTGTTGTTCCCTATATCACCACTTGAAACCAACACAAGTTCATCATATATGTTTCCATAATATTTGACACCTCTCTTACATATTCCTCTAAGTAATTAACCACCTCAAATAACCCCTACCTAAACCACACCTATTTTTACCATCCTCCAAATACAGTCAAAAAAGGTCAACCATGTTTTGGGAATTGAGCATGTTACAAGACTAAGTCAACCTAGTTGACTTAGTCTGGGACCTAACTATTTTATTTCCACACAACTAGGTCAACTAGGCTAAGTGCATCAACTAAAATTCTAAAAGGGTTTAGGGTTAGATTTGGATATATAAACACACATTTCACCCCATTTATAATAGAGAGAATCATTAATTTATACTTCTTTATCTACTTATATAGAATTCTACTTGAAGAGTCATTACTTAAGGTTTCATAATTCTTTGGAGAAGAATATTATCTTATGTGAATATTCTTTTGGATGCATAGGAAAAGTCATGTAGCTTAGAGATAACCTATCTTTTTTATCCTTATGAACCACAAAAACCTATTTCAAAGCACCATTGGCCAAGGGAGATATTAGAACTCGATGGGTTCATCTTCAAGGTAAGTACTCCTAACTCTCACTCCTCTTTTTTAGTAGATAGATTTACATGTATAATGGATTATTAATGTATTTATCTCTCCATGCTTATCATTACCTCTACATTGACTTGAGTAGAGTTCTTATTTTCATATTTAGTTTTTATGTTTATTATCCCCCATTTGTGCCACAATATTTGGTAAGCACTAGATTAGATTTACTTTATTTTGTTATAAACCATATGACTTAACTAGGGTTATTATGTGGTATTACTCAACTAGAGGATTTTTAACCCTCTCTAGTGATATTTTATGGTAAAAGACCCCTTATTAAGGTCTAATGAATCCATGTTGGTCATGACCCTAATTTTTTAAATGTACTAACAAGTGGAATGGCTAGTTTGATTTATCTTCTCTAAGCTAGGATTGATTTATAGATTAGCTGCACTTTCTCTTGTATAAATTCTAGTGAACCTGATGTGAAACTAACCTTTATAGGTTTTCCTTCACAATTTCATTTATTTTAATTTCTTATTTACTTCATTTTTATATTATTTGATCAACTTTATCAACTCAGTCTAACATTTTATGTGCAGGTTTTAACACACAATCAATCTAATTGACTTTGTTTGGATTTGTGTAGGTCATATTCAATTACAAAAATTTGAATCAATCTAGTTGAATCAGTTTTATTTTCTCTATACAAGTCTTCAAACTCTTTCAACCCAATCAACTATGTTATAAGGTTAAAAATATTTATCTAGAAAATATAATATAAAATAAGAATTTAACATTATTAATCATCAGGTTCATTCTAACCAACTTAGTCATTTCTTTTCTTCACTTTAGTCCTATTTTTCATAGTTTTTAGTTCTATAAAACTATAACCCTGTAGTAAACTAAGTTGACTAGATCAACTTAGTTTTGTAGTTACTTCTTTCCTAGAAGACTCAATCAACTTATTTAAATGTGTTTTGTTTGGCCTATTCTTCAATAGACAAAATTGATCAAGTCAATTATGTTATGTAATATTTGCATACTTAGTTAACTCAATTGACCCAATACTCTTCAAGAAAAAGGAATTAATTCCTTTGGTATTAATTAATTCATCTTTCATTTTGATGCATACTTGCTTAGAGTATCACACATGGTATAACTAGGAAATTTTTATTTATCGATTTAGTCACATTACTCTTTCTTTTGTTCACACACTACCAAATCACAAAATATAAAAAGCATTAAATGATTATACCCAATGTCTACCTACTTGTATATCATCACCAATGGGGAAGTCAACTTAGTTATAGGGAATGGTATAAATATGTGGTTGATGGTATATATTGGCAAAACACCTAACAACCTTATCATTGAAGTATTATGAAGTGAGGGGGTAGGAACCAATACCAAGCCAATACCATCACCGATCTAGATCCATTTTAGCCTTAACATCATAAAACCATATTTATCTTACATCTTTCTAGTTTCTTTCTAAATATAAATGCCCTATCACATTTATTTTTAAAGCTATAATTTAAAACATTTAAGAATGATCTCATATATTAGCATTTCTATTTTTTAGCATTATTTCTTGCTCTTTGTAAATTATATGTTATATTGTAGAACTTATATTGGCTAGTGTTGGTATAAGGTTCATGTTATGTGATGCAACTAGATTGACTAGGTTGACCTAGTTGCATGTGTGTTTATTTCAATTTCTCTACTAGTTAACACTAGATCATTGAGATTTATAATTTTTAAAAACCTATCTTTATCCTTAAAACACAGTCAACCCACTCTATTATCTTCTACAATTTCCTTTCCATAGAACACAATCATTATGTCCTGACCTAGTCTCTCATAGGATGGTATTTTTACCCTTCTACATAATAGAGTCATTCTATCTAACCTAGTCTCTCATAGGCTAGTCTTCAGTGCTTATTCATAGAACACAGTCGACCCATTCAATCGTGTCCTTTCATAGATAATTTTTTTTGTCTTTCTTTCGAACTCAATTGACCTAGTCGACCTTGTAGTACTTGTCTAATTCATTTTTTCATGAAATCATATTTGGGTAATTGTGTGACACATTGTTGACTTAGTTATTTATCTTGAAATCCTACCTAGCTAATCCAGTTCAATATTTAGCCAACTTTGTTCCAATATTTATGCTTTCCTCCTTAGCCTTATATCCTCATTCCAAACATAATGAATCCCCTATTATAATATTTTTGGATAACCTTAATCCATTTAGATGATAAATGGGGTATTTTTTCCTTATTACCTTTGTTACCCAAGAAGATACTCACTCTTGGTATACCTTCTCTCATCCTTCATCTCTAGACTGAAATTTGGTTTAAATTACCCAAAATGATGACAATGATGGATTAGATCCATTTAAAACTTCTAAAGACATTTCTCTCTCTAAATTACCTTATTACACTATAGGGAAAATTGACACAAGCTTAACTAATAACCCTATAGGAAATATTTTAAACACCAATAATCCTCTACCTAAAGATTATCCACCCAATAACCCATCCCCTAATACCAATATAGGTAATGATACTCCTACCAACCCTAACAATACACCTTTAAACACTAATAATCTAGATCCAATAATTGACACCACTCAAATTCTTGCACAAATAGTTCAACAAATGAATATTATGTAAACATATAATACTTATCAAATAATGTAAATGCAACATCATTTATTAAACATGACTAATCAATCTCCTATTCTCCTACCTCAAAATAACCAAAATTTTATCGCTTCACCTCTTAGATATGCCATAATAAATATCATTCCTCAACCGCTTATGCATAACAAGATTCTTCAAAATAGTCAAAATGAACCTTTAGATCCCTTCAATGTTTTTACTGATATTGGAAATATCTCTCCAATTATTAAATATGATGGGACTAAAGACCCTGCATCTTTTTTAAAGCATTTAGTAATATCTACAAAGAATGGATTTAAATAAATACCTTTGCTACCACCAAACTTATTGTCAAAATATTTATAGGATATGTATTAGAATGGTATAATCAACTCCCTCAACATTCCATATGAAAACTAGAGGATTTATTCAATCCTCTATTAAAAGAATTTCAACACAATGATCTTCCTAGAAATTATCTTAGTCATTTTATCAATGTTAAAAAAAACCCTATTGAATCCACTCATGACTTCATTAAATGATGGAAATATTTGGATCATAAAGCCAATCATAACATGACTAATGATAACTTATCAAAACTCTTTATAACCACCTTAACACCTTCCATTCAATATAATATTTTAACTTTTCCCCCTCAAACTCTAAATGATGCAATTGATCAAGCTAAAAGACAAGACCTTCTTATGAAACAATTTGAGCCAAATCATAAATCCATCAAGGGATCTTTAAAAAATTCCACCAATTCAATTATTAGCAATCCTCCTAAAATAAAAATAGGATTAGTCAAAGTGGATAACCTCATTGATTCCCATACACCATTAACAATTCAAAAAATAAAGTGATTGGTATCTCCCTCTAACCCTTTCACCTGTACTAATAATCCACATATATGGTATGATCCTAACAAATTTTGTTGGTTTCATGCTGATATGGGCCACTCTCATGAAACATGTTGTGGGCTCCTTAAATTTATAGTTTCTTTTATGTTATGAGATACATTCAACCATGATGCTATGATCAAAATAATTCATCATGATTATGCCTAAGCCTCTCAAAATAAATAAGTTACCAAGCCTTTATCATCTAAACCTTAAAAATCATTTTTTACGTCTAACCCACAACATTAAAATGAATTTACATGTGCAATCGATGTTGATTATGACCAATATTATACCAATTCTGAATATGTGAAGGCAACCAAAGTCATTTATAGATGCAAACTTTCCCACAAAGATCTTATCACTAAACCTCAAAAACCATCAATCAAAGGACAATTACTTAAAGACACCAAAAATACCACTACCATGTATCTTCTAAACTAAATGAGTAAACACTCTCACAACCATAACCTCAATCTACTTCTCCTATTATTATAAACAACATTGTACCTCCCAAACTTCATGTTGGTTCTTCATCTTCCAAATCACATTAGAATTTATTGTAATAACTTAATTCAATGCCTTATAAAATAACCCTCATGTATTTAGTTCTTAATTTTCCATGTCATCATAAATTTATAATGCAACAATTATAATACATTTAATAACCACCATCCCTTGATGTGGAAAAACCTCCTAAAGACCCTTCACCTACAAAAGTGCATACTATTGAAACTATTTGTACCTCTTCTAAACCTTTTATATAATTTATTGAAGAAGACATGATTAACAATGAAATTATTTTTCAAGCTTATGATCCACCTCTCTTCATTAAAATTTCAATTAATAACACCCTTATCTAAAAAGTCTTAGTAGATGAAGGATCAAGAGTTAATGTTACATCCCTTTGGCTAATTTAACAAATTAGATATACCAAAAATCACCTTAAACAAACTTGTATCACATGTTAAATATTTGATAAAACAAATAAAAAACCACTTGGTTGTATTTAGATCCCCCTCACTATTGGACCCAAGACTATACGTACCAAGTTCATGGCCCTTGATTTACACTATCTTATAACATACTCCTAGGTCACCCATGGACACATCGTATGAGGGTTATTGCCTCCTTAGGTAGTCAATGTATTAAATTCATCCATAATGGAAAATTATAAAAACATGAGGTTTATCCTAATCCATGGAGTATACAACTACCAACCCCCAAATCCCAATATCAAATTCCAACCACTCTAGGCATTAATAGTGCACTTCTACCTAATTTTGCTAACATGAATCCAGATTTACAAGTGGCTCTTTTTTATTTTAAATGGTGATAAACCTAGTGAATTAAAAATACTTGTAATACCACTAAATTATATCCTTACATTTTTGAGTGGCTTCCTCCTTATTTACTTCCACATGATTGTACCATCCCTCTAACTGATGATATCCCTAAAATTTCTCCTCCATGTAATGCATACAAAGCTTCTTACACTGGAGATGATTTCACATGTGATGAGTATGGAGTGGCCAAATTATTTCAATATCCTTTAACAATGTCTCACCAAATATTTAGCTATTTAGGTTCATCCACTTCTGATTCTCCCTTAGAAATAAATGCATGCACTATTTCCCACACATATGATGATACTTTTATCATAGCCCAAGCTCATCATGAGACTTAGATGTACAACACTATCAAGAGACATTATCTAAAATAAATGCCTTTAATCATGATTTACATGGAATTCACATATAAACTAATATTGAATCAAAACCTAAAGGTCATGTATCTCCCATTCATCCTCCACTATTAGACACCTTGTGGGTACTTGAACAAATCTCAACTCTATAAATTTTGAAAACTTCTGACCTTTCTATGATTTATACACAACTAAATAATATACCAACTTTTATTCTTTCTCATTATTATATAGACACCATTGAGGCTACCCACCTCAATTTAGTTGAACCTCCATATTGAACACAACCTAACACCTATCACCAATCTAGTTGACTCCACTCACTCTAAAATTGAACCTACACCTAAAATTACCTTAGATTCTAAAGCCATATATGTATGAAAAATACATTATGAATATGATTGTAACTATAATAAAATCATTAATCTTAAAGTATATGTCAAATACTATAGACCATTACCCACATTCCCTAGTCATGAAGCTATACTTGAACTACTCCATACTAGAGAACCTTAACTTCCCTAACAACATCATAAACTTGGAAACTTCACAAGAAAGATCATTATTTTAATAATTTCATTGCTAGTGTGGATCTAAAACAAATCCTATTTCTTATCTTCCAAATTCTCCATATCATTTCTAAGATTAAAATGTTATACTCATTAAATAAACCATAAAAATAGAATATGGTACACCAACATGTCCTCAATCTATCGTGGTCTCTAAAGAACTCACCCCAGTAGAGAATGATAACTTTAGCATATTATTTGACAAGTATCATGAAAAATTTACTTTGTCATATAAATATATGCTAGGTATTGATCCTAACATTATTGTACCATAATATCATCACTTACCCAGATGCAAAACCTATTAGACTAAAACATCAAAAAATTCCACGTCAAATTTTTACCTTATGTCACAAAGAATCATTAAACTTTTGGATTATAAATTCATCAACCCTATTGACCACTTATAATGGGTATAAAACATCATTTATATTCATAAAAAATCACCATGGTCAATCGTATATGCATTGATTTTCATAATCTTAACTTAGCATGTCCAAAAGATAACTTCCGCTTACCTTTAATAAATGTTATAGTCAATTCCACCAATGGATGTGAAATGTTATCACTTATGAATGGTTTCTTAGGATATAACCAAATTAAAATATCTCCCAAAGACTAATATAAAATAACATTTACTAAAGAATGGGGCATCTATTGTTACGTCAAAATTCCTTTTGGTCTTAAAAATACCAGAGCAACCTATCAAGGTGTAATGACCCACATATTCCATGATATTATACAAAATATAGTGGAAAACTATGTCAATAATCTCATTACCATATATAAAATTCATAAAATGTACCTCATTGATCAAGTTATCATTTTTGATCAACTAATCAAATATAAATTTAGACTTAACCCATACAAATGTGTATTTGGAGTTACATCTAGTAAACTTTTAGGGTTCTTAGCCTCTCTTAGATGCATTGATGTTGATTTAACCAAAATAAATGCTATTATCAAAATGCCTATTCCTCACTCCATTCTTAACATATGCACTTACTTGGAAAACTTGGGGCAATTTGATGGTTCATCCCAAAAATAGCTTATCGTATATACTCTATCAATTCCCTTAAAAAATATAATGTTCTAGAATGGACATATTCATGCCAAAAATATTTTGATAACATGAAATAATTTTTATCCATCCTCATACTCTTTGACCACATTCAAATGACCATCCCATAGTATTATATACCTCTTACAACCCCATATCAGTTGGGGTAATTTTTTCCCAACAAGATGTTATTGGTAGAGAGTATACTATTTAGTACATCATTTGAGGACTCATTTATTATGAAAAACATTATACCAAAGTAGAACATGATTACCTTACTATCTCTTTCACAGTTTAAAAAATCCATCATTATATGCTCTACCAAAATACTTATGTCATTATTCACTCTGATCTACTTCATCATTTATTATCCAAAGCATTCTTACCTAGAGATATAATTGGTAAATGGATGGTCCTCTTGAAGGAATTTTACCTTTGAATTGTTACATAAAAATATGTCAAAGGAAAATTCATTGCCAACCAACTTGTGGTGGAACCTCTACCAATTAAAAATCAACTTTAAGATAATCTCTCTAATGGCAACATTCTTTATATTTAATGTCTTAACCAAGATATCTCTCTCAAATATTATTTTCATAATTTCACTACTAATCTAGAAGCAAATAATCATGAAAATACCAATAACACTCCTAATACTACTAAACCCAAATTAGTTATTGAAAAACTACCTGAAGTTATCATTGATTTACATGAAGACACATTGACACTCCATTTTGATGGTGTAAAATTCCTCCAAGGAGTTGGGCCATGATCTATTCTAACAAACCCACATGGTATGATCATACCTTTGGAATTTAGATTAAATTTTTATGTCATTAATAACATGGATAAATATGAAACTCTAATATTAGGAATGAAGGCATCACTCAACTTATATGTCCCATATCTACATGCTTTGGGTGTCTTGTAACTTATCTGCCACCAAGTAAATGGTGATTATCAATGTAAAAGAGAAAATTTAATCACATATCATCAAATGGATACCACATTTGCCAAATAATTTACCTCTTTTAAAATTTATCCTATTTTAAGATATCAAAATACCATATTTGATTCTCTTACTTCATCTACATTTCTATTTCACCCTCATCAAGTACTTAATGATTCCTAATTTCTTATCCAAATAATAAAATCACATTATTTTATCACACCAAACAATTTTCTCATATTTCACATTGAGGATGTTACTATTCAACAAAGCCCATGGAATACAAACATTATCTAATTTATTGAACTTCAAACTTACCCTCCAAACACATATTCTTATGAAAAGATTTGAATATGTAAACAAGCTATCAAGTATGTGTTTTGATACAATACCCTTTGCTACCATAATACAAAATTAACCTTACTCCATCGTGTAATGCAATAAGAGGTTCATACTCTCCTAGAATAAATACATGGAGGAATTTTTGGTGGTAACTATAATAGACATGCTACAACCTACAAATGCTCATGTATGGCTTAATTTTGGCCTACCCTATATAAAGATGATATTAATTTTTATAAAAAGTGCAATCCTTGTTAACTCCATGATTATCTAATCCACTCACCACCAATTGAGCTCAAACTATTGGTGTCTCCTTGGACATTATCTATATGGGGATTAGACCTCATCAATAAGTTACCTCAATCAAAAGATGGCCATGTCTTTATTATTGCTGCTATTGAATATTTTACCAAATGGGTAGAAGTCATGCCTCTTTTTAATGTCACAAGAACCACTATTTCAAAATTTATCCTTAACCAAATCATTTTTCATTTTGGATTTCCCCATACCATCATCTATGACAATGGTGGAAATTTTAAAAATAAAGACATGAAACAATTATGTGCTAAATTTAAATTTTCCCACAAATTTTCCACACCTTGCCATCTTCAATGTAATTTCCAAGTAGAGGCTACTAACAAAATTATAAATAAAATTTTATAAAATACTATTCGACAAACTCAAATTGATTGGCACCTTCATCTCTATCTTGCACTTTGGGCTTACTATATTAGCATACATACTTCCACTTAGGTAACACCATTCTCACTGGTACATAATTTTGAATTAATATTACCATAAGAAGTTAAACTCCCATATTTAATTATATCTATTCATGGTATAATTCCTGATGAAAAATTATGTGAAGTCTTTATGATTTAGACTTTCTTTATGAACACCATTTGGCCACTTTACAATATAACTGCTAATACAAGGTTTGAATTGCTAAACAACATAACAAAAAGGTCAAAGTTTGAACATTTAATGTTGGTGACTTAGTACTCAAATTAGATTACACACATGACAAATATGGAAAATATGCCTAAAAAAAGTGGGGTTCTTACTTATTAAAATATATTCTTGGTCCTAGTACTTATCATCTACAAATTAATGAAGGCCATGTTTTCAAAGAACCCACCAATGTGTAATTTTTGAAGAAATATTTTGCTTAAATATCTCCTTTATTTTCATAATTCTATATATTTTACTACTAACACTTCTTGGAAGACTTCTCCAACAATCTCTCCTATTCATCAAAATATTCTATACATAAACCTTAGTTCCCTTCTTTGGTCCTTTGATTCCTATTTTTCATTTAATTCATGAGTTGCATTGTAATATCATGGATAGGTTCTGATTTTCCTCATAAATATTTTTTATTTCATACATCTATTTTCATGCTTTTTATCTTTGATCATAAGTTTGTTATTTTACAAACCTTTTTCATTCTCTTCTTTGTATTTGTGAGTTGTAGTGTAAGATCATAGATAGGACTATACATTCCTCATAAATACCAATACCAATTTTTACACCTAATTAGGTTTATGTTTTAGGAGTTGTAGCATAAGACCATTGATATGACTAGGCTTTCCTCATAAAATCTACGTATTCTTTCAAAAAAAAATTATAAACTGAGTATTCTATTTAGAATTTAAAGAAATGGTTAAAATTTTATGATTTCATATTCTCAACCTCGATTTTTGTTTCTTTTGTTGGATAAAAATTATACAACAAACTATGTTAGCATGTTTCCCTACACTTACATGCATCCTTATGATAAAAAATCATACTTACCTTTCATTATATCCCTTTCACATTGTCACATTTTTTTGATTTGAGGTAATTCAAATTGTTTCATGTTCATTTCCATTTCATTTACCTTCCTTTCATTCCACTTTGGATAAAACAAGGTTGAATTCAAGATAAAACTTTTATTTAACATGAATAAACAAGAATCTTATACACCATGCTCTCTAAGTCCTCTTTCTTAGCAACCAAGTTCAAAGTTTTCAAATGATAGTCATTTTTAGCACTAATGTTCAGTTCTATAAATCCATGTAGAAGAGGAATATAAAAAGCCATAAAAAAATAAATAAAATTAAAATCCAAAATAACTTAAACAAAAGGAAATATAAAATAAACAAGTCAACATCCTATCAAAAGACATGATTCATAACACATCTCCTATTACTAATTGAAGCTCAAACTCTATAGTTTGCCTCACAATAGAGCTAAGGTATATTGGGGTGAGGTAGGTCATTATATTGGGATAATAGTTTTCAAAATTATATATAGTGCTACCTAATTTCTCACACAAGTACCTAATATTCACAGTAGACCAACAACTCTATAAGGGGTCTTGAGGAATGTGGAACATGTTGTGAGAAGGTAGGTTCATATTAATTTTTGTGTATATAAATTTCATGGGATTATATTCATACTTCATTTTGATAACCCAATATTTTTGTAGTTAGGATAAGTTATTCAGAGTCTTTAATGTCAAAAGTCCTCTTGTTTAGACAAACTTAATTTTAGTGTTTTGACTTCGATAAAGAGTATCTCTACCTTATTTTTTATTACATCTCCCCCACCACCCACTTCATTCCCCCCTTGATAGCCAATTTTGATTATAAATCTATTTACCCACTTCTATATTCCCTCTTATTAACATATTACAACATGTTAGCACTACTTTGTTATAGTTTTATCTATCTTTAGAATAAAATAGTATGCTTGAGTGATTATGGATTATCTTATTTACACCATTGCTTTATATTTTTAGAATTGTCTAGGTTTCAATTAATTTAAAAAAAAAACATTCATTATCATTCCTTTTTTTGGACAACTACGTATGTTTCTATATTTTTGTACTTTTTCCATTGTTGAGTGAGTTTGGATTATTAGTTCTCACTCACCAATGTTGTTTTTACTTCATATATTTTTTCCATTGTTGAGTCGGTTGGATTTTTACTTATCACTCCTCAATGTTGTTTTAATTTTTCATTTCCATCTCTATCTGAATTTTGGTTTGTTACTCATTTATACATTGATGTTATACTTATCATACTACTTTTACACGTCCTTAGTTTGATTTAAATTTCCACTTTTATTACCTAAGGACTGTTTTTTTGTTGAGCTTTTTGATCATTTAGTAGCCTTGGATTTTTTATTACCTAATTTACTCTAAAATTTTGGCTTGGTCACTTGGTCCTAACTTATCATTTATCACCCTAGCTTACCAAATTTATAAGTATGTCATGCCTACACATTTTAATTATCTTGACTTTTCTACATTTGTTTGTCTTCACTCTTTAGTTTTGTATACTTAGGACTTATCAAAAGAAGTCTCTACACCATACACAATAAAAACTAAAAACACAATAGAAAACCATTCACAATCATTTACTTTAAATTATTTTATGCTTTAAAAGACTACAATTATTTAACTCAATGTTGTGTGTTTCTATGTTCTTTTCCCAAAGCACCATCCCATGTTGTAATTGAGTGACACGTGATGAGATTCAAATGAGGCATATGGATACACATAATATTTTTTTTAAATTTACCAATTATTGATTATTGCTCTCTTTCAATAACCCATCAAGTCTCAATATTTCTAAGGGCATGCCTTAAAGGGTGCACTGGGAATGGGGTGGGTAGAGCATTGGTAATTTTCAAGATTTTTGTTCCTTATACCATCACTTGAAACTAGCACAAGTCCCTCTTATACATTTTACTAAGCTTTAACACCACCCTTACACTCTCTTCCAATAAAATCACCACCTCAAATAACCCCTACCTAAGACAAAACTTACCATCCTTTGAACATAGTCGAATGGGTTGACCTATTCTAGGAATTGAGCATGTTATGGGACTAAGTTTGCTTAGCTGACTTAGTCTGGGACCTAACTATTCTATTTCCATACAACTATTTTAATTGGGACAAATTCATCAGATATAATTTTTGAAGGGTTTAGGGATATATCTAGCCATATAAACACATCTTTCACCCCATTTTAAATAGAGAGAATCATTCTTTTACACTTATTTATCTGGTTATCTACTATTATACTTAAGGAGTCATTATTTAGTATTTCATAATTCTTTGGAGAAGAATATTATTTTTTGGTAAAATTCTTTTGGATGCATAGAGTAAGTCCTTTATCTTAGAGTTGACTTATCTTTTTTTATCCTTATGAACCACAACAACCTCTTGAAAAACACCATTGGCCAAGGGAGAGATTGAAATTCATCTTCAAGGTAAGTATTCCTAACTCTTACTCCTATTTTGTTAGTATATATATTTGCATGTATAATGGCTTATGAATGTACTTATCTCTCCATGCTTAGGATTACCTCTACATTGACTTGAGTATATTTATTCTTTGCATGTTTACTATTTATGTTTATTATGCCCCATTTATGCCATAAGCTTTAGTGAGCATTGAATTAGATTTACTTTAATTTATTAAAAACCATAGGATTTTGCTAGGGTTATTATGTGGTATTACTCAACTAGAGATTTGAAAGCCTCCCTAATTATATTGTATAGTAACTGTAGAGTAAATTTTCACTTTACGTTGCATTCAAATTTTTTAGTCGAGCACTGCAGTTTTGGTTCCCGCTCACCTTGGTCATAGCGGCAGAGTTAGAGCAGAGCACGGGTTCATTTTCCATCTAAATGTCAAAATGCAGTAGAGGCTACCAGGTGGCATAATATGAGCATGGGTTCTCTTTCCCCCCTTTTCTATTTCCTTTGTTTTATTTTGCCTAAATGATTGATTTGAGCAGAAGCTGCCAAGTGTCACTTTTTGAAACATAGAGCCAACCAACTGGCGTCGTCTGAGACTCTTTTCATAACTTTCCAGAGAGTCATGGATCATGCCATGTATCTAATAGCAACTCAACAAAAGTCACCATGTGTCGGCATTCGCATCTCGTATCGGCACCCACATTCATTCTATTTCTCGATAAAGGTTTTCAACAAACTAAGCAACAGGATCATGCAGAAGGTGCCAGATGGCAGTCGTAAAAGGACCTGGGATACTTTTTTAGAGAATGGTGGAGGTCACCACATGTTAGCATCTAAGGAACAATGTCAGTTCAATGCTAGGGTTCAATGCAATGGTTCAAACATTTTGGTTCAATGCCTCGGTTAAAGTGTAAATGGCGCACAATGTTGAACCATTGAACCATCTTGGTTCATCAAGCAATTCAAGGGAGTGTCCCAAAAACCAAAGGGGTCAGTACCCTTTTGGAAGGCAGAGAAGCATCATTCCATTTTTTTTAAATGCCAAAGAGCAGCATTGGCTACCAAGTGTCACTCTCTGAGCCCCTTTCTACTTCATCCCTGGAAACAACAGAGGATGCCATGTATCTTCCCCGAAGTCGTGAAAGTTTCCACGTGTCAACTTCCAAGAGATCATCTTCAAGTTTCATTGCTAAATAAAGATTGTGGTAGGCCCTGGGTGTTACTTCAAAAGTTTGTGAAAGCTACTAAGTGTCACCATTTGTAAGAGTCTAATATGTGCCCAGAATGATTCTGCAGCATAGCTACAAAGAAGTAGAGAGAGCTGCATGTCTTTGAAGAATTAGGTGGAAAGTGCCAAGTGTTGTTCTCCAGTGCCTTATAAGTAATAAGAAATTTTTTAGGAAATCAACTAAGTGTCCTTTCCTATTTCAACAGAATAGAGTGTTCCATGTACCTGTTGCCACAAAGAGAGATGGAGGGAACTCAGTAGGATTTATTCCTGGTAGATGGAACAGTTCACTGGGTAGATTTTTGGGGCCAACAAGCATTAAAAGGGTCATCTATTTGTCCCCTATAAGCGGAGGTAGAATAGATAGTTGAGTAGCTAAGCAGGTGATGGAATGATAAATTCAAGCATGGAAGGAGGAACGAGTCATGAATCACCATGCCATAGTCAGGGCAGTTCTTGATAAGACCAGGATGCATCCAAGGCATTAAAAGCATCATCTATTTGTCCCTTATGAGTTAAGGATGAAGTAAAATTGTGTGGGAAAGGGGGTGATGGAAGGAGCGATCTGAGGCTATAAAAGAAGAAGAATTGTAAGAAAGGGAAAGGGGGACTTTCTATAGTTTTAGACTTTCTAGAGTTTTGACCAGTAATATCAGTTGCTTTTGTCTCATTTTCTTGAGTTGTAAAGTTGATGTAACTGTGCATGTTTCTGTGCCTTTTATGTGGCTAAATGAATTAAGAAGATTGAACTCTATGCCTTGGTTGATGTTATCTGTGTCATTTGCAAAGTAGTCTATACTGTAGATTTTCTAGTGTTGTGATTAGAAATGTCATTTGCTTTTGTCTCATTTTCTTGAATCAGAATTTCTACATAATTGTACATGATTTATGCACCTCTTATGTGATTGGAAGATTCTATTAAGAAGATTGAACACTATGCATTTGTTGACATTTTCTATACCTCAGCAAAAGAAGTCCTTATTTTGAGCCCCTATTTCTATTATTTCAATCTTTTACATTGATCATACACTTGTCTGCTCTTAAATGTAATTGAATCCTATATATAGTCACACTATTCTCAAGTTAGGATTAGGATTACACTCAAGTGCATCGCCATAGTTAGGTTTCATTTCTTTTATTTGCATTTTTGATTAATTTCCTATCCCTTTTCTCCAAACACTTGATACAAAATAAGAGACCAGCTTCTCTAAAATTTGGAGGTTGTTTCAAGCCACAATGTCCCACAGCTTGAAAATTCCCATTATTGATTGATTAGAATCAAGCGCAATTTTCATCATCAACAATTTTTGGCATGCTTGATGGGACCAGTCTTGAAGCTTCTTTCAAGATTTCATGAACCAGAGAGCTATGAGGAGTCAAAGCTATGGACCAGTCACCAGATCACAATCTGCTACAAATCTAGGTATTCTTTTGCCACCTCTAGTAATTAGTCCAAGAAGAAGAGCTAGCCATTTTGTACCAGTACCAAATATGGGAACCCCTATACCCCCAAGAAATTATGCAAACTAGAACACTGGTAGCCCCTTAATCCTCCCAACACCACCAATTGTTTGGGATCTTATCCCAATAAATGCTCTGAAAGCTCTACCCAAAATACAATGGGCAAGACTCAAAGACACCTGGAAAACACCTCCAAGATGTATCAAATGTCTGTGCCATACATGTTGTCACATAGCAAAATGTGGCCATAAGGTTATGAGTAGCCTCATTCAAAGGGAAGAATTTAGAATGGTATCAGTCTTTAACCCCAAATACCATATCTACATGGGACCAGCTTGGAGATCTATTATTTTGAAAGATTTGCAGAAAAGGGTGATAAGTCTTCTTTGTTACAATAGTTAATCACCATTCAAAGGGGACCTCAGGAGGACATGGTTGACTTCAACACCAGATTCTAGAAAACTTGGGATAGGATCCCTGCTACAACTAAACCACCACCTGGTATGGCCATAGTATTCTATCTCAAGGCTTTAAATTTAGATATATTTGTTATGATTCAGTCACAGGGAGGACACACTTTGCTAGGGGATTATGACTATGTGGTCAGGGCTAAGAATCATTTAATAGATGTTAGAAAGTTACCCCCAAGGCCTCCCATGCCTATGTTCCCTAAAATTTCCTTACCCTTACCTCAAGAAGTTCCTAAAGCTATAAGCCTGCCTGTGTCTATGTATACTTACCCTCCATCATCTATGAAGTAATCGTTCCCTACTAAATCATCTGAGATGGATGATATCAAGAATATCCTAAGGACATTTTCCAATGAGCCGATTAATATAAAGAGGCAGCATAATAATTTCCCTAAGCCCCCTTATCAAGGCTATTAAGGAAATAGCTTTTCATCCCAACCAAACCAATATCAAGGTCTTCCAAAATAAACTAACCATCAGCCAGCAAATCAATTAGTTATAGTTCCCACACCCTCATAGACCATTCCTCCCAACTCAAATAGGGAGATGGTTCTAGGATAGAATAATTATGTGGATGATACTAATTCTTAGTGTTTCCCTTGCAATGATGCTCATACACCCAGAGATTGTCCTCGGGGTAATCTACAACAAAGGGTGGCTGAGTAGAGAAGAATAGATGGTCAATTTGCCTATACTAGTAACAATCAAACCTACCAGTCTCTTGGTATGCAAAATTTAGTCCTAGTGTCTTAGATGCAAGGAATGTCCTTGCAATAAGAGGAAGAAATAGCCCTAGAACATGCTTTGTTCTCATGGATCAAAGATGAAGTAGTCTTCTTGAACGAAGCATCTACCTCCCAAAGGCCGGTGGTGCAATCCAATTACTACACCAGATCAAAGAGGAGAATGGTGGAATAGCCTGAGTTTTTAAGTGGTCAAGCCAAGAATAATCCTCCATCTCAAGGGCAAAGGAATGCTAATATTAGATAAGAAGTGCCTCAGCTGGTACAAGATCAAGGGATTCCTACCCATATTCAAAAAAAAATGAGGTATCTTTATTACCAAAAAACTTAGTCTTTGGGACCGATCAATATAGTGGACCAATTAAAGAAGACTCTAGAGCAAGTATTTATATGGAATATATTGGCTATTCCTGAGTAAGACAGTGCTATAAGAATCTCTACAAAGCCAAGCAGTGCCCCAAGGTACTGTTACCAAAGAAGGACCTGCTAGAAAGGAAAAGCTCAAAGGCACAATTTCTAAATAGACAATGGCCTTGGTGAACGACGCAGCACAAGTAAGTAAATCCAAGCCAGAGCCTTTCTATTTGACTCTGATAGTTGGAAAGAAACTCTTGCATAATGCATTGATAGATTTAGGGGCCAGTACAACTATGATGCCTAAGCAAATAGATGATGCCTTGAAAATAAAATATGAACCCCTTGCAAAAGGAGTTATGCAGCTAGATGGAAAAATAGTACAAACCATAGGGAGAATTAAATAACTCCCATTACAATTATACACATGTCCCAACATAATTGTCAACCAAGATATAGTTTTCATAGATATACCTCCTATTTTTGGTTTATGTTTATCTAGAGACTTTACAGCAAAAATAGGAGGGTATATGTCTCTTGACTGGTCCCACCTCATCCTAAGAACTAGATATGGTTCAAAGATGAAAATTCTATCTGAACCACTATCCAAAGACCACATCACCAACAAACCAAAAACAAGATTAGAAGAAGATCATGCCATGTTAAATAAAGAAGAAAGGATTTTTGTTGAAGAACTAGGAGACTAGACTGAGCATGATCAAGAAGAAGAAAATAGCTAGTTATTGGCTATGATGCATAGTGACCCATATGGGAACTATGACTCTACTGGTTTGGGCACGTATGTCATTTTTTATGAGGATTAGGTGATCCCAAATGTTATAAGGGAAGAGGTACCTACTACTCAAGATTCAGAGATCTAGACTTTGAATTTTGATGGGGCTAAAAGTAAACATGGTGTTGGAGTAGGAATTTGTCTTACTGCTCCAAATGGTGATAAAATTTTAAGGGCTATCCAATTCCAATTTCCTTACACTAATAATGATGCTGAGTATGAATCTTTAGTACATGGGATCTTGTTAACCAAGAAAAAGGTCATAAAGAACCTAAAAGTAAAAGGAGATTCAAAATTAGTAGTAAAGCAAATACGGGAAAAGGCAGCAGTCAAGAATGTGAGAATGAGATCCTACAGGCATAGGATTTGGGATTTGATAGAAGATTTTGAAGCTTTCAATATTGAGATAATTCCTTGAAGTCAAAATTCTAAGGCTGATAGGATGGCCCAGATTGGCTCATAGTTTAACCCAACAACTGGAATATTGGTTAATAATGAGTCAGTAAAAGTTATAGTGAGGCCAACCATCCCAGACAATGATGAAAATTGGCAAGTGTTTGAAAATGATGCTCAGGTAGTCTCTTTCTTACAACAATCAGATGAGTTTGTTGATCAGTTGTAAACTAAAATTGAAGAGGCATATGGTGATCATATTATATAATTAAGGACTAATAAGCTCCCTAAGGGATTGATCACCTTAGAAAACTTGTCTGACCTAGAGGATGTAAGCCTAGAAAAGAAAAGGTTCCAGGTAGATAAAGCAAACTATTCTGAAATAGAAGTGAGTGATGGGAAAAGGCTAAAAGTTTGGAATTCTATAACTCAAGAAGAGAAGGAAAGATTAATTGAATTGTGCCAGAGATATGATAGAGTCATAGCTTGGAGCTATGAGGACCTTCATGGATACAATAGAGACATTATCCAGCACACAATAGAATTGACTGAAGGGTCTAAGCCCATCAGACAGAAATAGAGGCTAGTAAATCCAAGGATTGAGCCTCTAATGGTAGATGAGTTGTAGAAGCTTTTAGATTCCAAAATAATATTTCCAATCAAGCACTCAACCAGGGTATCAAATCTAGTCCCAATTAGGAAAAAGAATGGAGATGTAAGACTATGTGTAGATTTCAGATATCTAAATAGAGCATCTCTGAAAGACCACTATCCCTTGCCCTCCATGGAACAAATTCTACAAACTGTGGCTAGATCAGAGAGGTTTTCTTTACTTGATGGTTTCTCTGGATATAATCAGATTTGGCTAGCTGAGGAAGACCAGTATAAAACTGCTTTCACTACCAAATGGAGAACATTTGCCTACACAAAGATGTCATTCAACTTATCAAATGCAGGAGCCACCTTCCAAAGACCAATGGATATAGCCTTTGGGGAGCTTATAAATAAGATCATTCTGGTCTATTTGGATGACCTCACTATTTTTTCAAAAAATGCTAATGATCATTTCGATCATTTAGAATCTGTCTTCAAGAAATGTCAGGACTTTGGGATATCATTGAATCCCAAGAAATGCATCTTTGTTGTACCTCAGGGAAATTTTTTGGGGCATATAGTATCTAAAGAAGGAGTTTTTATAGATCTTGAGAGAGTCGTGGCAATAATGAACCTACTTTTTCCAGTAAATAAAAAGGTAGTTTAGTCCTTTTTAGGGAAGATCAATT
The DNA here is from genome assembly GCA_037957365.1 of Torreya grandis. Taxonomy (NCBI): domain Eukaryota; kingdom Viridiplantae; phylum Streptophyta; class Pinopsida; order Cupressales; family Taxaceae; genus Torreya; species Torreya grandis. The sequence continues at coordinate 725,181 of JARHVA010003610.1, forward strand.
TTGCCAGTAAATTCATATCAGATTTTGCAGGCTTGGTAAGACCAGTGAAACTCTTGCTAAAGAAAACCTGGTCTTCAAATGGACTACAAAAGGGAAGAAATCCTTTGAAGAGGTCAACAAGGCTATCTCAGTAGCCCCAGTGCTCAAAAACCCAAATTTTTCCTAGCCCTTCATAATGTATGTCTATGGAGGAGAGTCAAGTATTGATGTTGTCTTGACTCAAAAGAATGACAGGCTAGAGGGGGAGCACCCAATAGCCTTTTTCTCAAGAAATCTTAGAGATTATGAGACCAAGTACAATTTTGTGGAAATACAAGCCTCTGCCAAGGTAAAAGCCCTCAAGAAATTTAGGCATCTAATATTAGGGAACAAAATTCTGATACTTGTAGCTCACCTAAGTATTAGGGAACACATCATGGACGAGAAATTACTGAGAAAAGAGCCAATTATATCACTAAGATCCTTGAATATGATGTCAAGGCCAGACCCACCAAGCTAGTCAAAGGCAGGGGCCTATGCCAATATATAACTCAAGAGCTTGAAAAGATGTCACCTGAGGAAGCAAATTCAGAAGGAGAGACAGAGATGGTGCTAAAATTAAAAGAGGTTGATCAGGAATCCTGGGTCACAAGTAGGATTCAATTTATGAAAAATGGGATTTATCCAAGAGAACTCCCTCAAAATAAGAGGAGATATTATAGGATGTAGGGAGTTCATTTTGTTTTGATTGAACAAGTTCTTTTTAGAAGAAATGCTGATGGAAAATTGTTAAGATGTGTAGAACAAGCTGAAGTTGAGAGAATACTACACGAAATGCATCATGGAATATTAGGGGGAATTTTTCTACAAATACCATAGCCATAAAGATAAGTGAGGTAGGATATTTTTGGCCTACTTTGTTTGCAGATTGTTATCAGCTGGTTAGAAAATGTCAATCCTGCCAGTATTATATGGGGATGAGGAGGAATGCATCCATGCCCCTTCGACCTATAATTGTGGATGAATATTTTGCTCAATGGGGTCTTTACTTCATTGGAATGATAAATCCCGTGTCCAGTATGGGTCACAAATGGATATTGACTGCCACAGACTATTTCACCAGATGGACCGAGGCAGTCCCACTTAAGGAAGCAATAGAGAATGTGATCCTAGATTTTCTAGGGGGCATCACTACTCACTTTGGGGCTCCTCGCACCATCATTTTAGATAATGCTAAAGCATTCTTGGGGTCTAAAGTATCTAAATTTTCCTTGAGATATGGAATATATCTAAAAACTTCATCTAACTATTACTCTTAAGGTAATGGTCTGGCAGAATCAACCAATAAAAACCTGATAAGACTCATAAAAAAAGTAGGGGCTGATCATCACAAAGAGTGGCATAAAGTACTTAATCTAGCACTATGCACTGATAGAATCACACCTAAGTAGGTGATCAGAATGTCCCCATATGAATTGTTATAAGAAAAGTCTACTATGATTCCCTGAGTTTGGAAATCCCTGCTCTCTAGCTGATCAAACAAATTGAAATTAAAGAGAATGGCCCCATGCAGGTCAGATTTGTAGAACTTTTGGAAGTTCAGGAAAAGAGGGATATGGCCCATGATTCATTGATTAAGCATCAAGGAATGGTTAAGAACTATTTTGATAAAAGGGCTTCAAATCCTAATTTTTAAGTAGGCTCAATTGTTGGGGATCAACCAACAATATGATTACACTTGTGAAATCAATAAACACAGAATTGAATCAGATAGATAAGTAACTAGAATGATAAATAGCAAAGAACAAGAGATACAATAAACCACCCTGAAAACTTGTATTAAACTCTTTACAGAAGGAATACAATTGAAGAAACTTCTTTCTTCCACACCTCTCTCAGATGCACAAGATCTCTCTCTAGATCTCTATCCCTCAAGAGCTCTCTCTCTCAAGTACAATCAACTCCAACAACCTGGATTGATACAACTCTGTACTGTTCTTCCAACATTCACAATGTTCTACTACAATAAGCTAAGAAGATCTTTCCTACATATAGAATTAGGAAACTTGAGCATGCACTTACAACCAATAGTTAAGCCTCTTGAACAAGGGCTCTAAAAATAATCTTACTAATAATAGAAATGTGAACTTAAGACTAAGACTTAAACTCATCATGCAAACACTCAGTTCTGTCCTTGGAAATAGCATTCTGGACGCACAGGTAACCGATGCCGGTTCCTACCTACTTGCACCTGACCGTCATCAGCCGATCCTCTACCGACATCAGCGTCTCTTCAACTGCTCCTGACTGACGCCGGTGACTATGTAAACCTGCAACTTTGGTAATGCGCTCCTTGGTGAAGCTTTTAGACTCCACACCTTAACAATCTCCCACTTGGAGATAAATAGCTGCACCAGTACCTGTATAGCAACATCTTCTAGCTCCTCCATCTTCAACTCAATCATGAAGACCAATAGAAGTTGAATGAAAATTCAACTTCTCCTTTGTAACCGGCTTGGTTAACATATCAGCAGGATTCTTGTCTATATGGATCTTCTCCAACTTCAACTCACCATCCTCCAATACCTGCTGTATGAAGTGGTACCTAAGCTATATGTGCTTGGTTCTTGAATGAAAGGCCAAATTCTTAGCCAAATGGATTACACTCTGACTGTCACTATACAATCTGCAACTCCCATGCTCCCTTCCAAGCTCTTCCATGAACCGTGTCATCCATATCATCTCTTTGCTAGCTTCTGTGGCTATAATATACTCTGCTTCTGTAGTTGACAAGGCAACAACCTTCTGTAACTTGATATCCAGCTAACCGCCGTTCCACCAATAGTGAAGACATATCCTATGGTGCTCCTCTTGCCATACAAATCACCTGCCATATATAAATCTACATAGCCATGTAGAGAAGTATCTGAACCTCTATAGCACAAATGCCTACTGTTGGTTCCTCTCAGATATCTAAGGATCCACTGAACTGCTTTCCAGTGTTCCTTCCCTAGATTGGCCATATACTTACTTACAACTCCCACTGCTTGGGCAATATCTGGTCTAGTACACACCATTGCATACATTAAACTCCCTACTGTGGAAGAATATGGAACCTTACTCATGTACTCTACCTCATCATGTGAATTAGGACATTGTTCTTTACTCAACTTAAAATGTCCAGCCAAAGGTGTGCTTACCAGTTTAGCATCCTGCATATTAAACCGTTTCAACACCTTATCCACATAATCCTCTTGAGACAAAATCAACCTATGATTTTTCCTGTCTCTCTTAATGCTCATGCCAAGGATTTTATTTGCTACTCCCAAATCCTTCATAGCAAACGTTTGAGCTAATTTCACCTTAAGCTCAGAGATATCCTGCATGTGTGATCCTGAAACCAGCATATCATCTACATACAACAATAGAATAATATATCTACCATTATCTAATCTCTTAAAATACACATAATGGTCAGATTGACACCTACTATAGCCATGCTTAGTCATAAACCTGTCAAATTTTAAATACCACTGTTTAGGAGCTTGCTTGAGGCCATACAAGCTTTTCTTCAATCTGCACACCAAATTCTCCTTACCCTTGACCTCAAATCCTTCTAGCTGTTCCATGTATATTTCCTCATCCAAATATCTATGAAGAAACAATGTCTTAACATCTAGCTACTCAAGATGCAAATCCTCAATAGCAACCAAAGACAATACAACCCGTATAGAAGTCATTTTAACAATAGGAGAAAAAATTCTCACCAAAATCAATACCTGGCTTTTGTGCAAATCCTTTCATTACCAACCTGGCCTTATATCTCATCTATCCATTCTCACCTTCCTTCAACCTGTAGGTCCATTTGTTCTTCAGTGTCCTCTTACCAGCTGGCAACTCAACCAAATCCCATGTTTGGTTCTCTCTCAAGGACTCCATCTCCTCAACCATGCCATGCTCCCACTGACTCTTGGACTCCACCTGTAATGCTTCTTCAAAACTCTTTGGTTCTCCACCATCAGTTAGCAATTAATTGAATAATGAAGGAGAATATCTAATTGGAGGCTTACTTACCCTTTCTGACCTCCTGATGGGCGTCTGAGACTCGTTCATAACACGCTATCCACCCAAATTCTCTGACAGTGACCGACCTCGGTCACCTACAGACCTGTTACTGGTTGACGCCAGTTTTTCCTAGCTGATGTCGGTGCCTATTCTACTGACATCAGTCTCTATAGGACCGACATTGATTTCTGTTCTGCCGATGTCGGTTCCTATCCTGTCAACGTTGGTCTCTATGTTTTCCTGCAAGTGATTATTTCTTTTTCTTGTGAGCTCATTTTGGACCATCACCTCGTCCAATTCTCCATTGCTCTACCCAGATTGATTCAGCTTCTTCAGTTGATCACTATACATCACTTTTTCATTGAAAACAACATCACGGCTCCTAATTACCTTGTTAGTTCCTAGATTCCAAAATCTGAAACCAAAATCATCTGAGCCATAGCCAATAAACGTGTACCTCATAGACTTAGCATCCAGCTTCTTTATATTTTCCTTATCTACGTGCACAAAGGCTTCACAACCAAAAACTTTGAGATATGAGAGATCTACCTTTTTACCTGTCCATGCCTCTTTTGGAATTCCACCATTTAGAGCTATAGAGGGTCCTCTGTTAATTAGGTATACTGTAGTATCAACAACTTCTACCCAAAACTCTAAGGGCAAGCCAGCATGCAATCTCATACACCTTACATGCTCCATTATTGTTCTGTTCATCCTTTCAGTAATTCCATTCTACTGAGGTGTTCTTGGAACCATCCTTTGCCTACAGATTCCATGCATATAACAATACCAATTAAACTTAAAGCTGCAGAACTCACCACCATTGTCAGATCTCAGGCACTTCAATCTTCTACCTATTTCATTCTCAACCATAGCTTTCCAAATCTTAAAAGTCTCAAATACATCAGATTTATTCTTAATACAATATATCCATACCTTTCTTGTAGCATCATCTATGAACGTAACATATTACTGTGATCCTCTAATAGAAGCTACCTGAGCCGGTCCCCACACGTCTGTGTGAACAAGCTGCAACTTATGCCTCTTCTTTGTAGACCCAGTCTTGAGAAAACTAACCCTTTTCTATTTTCCAAATACACAGTGCTCACAAAATTCTAGATCCATGATTTTCAAATCTAAAAGCTTATCTTTAGACTTAAGAATTGACATCCCCTTCTCACTCATGTGGCCAAGTCTTGAGTGCCACACTTTAGCATCCACATCTGAAGTAGATAATACAGAAGGAGAAATATTAGTAACACAATTACATAAATAGAGAGTACCTACTTTCTTACCTCTGGCCATAACAAGTGCACCCTTGGTCACCTTCCAAGATTCTATGTGAGAGTTACTGTATAACCCTCATCCCCTAACTTTCTTGCAGAAATCAAATTTCTCTTCAAGCTAGGAACATGCATCACATCTCTCAACACCCATGTGTTGCCATTCTGCATCTTCAGCTGCACTTTACCTTTGCCAATAATCTTACAAGGCTCATCATCCCCTAGATACACTATTCCAAAATCTCCATGGATATAGTCACTGAAATATTCTCTATTAGGGGTAGCATGAAAAGATGCAACAGAATCTAAAACCCAAGATTCTATATTATTATGCAAAGAGAATATTAAAGCATCTTGTGTAATACCTGCAACCTTTGCCTCTTCCTTTCCTTCGTGATGATTTCCCTCCTTAGGCTTTGACTAGCAATCTCTGCTTATGTGCCCCATCTTTCCACAATTCCAGCATTGTGGCCTCCTGCCATTTTTGGATTTGGATCTACCTCTCACCTTAGACTTAGATCTTGATCTCCTCTTGCTCTTCTCTTTTTGCCTTCCCCTGCTCTCAAGATTTAAAGCGTTCCCTAATGTTTTCTCTATGCTTTTCCTGTGAATTTCCTCATTCAAGATAACACTAACAACATCCTCTACTTTTAAAATATTCGAAGCAGATGTAGTATTAGAAACTGCCATTACCAAGCCATGCCAGCTTTCAGGCAAAGAACATAATATTAAAAGAGCTTTTATTTCATCATCAAACACAATATTGACTAAACTTAATTGATTAACAATTCCATGGAAATCATTCAGGTGATTAGATACAGATCCACCTTCTTGCATATGCAAATTAAATAACTGCTTCATAAGATATACCTTATTAGAAGCTGAGGGTTTTTCATACAAATTTGCTAAAGTAGTCATCAACTCTACCATTGTTTTTGCTTGTGATAAATTAGATATCATAGTAGATGCTAGACTCAGTCTTATAGACCCCAAAGCCTTTCTATCAAGAACTTTCCATTCTTCATCATCCATGTCTTTGGGCTTCTTTGCAATCCCACCTAACGGTAAGTATAGATCTTTTTGATACAGATAGTCCTCTATCTGCATTCTCTAATGTTGATAGTTCTTGCCATTAAAATTCTCCATTCTCAACTTACTTTGTTCTACCATTGCTTCTCCCACTCAAATAGAAATCCTTGCAGAAACCCCTGTGAGCAACCTGTAATCAATACACACTACACAGATCTGAACCACCTGTTAGTGAACCTGGCTCTGATACCACTTATTGGGGATCAACCAACAATATTATTACACTTGTGAAAGCAATAAATGCAAAATTAAATCAGATAGATAAGTAACTAGAATGATAAATAGCAAAGAACAAGAGATACAAGAAACCACCCTGAAAACTTGTATTAAACTCTTTACAGAAGGAATACAATTGAAGAAACTTCTTTCTTCCACACCTCTCTCAGATGCACAAGATCTCTCTCTAGATATCTATCCCTCAAGAGCTCTCTCTCTCTCTCAAGTACAATCAACTCCAACAACCTGGATTGATAAAACTCTGTACTGTTCTTCCAACATTCACAATATTCTACTACAATAAGCTAAGAAGATCTTTCCTACATATAGAATTAGGAAACTTGAGCATGCACTTACAACCAACAGTTAAGCCTCTTGAACAAGGGCTCTAAAAACAATCTTACTAATAATAGAAACATGAACTTAAGACTAAGACTTAAAATCATCATGCAAACACTCGATTCTATCCTCAAAAATAGCATTCTGGATGCACAGGTAACCGATGCCAGTTCATGCCTGCTTGCACCTGACCGTCGTCAGCCGATCCTCTACCGACACCGGCGTCTCTTCAACTACTCCTGATCGACGTCGGTCTCTCCTGACCGACCCCAGTGACTGTGTAAACTTGTAACTTTGGTAATGTGCTCCTTGGTGAAGCTTTTAGACTCCACACCTTAACATCAATTGTTTTGAAATGGGATGCAAGGGCTGCCAAGTTGGGTTAGCATACCAAATTCAAAGTGCTATGGACTGGCCTGTATAAAATTCATGCATGCAAGCAGAAGAATTCTTTCGATCTAGAGTCAATGGAAGGAGAACTTGAAAAGAATCCTATAAATAAAATTTATTTGAAGCATTTTAATTAACTTAAATCTCTTTTGTATTATAGTTAAATAATTTCCCTTTTCTCACATTGTTTTTCATTGTTTTTCTGCTTAAATAAGTGTTTTCAAACACATGTTGATGACTCTTTGGAAGCTATAATTTTTGCAATTTTGATCTAGTAGAAGGTGGAGTTTTATTTTTGAGCAGGCTCAAAAGTCTTGAGGGTCACCAATAACTGTAGAGTAATTTTTTACTCTACATTGCATTCAAATTTTAAGTCGAGCACTACAGTTTTGGTTCCCACTCACCTTGGTCATAGCGGCAGAGTTAGAGCAAAGTGCGAGTTCATTTTCTATCTAAATGTCAAAATGTAGTGGAGGCTACCAAGTGGCATAATCTGAGCACAGGTTCTCTTTCCCCCCTTTTATGTTTCCTTCATTTCATTTTTCCTAAATGATTGATTTAAGCAGAAGTTTCCAAGTGTCACTTTCTGAAACACAAAGCCAGCCAACTGGCATCGTCTGAGACTCTTTTCATAACTTTCTAGAGAGTCATAGATCATGCCACATATCTCATAGCAACTCAGTGGAAGTCACCACGTGTCAACTTCTGTGTCTCGTATCGGCACCCACATTCATTCTATTTCTTGGAAAAGGTTTTTAACAAACTAAGCAGTAGGATCATGCAGAAGGCACCAGGTGGCAGTCGCAAAAGGACCTGGGCTACTTTTTTAGAGAACAGTGGAGGTCACCATGTGTCAGCATCTAAGGAACAATTTTAGTTCAATGCCAGGGTTTAATGTAATGGTTCAAATGTTTTGGTTCAATGCCTCAGTTAAAGTGTAAATGGCATGCAATGTTGAACCATTGAACCATTTTGGTTCATCAGGCAGTTCAAGGGAGTGTCCAAAAAACCAAAGGGGTTAGTACCCTTTTGGAAGGTAGAGAAGCATCATTCCATTTTGTTTAAATGCCAAAGAGCAGCAGGGGCTGCCAAGTGTCACTCTCTGAGCCCCTTTCTACTTCATCCTCGAAAATAGTGGAGGATGCCACGTATTTTCCCTGAAGCCATGGAAGCCTCCATGTGTCAACTTTTGAGAGATCATCTTCAAGTTTTATTTCTAAATAAAGATTTTGGTGGGCCCCAGGTGTTACTTCAAAAGTCTATGAAATTTTCCAAGTGTCACCATCCGTAAGAGTCTAATATGTGCCCCAAATGATTTTGCAGCATAGCTACAGAGAAGCAGAGAGAGCTGCATGTCTTCAAATAATCAGGTGGAAAGTGCCAAGTGTTGTTCTCCAGTGCCTTCTAAGTAATAAGAAAATTTTTAGGAAATTGACTAAGTGTCCTCTCCCATTTCAATAGAATAGAGTGTTCCATGTACCTATTTCCACAAAGCGAGATGGATGGAAACTCGATAGGATTTATTCCTGGTAGATGAAACAGTTTACCGGGTAGATTTTTGGGGCTAGCAAGAATTAAAAGGGTCGTCTATTTGTCCCATGTAAGTGGAGGCAGAATAGATAGTTGAGTAGCTAAGTAGGTGATGGAACAAGAAATTTAGGTGTGGAAGGAGGAACTAGTCATGAATCACCATGCCATAGTCAGGGCAGTTCTTGATAAGACCAGGATGCATCCAAGGCATTAAAAGCACCGTCTATTTGTCCCTTGTGAGTTAAGGATGAAGTAGAATTGTGTAGGAAAGGGGGTGATGGATGGAGTGATCTGAGGCTATAAAAGAAGAATAATTGTAAGAAAAGGAAAGGGGGACTTTCTATAGTTTTAGACTTTTTAGAGTTTTGACCAGTAATATCATTTTCTTGAGTTGTAAAGTTGATGTAACTGTGCATGTTTATGTGCCTTTTATGTGGCTGAATGAATTAAGAAGATTGAAGTCTATGCCTTGGTTGATATTATCTATGTCATTTGAAAAGTAGTCTATACTGTAGATTTTCTAGTGTTGTAATTAGGAATGTCATTTGCTTTTGTCTCATTTTCTTGAATCAAAAGTTCTACATAACTGTACGTGATTTTTATGCCTCTGATGTGATTGGAAGATTCTATTAAGAAGATTGAACACTATGCCTTTATTGACATTTTCTATATCTCAGCAAAAGAAGTCCCTGTTGTGAGCCCCTATTTCTATTATTTCAATCTTTTACATTGATCATGCACTTGTCTGCTCTTAAATGTAGTTGAATCCTATATATAGTCACATTGTGCTCAATTTAGGATTAGGATTACACTCAGGTGCATCGACATAGTTAGGTTTCATTTCCTGTATTTGTGTTTCTAATTAATTTCCTATCCCTTTTCTCCAAACACTTGATACAAAAGAAGAGACCAGCTTCTCTAAAATCTGGAAGTTGTTTCAAGCCACAATGTCCCACAGCTTGAAACTTCCCATTTTTGATTGATTAGAATCAAGTGCAATTTTCATCATCAACAGTAAGAGACCCCTTAGTTAGCTCTAGCAGATCCATATTGGTCATGACCCTCATTATCTAATGGTATAAAAAAGTGGAATGGATAGTTTGATTTATATTATTTGAGCTAAGATTGATTTATAGATCATATTTAATTTATCTTATATATAGGTACCTCACATGGTTCACATGTATTGTGGGGTGGACATTCAAGGAACATGTGACTTCATAGAAGACTTACCTCAGACTCTTGAATGTTAAACATGAGGATGTGGATTATAAGTTATTTGCATTTAATTTGTTGGATGTAGCTTATAATTGGTTCCTCAATCTCCCTAAGGACTCTATCATGGGGTACGAATAATTTAGAAATACCTTCTTGGCTCAGTTTAGGTAGGTCATTGATCCCAATGTCCTTTATTAGCAGTTCACTTATATTAAAAGAGAACCAAATGAGCCCATCAAAAATTTCAATGATTATTTCCAAAATGTGTATAGATGGGTCATTGTGATTTATCAAATCATGTTCAACTAGCACTAAGAATATATAATAACTACTTGAGCCCTTAGTTCATCATGTTTCTAAGATGGTATCCCTTAATAGTATATCTACCCTTGGCTTATGTTAAATCCATTAAAGTGGATAGATAGTTTAATCCTAAAGTTTAAATACTATCACCCATTATAAATCTTTTCTAAACACCTTACACCTCATTCCCAATGAAAACCAAAATGTCCTAGTGCTCTAACTTATACTAATGATAAATTAACTTCTATTGAGACATGATACACCTAACTAACACTTAGGTTTCCTTACCCCATTAAAAACAAAATTAGCACCTCAATCTCATAATAAATCACTAATTCCTACTATGAAAATTATCTAAATCATACCCTAAGATTTGACCAAGAATGAGTTTGATGCTATCTAATGTATGGTGTAGAGGGTTAATAATGATTTATTAGGACTCCAAAAATAAATGGGGAAAATTAGTGGTGAAATATCCAACAAAAAATTTAAATATTAGAGACACAAAAAATCATAAATCACCCTAATAACCAACCATAAACTTCACCTAATGAGATACCTGAAATCAACATCTCCAAGATAACCCTCCCAAACTAGTTTTGGGTGCAAAACACTACACAACACAAAGAACTCACCTACATAGAGTTTTGTAGTGATTTCAATATCTTCCAAATGGAAATGGAATAATATGATGTGGTCCCAAACCACCTAAAATCCCCTAATACTACTAGACCCCAAGCATAGTGGCGGTGTTAGAGATCATGGAATTCTTGAGCTAAGATGAAAATAATTCATAAGAGGCTACAAGTGAGTTGCATGCCTTCCAAAAATTTTAAATGAATAACTATGTCCTAAGGAGACAAACATAATAATAACCCCTCATTACTTCCACTCTTATAAATAATGGTGTGACCATTTTTGACCCCAAGGTTAAGTACATCCCACCACCTCCAAAACCTAGCAAGCTTAAAGACCTCATAGATGCTTAACCTTCCTCAAGAAAAATAGGCTAAAATATACTAGAAGATATGAAGAAGATTAAGGCCAATATCATATTTCATGAGCTAGTTCAAATCAATGAGCAGAGAGACTTCTTATTGAAATCAATTGTTGAGAGACCAACCTAGGTAAAACAAAAGTGTACCCACACCAATATGGTCATCCACAAGAAAAAAATTGAACTTACCCCTTTTCTCCTCAAAGTATGACTTTTCAAAAATAACCTACATAATTATTTGATCAACTCAAGAGTGTTAGCCAATGTGATTCCTATATGAATTTATGAGAATCTAGGGTTGATACCTACTAATTTAGATAAATATAATGTTAAATTGGTTGGTGACTTATTAAAACACACAAACAATTAGAATATAAGTGTAAGATCTGATAGTTCATAGATATCCAATTTGTGGAAATCCCTATTGGGACCCTAACTCTAATTTAATGAAGTTTTTGTGCCAACTTGATATCCACCTCAATACATCAGGATATTTTGGCAAGTATTTAGCCTAAGAGTTTTGATAGCCAGTTAGAGGATGCAATGCAAAACATTCTCCAATTGTCTAATGAATAACTATCTCCTAAATAATTAGGGCATCAACAAAGATCTAAAGAAACATGGTAAGTGGAGTATGGGAATTATGAGGTCATGGAGCCAATAGTTATGATGATGGAACTCCATCTCAATGCTCAATATGTAGCTTCCATCCTAGAAAAGATGCTCTTAAATACCTATATAAATATATCAAGCTAGAGAATGAGAGGGGAGGATAATTGTAGTAAAGCTATGGTGGAATAATTTTTCAACCATGCTCTATATAGTTTGCTCTAATGGTCATTAAGGCTTAAATATAGAATGGAGGCCACTATGGCTCCAATTGTATGTACCCAAGCTCATATGTGAGCCTCTAGGTTATTATTAGTGTGATTTTGAATTTAAACTCTTATTTTGGACTTTAAATAGCTATTTATGGTATTGCTCTAAAATACACTCATGTTTATCTTGGTTCACATGTTTTGTAGTATTGCTATAGGATGCAAGTGTTTACGTTATGTTGCATCTTGGTCATTTATGTGATTTAAAGTTCATGTACTTTATTTTTTTCACATTTTAATAGAGTCTCTATATTTTCATGACATCATCATTATTCTACATGAAAAATGAGTATAGATTTATGCCCATGAACCCAACCCTTGTTTAATCTACATATGATATGTATGGAGAATAAATTGAATCAAATTAGTATTGATACCCACTCAAGGCCTATATAACCCCTTACTTAACCTAAAATAGGTCAGCACCTATGGGTCAGCCCCTTAGCTAAGTTAATGTGGTAATGTTTGAGCCCCCATTTTTTGAAGTCTCATGGCATGGCACAACTAGCCAAACATTGGATCCATTTACTTCTCATTTTTACTTCAGGTGAGTGCATAGGGCATGTACCTTAAGTGAATAAATGTTAGTTCAGTTGAGTATTTAAATGTTAACTGTAAAATAATTTATCCTATGCTTACACTTGGTTACATAAAACCCCTACTATACTTTTCATAACATTTTGGTTCCATTGTCAAGACTCATGTTGAATTTTATTACTATGATAGTGCGATAGAATGATGTACTAGCTTTATCTCATTAGCATTGAGCACTAGCTGCACAAGGTGGAAAATAGTTTTATGCAGAAGCATCCAAATAACAAAGCAAAAAATATAATAAAATGGGTTCTGAACAACCTATATGATGCTTTATATGAGGTCTTTTTTCTATGACTTACTTGAGCATGTGCATAAGTGGTTTGCTACATATTCAACCCATAGAATAAGAATCTATGAATGGCACTATGAGTGGACAAAGGAGTGCCTAAAGAGGCTTTGGACCTTGATGTTACTTGGACTAGAGTGGTGGATAAATGGTGACAAGGAGCTTTGAATAGCTACATGATTGAATTCATAGTATCAACTTATTTATTTCCTAAGGGAGTACCACTTATTACATTACCATAGAGGCAAGTTCATGAAGGAGTTTGACATAGAGCTCAAGAAGCTAATGGTTGATTACAATTTTGAAAGTTTGGCAATGAAAGGATAAAATCCTTTCATGTATGAATTGTGCAAAGGGGAAGAGGGGGATGTGTAGGTGAGGCATGATGGAAGGGGATGAGCCAATTGACACCTGAGAGCTCAGAAGACAAGCCTATAATAAGGAATAACATTGACTGATGGAGGATCTAGAACTTGGAAGTGCCAAGAGGACCTGTAGTAAATGAAAAGGGCATGGGGAAGGATATTTTGAAAAATATCAATATAAATATGAGAATTATAATGAAGTGATGGACTGATCTTCACACTTTATAGGTGTGGAATTCACTAAATTATTACAAAATTTGGTAAGTGTAGATATGCTTGATGTACCTAGCCCATTTGAACCTATAGTACATGGTCACAAGCTAGATCCCCCACTTAAATATAGTATATAAGTAATTGTTGAACCTAACAAAACCTTATATCTTATATGTTTTGTAGATTTAGATTGTAATTTTATAATTGAATAGATTATTCCATATAAAGAGGTGAACACAACTACCTCTAGACCATTGAACACTATCTCACCATAACATAACTTGAATGTGAGTGTATTAACATAGCCAATGTTAGTAATGCAAGGTATAAAATAACCCATAATAAGTGGTTCAACACCACATACGAGTAACATAGCATTGGTGGAATCAACTGTGCCAACAAGAATGATGGGACTAGTGCATACCCCTGTGGCTAAAGGTGATAGAAGAAACCCACCAAGAGGAAGAAGTAACATCCTTGGTAGAATAGAACTACCACCAAGATGGTAGGCATTAGGGGGTAAAGACCATAAGTACTAGCTACCCTTCCCCCCATAGCATATCTACTATGAAATAACTATGCACCTCTTAGAGTATTATTGTGTGTAAAATGTTGTAGAACATGTGTTGAAGTATGAACTGTAGTGGCACACATAATTCATAACCTAGTTAGAGTGTAAGGTTACTTAGTTTGTGACCACTTTACTTGATCAGGCCCACACTTGGTATATAAATTTTAACCCCAACCAGGCCATGATCAATTATGATACCCTAAAGGATGCATTCCTAAAAGAGTTTGACATCTCAGAGTTCAAATGATAGAGCATCACCATGTTGAAAAAAATCACCCAAAGAATCATAGAGGGCATATGCTTATATGATACATGGTTTAAAACTATATTATCAAATTTGTCATATGATATACAACCTTCTCAACATGTACAATGGTTTGTCAGGGTGTTACTCTTTTCATTCCATAGGGCACTTTCCATGAATACTTTTATAGACCCTTAAGAAGTGCTTGAATCCATGCTCAAATTTGAGGTAGTCATAAGTGTAGACATTAGGATCAACCTATTTATAAAGGTTTAAATCGAGTCTATGGCATCCCAACTCCAAAATCTTACCTCCAACTTTATGCATAACACTCAAAGTGGACTATAGTGCACTGACTGAAAAGTAAAAGGCCATAATAAAAATATTTTCCCATGTATCAATGTGCACACTTTACTTCTAATCTTTGAAATCTATCGATAATTTCATGACATGAAAATCTTACATTTGTTATAGTGTGCTATCTAAGTAAACACAACCATCTATTATTGTTTATGTGATTCTAACAAACATACCACTATTGACTATTGGGTGATTGACAAAATGCATGAAAACATGGAAAGGGGAATTTGAAAAGCTATAACAGATTTGGGAGGAAAATCAAACTAAGGTAATGATGGCTATAACCAATAGAATTCAAGTTTTGGGATGTAGTGAAACATCAAAGGGTGAGGTAGAGGACATGATGGTGAAAGGTTCCCATCGTGCTCATGTTATAAGTGTGTCTTAATAAATCATTATTAGCATGATTACCCTACATATCCCACTTGTAGGTATTATCAAAGACCCTATAAGTTTAAATAATACCCTAACCTTTACAAAAATTTGACCCGTATAAGGCCTAATGTAGATAAGGACATGAGCATGATCAGACTAGAGCAAAAGATGGATAAATTGACCACAAAGGTGTAGCCTACACATATAACATAATTTAAGGTATAGGAAATTACTCAAAGTGGATTCACCACTCAGTCACCAACTATGTGAGTACTTGAGTTATGCCTCGAGTATGAGGATAAGGGTCAAAATGATGCATAACATGGCTTGAACTAATAGCCATGCCTTATCTAAACCCAATATGCCAAAAGGACATAATAAAATAGGATATGAGCATAATTCAGAAATTTCAAGGAGATATCTAATTAGTGTGGGACATAGAAGTGAATACTACTATAGTTTGGAAAGAGTAGGATAGCTGAGAGGCTAAATCATAAGAATTAACTAAGATCCTTCACCACCTATAGACTGACAATATGTTTCCCTTATTAAATAACTTACTTATACAATATGAAGGGTAAAATCAATTCAAGGTGGCCTCACTACACATGGAAAGGGTGTGACAATTTTGACACACTTAGAATGTTGAATATGACCAATAATTTCTAGTGGACACCACTATTTATAACTAGTCTTTTTATGATGTTATCATAAACATGGGCGCTAAGGTCAACATCTTGACAAAGACTGATTAGGAGAAAATGGGTATCCTAGATTTAATGCCTTCCCCTCATGTGTTCTTCATGGACAATAAGACCCAGACATAGCCTATTAGGAATTTAAAAAGTGTAGTTTTAGATATCATGGGTGTCAATTTTTAAACTAACTTTAAATTCATAGAGTTAGTGGAGTAGGATAACTACCCAACACTTTTGAGAAGGTTTTGGTGTTATGAAAATTATATATATATATATATATATATATATATATATATATATATATATATATATATGTAATTCAAAAGTATCTACATGACCTTTGAGAACAGAAAGGAGAGAATAGTCATACCTCTTTCAAATGACCAAGGACCCCCTATGTTGAGAGCATGGATATTAAGGATGAAATCAACCATATATGTAACATCATAGTGCAAGGTGACAATATCCTAGATCCAAAAAATTAAGGAATCCTCTCATGAGAGGATGGCCAATCAGCCTCAAACACCACAAATGTTGCTTGTGATTGGTGGGTAGAGGAAACATATGAGACAACTGATTGATGGTGCCACTTGGTACAAGCAAAGGTGCAAAAATTGGTAAAGATAGGTTGGTTACAAATTGATCACACTCCTAAAATATGTATCCTTTATTCCAAGAAAATGGGAAAAAGAGTGTTATACATTAGTAAGGGCAAGCTTGTTTCAATCCTAAGGTATGAAGGAATTAATCCTATATAAAACTAGTTCTATGACATTGAGTCATACATACCAAAGGATGTGGATAGAATTAGAACACTAGTATACACATAAAAAATCATGACCTCACATTGGTGGGTAGCACAGAAGCCTAGCTTGTCAAATTTTTAGGATGTATAGGTGTCCATTTGCACTAGATTTAGAAAAAGCAATGAAGACCTAGACATTCCAACCTACTCTGATGAATCTGACCCTATAGCACATGTACAACTTTATAAATAAAAATGTAATACTTGTGGTGAAAATACCCTGAGAATTTTATGGGTGCACACCTTCTATAGAACCTAAAAGACTTAGGCATAGGCATGATACGTAGCAAATGAAATGCACCATGAAATAGTAGACTGTGATGCCCTTAAGGAGTGATTTATTCATACCTTCTCTTTTTCTTTACAAATTCTTGAGCTAATTGAACCATTATAGATAGTTTGAAGGTTAATTTTTGAGTACACTTCTATATTAGAAGAGCACCTAAGGGATATGTTTAGTGAAAAATTGGTAGCACTCCCAACCTTCTTCAAATAATAAATTTTAAATAGTGACTCTAGCAATGGAGATGATGACACATGGAAAGTGTGAAATTGGAAGAACTTCATAGGGGGTAAGAAGTTAGTATGCCAAGTTGAGGATGGTACCCCAGAAGAAGAATACCCTACCCATATTTGGGTAGAGACAACTGATGGTAGTAGATAGGTCACGAATTCTCACTAATAAAAGTATCAACCTTACCATGTGCCATTAAAATCTATCAAGGTAGATATCATCTCAAAGGGGGAACTAAAAATTGCCACTCTAGATGCATATTAGTATAATATAAAATTGGCATGTATTGTTGATCTACTAAAATAATTACAAGACCTATTACCTTAAAACTATAAGGATATTAAATGTGTCCAACCATCCCTTAATAATATGAGAATCAAATTAGTTGATGGTGGGAGACTAGTCAAAAAGTGGCCTTATAGAATGAACCCAAATCTTCATGCTAAGGTCAAAACTAAGATTGATGGGATCTTAGCCATATGTGTTATCTACCCAATGTAGGAGTCTGAATAGGTCATCCCCATGGTTATTAGCATAAAAAATTATGGGTGCATTTGAATTTGTGTTGACTATAGGATGTTGAATACCACCTGTGTAATTGACCCCTTACCAACCTCATTTATCAATGAAGTATAGGATGGAATTATAGGTTATGAAATATATACATTTATTGATGTATTTTTAGGTTACCATCAAGTCTATGTTGGAAATATTGTCATTGATCTCAAAGGTTTAGCATTATTAGTGATAAAGGCCCCATTGCATTTAATGTTGTTTGCAATAAATATATCTTGGCTAATATGAGTTAATATTTATTTAATATTAATGAATATATTTTTGGTTTCATATGAGACAAAAGAAGGGCCCATGGAGAAGTCGAAGAGCCATGGGGTTGAGACAAAAGAAAGGCCCATGGAGAAGTCGAAGAGCCATGGGGTTGAGACAAAAGAAGAATGGGATGCATTTTCCCATGAAGAGTCATCTTGGGGAATACCAAGAGTCACCAAGTGAAGACAAAAGAGTAAGGGCACAATTTCTCATGAAGGGACACTTTGAGGAATACGAAGAGTCACCAAAGATAAGGATAAAAGTGGGAAGGATGTTTTTGGTCATGAAGGGTCACCACATGACTTTTCAAAGGCTTGAATATGAAGGTTCATCCAAGATTGGTGCTATTTTCCATGAGGATTGAAAGGTCACAAAGGGGGAAGGCCAAAGGTCATTTGGAAAGCTATAAATAAAGGCTTGAGAAGCCATTTTTAATATGAATGAGAGAGGTTGATTTGATATTGTAATATCTAGCTTAGAAGAGCAATTGTGAGAGATGAATGTGATTTGTATTTGTTATGTCTAGCTTAGAAGAGCAAAAGTGAGAGAGAGGAAAGAGATATTGTATTGATCTATCATTTGTTGAGATAACAACATTGAGAGATAGGTGTGTGGTATACACAAAGGGGTTGGTGCTCCTGTGGTTTGGTGCTCACAAATTGTTGCTAGGTTGGTGCTCGGCAAAGGGGTTTGAAGCTCCTATGGGTTGGTGCTCACGAATTATCACTGAGGTTGGTACTCAGCAAAGGGGCATGGTGCTCTTGTGGGTTTGTTCTCATGAATATACTTGAGATTGTTCTCCGTGGTTTTTCCCACATTGGGTTTCCACATTATATCTGGTGTCTCTCTCTATCTTGTGTGATGTTTATTGTTTGAGTTTTATTGCATATTATGAATGTTTGATTAAGTGGAATTTGATACAGGAAAGTTTTATAAGATATATGATATACTTATTCACCTGCCCCTCTCAGTATATTCCATGCTTAACAATTGGTATCATAGCAGGTTCCTTTTTGAAAAGTTTTACAGCTTGAAGGTAGATCGGGAAAGCACGATGGCTGGGTCACAAGAAGGATTTTCTACAAATAAGGCACCTTTGTTTGATGGGATGAATTATGCTTTTTGGAGCATGAGAATGAAGTTTTATTTGATGGCCCTTAGATTCGACTTATGGAAATCAGTGGTGGAGGAATATGAAGAGCCACAAACATCTATAATTACTCCAGCAGAAAAGAAGGCAAGTGAATGTAATGCTAAAGCTTTAAATGCTATTTTATGTGGTTTATGTGAATATGAATTTGTTAAAGTTATGCAATGTAAATCTACTCATGAAACTTGGGTAAAACTTGAGAATATTTACAAAGGTGATGGAAAGGTTTAGCAAGCTAAGTTGCAGACTTTTAGAAGGCAGTTTGAAAGTTTGAAGATAGAAGAAGAAGATATAGCAAGTTATCTTTTGCAAGTTGATCAAGTCATAAATCAGATTCAAGGTCTTGGAGAAACATTGGATGAGTCAACGGTGGTGCAAAAGGTTTTGAAATATCTATCAATGAGATATGATGCAAAGTTTTTGGCAATTGAGGAGATGAAGAATTTAGCCAAGCTAAAGATGGATGAGCTTCATGGTATTTTCATGGCATATGAGATGTGGACAAAACAAGATAAACCCTCAAAGAGAGAAGTAGCTTTCGAGACATCAAAGAAAGAGAAAGCTAAGATTCAAAAATCAAGTGATAGTTTTAGTGATGATGAAGATGACAATGGAGCACTTTTCATTTGCAAGCCGAAAAGAGGAACAGGTAAATATCAAGGAAAATTACCTTTTAAATGTTTTAATTGTGGAAAGATTGGACATTTTTTAGCTAGATGCCCAGATAAGGTTAATGATGATGAAGAAGAAAATCCTACATACAAGAATAATTTCAAAGGAAAATCTAAGAAGGGTTTCAAGAAGAAGAGCCTGTATTCTAAGGATCCTAGTTTAGGTGAAGATAGTGGAATCAGTGATTCAGAAGAAGAAGAGATTCTATTCATGGCCATACATGAAGGAGATCAAGAAGAAGAAGAGGAAGAAGCTGAAGTGAATATGGAAGGAGAGCTCATTTGTGCCTTAGAAGAGTTAGAAGCTGTTTAGAAGAAGAATCAAATATTAAAGTGGCAAATCGAGAAAAATGAACAAGAGTCAAAGGAAATGATTGAAGATCTACAAGCACACTTTGAAGAAGCCAAGAAGAATGAAGAATATCTCACATCATAGTTGGAAATAGAAAGAAAAGATTGTGAAAGGTATGTTATTGAAATTGCCTCTTTAAAAGAAGATATTCAGAAAGCAGTCAATGATAAAGTAGTTAGTGATTCAAAATTTGAGGATAGCACTAACATGCTGAATAAGATATTGGAAAGTCAAAAATCATATTCAGATAAGATAGGGATCAGATTTGAAAAGAAAAAGAGTTATGCTAAAGCTCTTACAAAAGAGGAAACAAAAAGGGGAGAAGATAAAAATACAGAGGACATTCCAAATAGAGAAGGCTGCAGAGAACAAAGCTACAAAAGGTAATCAGGTCATAGATATACAGATAGGTCTCATTTTTATGGCTATTATTTTTATTGTAATGGATATGGTCACAAGAAATTAGAATGTAGAAAAAGAGCTAACAATTTAAAAAATAAGGAGAAGGAAAGTCAAGTAGAGTCAAGTAGAAGCCACAACTCTTTTGCTCCTCTATCATGCTTTGATGAAGAGACCATAGTATGCTACAAGTGCAACAACTTTAAACACATAGCTCAATATTGCAAAAGCGTGTTTGATTCAGTCAGGAATGATTAGAGTTTTAAAGCTCCATTCATCAAGAAGAGGAATCATAGTGTCAAAGATCCATTCATCAGGAAGAAGGTTTAGACATGTTCATGGTAGAAGAAACAATCTAAAAATTCAATGATGGTTCAGACAAAACTACATGTAAGAGGTAAAGATCAGCCGTGGTTAATTGATAGTAGATGTTTGAGGCATATGACAGGAGATAAAAGTAAATTCATATCTCTAAAGAAGATCAATGGTGGTACAGTGAGGTTCAGAGATAAAACCATTGCCAAGATAGCCAAAAAAGGTACTTTGAGTTTGGATTATGGTAGCACTAAGACTAAGAATGTTTTATATGTAAAAGGTCTTAAGCATAATCTGTTGAGTGTTAATCAAATATGTGATCAAGGATACACATTAAGATTTCATGCTGAAGGTTGTGAGATTAGAAGAAAAGATTCAAATGAGTTGATTGCAGATGATTAAAGGATAGGGAACAATGTATATGTTTTTTCAAATATCTTCTCACAGGCACGATCAAAGGACACATTCAAAGATCAACAAGAGGAGTTGGGAGTAATTTCTATTACTTCCTACCATTGATGTTCAACATCAGTTGAGGGGGAGCTAAGTGTTAGCTCCAGGTAGGCCCTTTGCCATTGATGTCAAAGGGGGAAAATAACAAGTACAGTTATAGGTGCAAAAAATAGGTATAGGGAATAGGTACAAGTTGCTACAGTAAGGGGGAGTTACTATATTTTTTCAGATGATAGGATGTGCAAGTGACAGGATGTGGTAGTTTTAGGATTGAGGTTGCCATCAATGATAAAGGGGGAGATTGTTGGAAATATTTTCATTGATGTCAAAGGTTTAGCATTATTAGTGATAAAGGCCCCATTGCATTTAATGTTGTTTGTAATAAATATATCTTGGCTAATATGAGTTAATATTTATTTAATATTAATGAATATATTTTTGGTTGCATATGAGACAAAATAAGGGCCCATGGAGAAGTCGAAGAGCCATGGGGTAAAGACAAAAGAAGGATGGGACGCATTTTCCCATGAAGAGTCATCTTGGGGAATACCAAGAGTCACCAAGTGAAGACAAAAGAGTAAGGGCACAATTTCTCATGAAGGGACACTTTGAGGAATACGAAGAGTCACCAAAGATAAGGACAAAAGTGGGAAGGATGTTTTTGGTCATGAAGGGTCACCACATGACTTTTTAAAGGCTTGAATATGAAGGGTCATCCAAAATTGGCACCATTTTCCATGAGGATTGAAAGGTCACAAAGGGGGAAGGCCAAAGGTCATTTGGAAAGCTATAAATAAAGGCTTGAGAAGCCATTTATAATATGAATGAGAGAGGTTGATTTGATATTGTAATATCTAGCTTAGAAGAGCAATTGTGAGAGATGAATATGATTTGTATTTGTTATATCTAGCTTAGAAGAGCAAACGTGAGAGAGAGGAAAGATATGTTGTATTGATCTATCATTTGTTGAGATAGCAACATTGAGAGATAGGTGTGTGGTTACACAAAGGGGTTGGTGCTCCTGTGGGTTGGTTCTCACAAATTGTTGCTGGGTTGGTGCTTGGAAAATGGGTTGGTGCTCTTGTGGGTTGGTGCTCATGAATAGTAGCTGGATTGGTGCTTGGCAAAGGGGTTTGAAGCTCCTGTGGGTTGGTGCTCATGAATTGTAGCTGAGGTTGGTACTTAGTAAAGGGGTATGGTGCTCCTATGGGTTTGTTCTCATGAATATACTTGAGATTGTTCTCTGTGGTTTTTCCCACATTGGGTTTCCACGTTATAACTGGTGTCTCTCTATCTTGTGTGATGTTTATTGTTTGAGTTTTATTGCATATCGTGAATGTTTGATTAAGTGGAATTTGATAAAGGGAAAGTTTTATAAGATATATGATATACTGATTCACCCCCCCTCTCAGTATATTCTGTGCTTAACAGTCTATATCAAGGAAGAGGATAAACTGAAAACCACCTTTGTGATCGAGTGTGGATGTTTTGCATATACTCAATACCCTTTGGGTTGAAGAATATGCTAGTAATTTTCTCCCAAGTGGTGATCACTACATTCAAGGACTATATTCACAAGTTCCTCCAAGTGTATTTAGATGATGGGAAAGTATATGGACTGGTAAAAGATCACTATGACAATTTGTGCCCAATTTTTGAAAGGTGCTAATAGTTACAAATCTCTTTGAATCTCAAGAATTGTATTTTTGTAATGTCATTTGGCAAATTTCTCAAGCACATCATTTTCAAGGATGGTCTTCTTGTTGATCCAGCCAAAATCATAATCATCCTTAAAATTTAAACACCATCAATTCAAAAATATGTCTATGCCTTTCTTATACATTATGGATATTACATGAAGTTTATAATGAATTATTCCAAGTTTGTGATGTCACTAGAGGAACTATTATAAAAGGATGGCCCATTATACTGGGACATGGCATGTGAGGATGATTTCAAGACCCTAAAGATAAAGCTAACAAGTGTGCTGATATTATAATTTCCTAATTGGGAAATTCCCTTCCATGTTTATGTTGATGCTTTTGGTACTATAATCAATGCCATTTTTGCATAACCAAGTGGTAAAAATGAATCATCCTATTTATTTTGTAAGTAGAAAACTAACCAAGGCAGAACAAAATTACACCACAACTGAGTGTAAGGTGTTTTCAATGATCTACACCTTGCAAAAGTTTAGATAGTATTTACTGACAAGCCCATTTGTCTTCTTTACTAATCATGACGCACTCAAGTACCTAGTGAACAATTCTAGTTTGCACAAGCGCATTTACTGATAGATAATATTTTTTCAAGAATTCTAATTATTTGATGTATTCAAGCTTGTAAAGTAAAAATTAGGCCTAGACCATCTATCTTGCATCAGCTCTAAAAATGTGGTAACACTAATTAAAGATGATATGTCTGATGTGCAACTCTATAGGATCTAATGTGTCCCATAAGACTTAGCAGAGATCACCACATTTTTGACCTCAAAATTTATGTCTTAGGCTATGACAATTAAAGAAAATAAGTAGCTCATGGTTCACACTACCACATTTCAACTCATTGGTAGGGAACTATATAAATTGTTCCACAAAAAATTCATACACCAATGTGTCCTAGAGCATGAACAGGACCCAGTACCACAAGAAGTGCATGAGTGAATTGTTGGAGACCATTGTGCTAGAGATGCCATAGCACAAAAAGTTGTATAATCAATCTTGTGGTGGATAAATATGTTTAATGATGCAAAAAAGTGTGATGTCTACCAATAGAAAAGAAAACCAAACCACTAGGATGATATTCCCCTCATCCCTATCCTTTCACATACACCCTTCAAAAAATGGGCCATTAATTTTGCTGGACCTATCACCCCAACCATGAGGTGAATAGGTGCAAGGTATATTTTGGTTATTGTAGATTATTTTACTAAGTGGGAAGAAGTGACACCAACCAAAGATTGTACAACTGCAATAGTAACAAGATTCATTTTAGAAAAAAATATCAATAAGAATGGGTACCCACTCAACTTTACTAGAAACCATGGTACACATTTCATCAATGAAACAATTTAGATCTTTCTACTTGAGTATATGGTGGCACACCATAAAATCACACCCTACCAACCCCAAGCTAATGGAACTATAGAATCATTTAATAAAATATTAGTGACATGCCTCACCAATATTTTTAATATTGGTCATAAGGATTTGGATGACTAAATTTCAACTGTGTTATGGGTTTATCGCATAACATATAAGTGCATGAATAAGAATACACCATTATAACTAGTGTTTGGAATAGACTCCACTTTACTTATGGAGTTCCTAGTACCCTCATTGTGTATCACACATATTGGTTAATTAGATGACCAAGAGTCATTAAGCACATGCATAGAATATTTAGAGAGGTTGGACAAGACACGTGCCTAGGAACAATGGAGCCAACAGATAGAGAAGGCCCACCAAAAGACTTGTAAAGATAATAACATCAAGGCAAGGTGTTTATATAAGGTACATTGGTCATTTTATATGATTCTAAGTACCTAAGTCACCTAGGCAAATTATAGATCAGGTGGATGAGACCTTATATTATCCACAACATTTTGGAAACTGGTGCATACAAGCCATACACATTGACTAGTGAAATGCTCCTTAGATATTTCAATAATAATAGATTGAAATTATACCAACATTATAAGGGTGATTTCACCCTATAACATTGGTTTTCTAATCAAAATCTAGGTGCTTTGTATTGTGACCATAATAAAATTGGCACAATCCAAATCTTTGCGTTATGTTTTCTTTCTTTTATGTTATTTGAATAAGCATGGAACTTTTAGGCTTACAATAGAATTATCCTAACACTTTCACTCATATAAATCCAATTGAGTGAGTCAAGTATAGTCACTTTTTAATCACCTATGACCAAACACCTAAGTTTTAGGCACATGTGAAGTCTCTAGGCTTATTGAATCATAAGTAGAAACTAAAGATTAAAGTGCATATGAAGGTGTTCGTATGTAAGAGACCAAGAGGATATAGTGAGGAAATAAAGGACTAACATAAGGATTTGTATGGATTAGGTGAGGCCAAAGTGAGAGATAGTAAAGTGTATAGAAATTGACCAAGATAGTGAGGCACGCTTGAAAAGAAGCATAACACTAGAGAAGACATGGAACCTAGGAGGCTAAATCATGTGCATGTGAAGCATTGTGCCCAGGTAACCAAAAATAAGGTGAGGGTTGCACCAAGATGAACAAAGTTTAATAAAGTGATTATTTTGATAGTTGGTACCCACTCAATCATTGGCAAGAAGTGACCATTTGAATTTCCTCTCACTTTCCCAAAGAAACTATTAGCAAAGTTAATACTACTAAATGATGACGAAAAAAAAGATCTACATTTATGAGAATATGGTGGTGGATTTTAGTGTATTTTGGTGTATTTTAGCAGATCTCAATAATGCTATCCATCAATTTGGTATATGAGAATAGTATATAAGACCAAATTTGGCATATGTAGGTAGTTTACTTAGCATTTTCAAAGAGATCAAAGCAAGGAGTTGAAGTTACCAGAAGGAGAAAATTATACCAGAGAGAAAATGAGTCCCCACATCTTTCCTAAGAGTGAGAAAAAGAGTGAATGGGAGATGCATTTCACCCTAAGGTGAGGAGGAGGCAAACAGACCAAATTTGAAGGAGAAACAGGAAAGAAGAGATTTTGGTAGGATAACCAATATTCTATTAAAGGGATGGGAAGCCCAAAATCTAAACACACAATCATAATTACCATAGCTATAAATTAGACCAAAAACTATTTTGAGATTTAGTAGGTTTAATAGGTTGTGCTTTAATAGTAGCAAGTTTAGGGTGGGGAAGAAAAGATTGAGCTTAGAAGTGATAAAAGTGCACAAGGATGTAAATAAATCAAAAGTAGTGAGAGAAGTAGCCACCACAAAATCTAAGGAAAAAAATGGTAGAAGTTAGCATTGTGGAGATTGATCCAACTACAAGTGAAAATCTCACCTACCGAGAAAAGGAGTACCCACCAAAAGTCATGGTGGGGGGAAATTGGTTATCCTTCATCTATGTGTGTAAGCTAAAAGACTATAACCATATAACAGGCAAAAATTTATAGGAGCTAATTAAATATTAGATGGTGGACATAGGAAAAAATATAAAGGCACGCACTATACTCTTTTATGTCCTCATCAGAGACAAGTTTCAAACCATGGGTGTAACATAACTCTTTGAGATACAAAACTTTGATAAGCCAGAAGACTTGGCACATTTCCTTCTCTCATGGGTGCATCATTATTAGTTTTATTTTATTGGATGATGCATGAGAATTTTTTCAAGCCACATAAGTAGAATCATAGTTATACCTTGCATAGGTATGAATATAAGGGAGATGATGGATGATGATGTATAAGTAGAGAGGGTCAGAATGCTCTTGGGCTATTACAAGTCAAGATTTGTATTCTCCATAAAAGACATTCAAGATCTAGGCACAAGGGTGGTAGTGCACCTGGTAAGTGCCAAAATTTGCCCTGGTGGTTGATGGTTAGACATAAATAAAACCTTCCTTTACATTTCCCACCACATGTCATAGGGAGAAATTTTCAACATCTCTAAATTTGTCATAGAAGAGATCATAAATAATGTGCAAGCATAACTACCTCTAGACCATTTAGCACTAGCTCACCATCTCATAACTTGAATTCAAGCATACTAACATAGCTAATATCAATAATTTAAGGTGGAAAATAGCTCATAATAATTGGTTTAGTTCCACATATAAGTAGTAGAACACCAGTGACACCAACTACACTAGCAAGAATGATGGGACCATCACCTATACCCAGGGCCAGAGGCACTGAAGAAAACCTACCAGGAAGAGGAAGTAACATCCTTGATGGAATAGGACCACCACCAAGAGGGAAATAACTAGGGATAATAACCATAATTACCAAATTCTCCCTGGTAGTAGATCTACTATGAAATATCTATGCACCTCCCAGAGTATTATGGTGTGGAAAATGCTATAGAACATGTGTTGAAGTGTGAACTATAATGGCATAAATGAGGCATAACCTAGTTAGAGAATAAGGCTACTAATTTTATGACCATTTTACTTGATTATTCCCACACCTGGTATAGAAATTTTGACCTTAACTAGGCCATGATTGATTATGATACCCTAAAGGATGCATTCTTAAAAGAGTTTGACATCTCAAATTTCAAACAATAAAGCATTGCCACATTGAAATAAATTACCCAAGTAATCATAGAGAGTGTATTATTATATGATACATAGTTTAAAACTCTCTTATTGAAGTTGATTTATGATATACACCCTTCTCAACATACACAGTGATTTTTTTGGGGCTTGTTTGAGCCATTTTATAGGGTACTTTCCATGAATACTTTTACCGACCCTCAAAAAGCACTTGAAGCCATACTCAGAGCCAAGGTAGTCATAAGTCTAGAGACTAGGATAAGCCTTTTTAAGGAGGTACAAATTGAATCTATGGCATCCCAAATCCAAAATCTTACCACCATCTCTATGCATGACACTCGAAGTGGATAATGGTGCACTGACTATGAAGTAGAAGACCATAATAAATATAACTATTCATGGAAGAATGTGCATGCTTTGCTTATAAAATTTGATGTCTATCAAGAAGAACATGATGTGAAAATATTCCCTTTATTGTAATGTACTATCAAAGTCAACACAACCATCTATTATCATTTGTGTGATGCCTATATCCATACCACTGTTGACTACTAGGTGATTGACAAAATACATGAAAACATGGAAAGGGGCATGTGAAACGATACAACATCTTTGGGAGGAAAATCAAACTAAGGGAATGATGGATATAGCCAAAATAATGCAAGATTTTGGGTATAGTGAATCATTAGATGATGAGGTGGAGGACATAGTGGCATAAGGTTCCCACCATGCTCATGTTATAAGTATGTCTCAACAGAGCATTATCAACATGACTACCCTACACATCCTAATTGTGGGTATTATCGAGGGCCCCATAAGGTTGAATAATTCCCTAACCTTTATAAAAATTTGAACCAAGGAAGGCTTAATGTATACAAAGGTGTAGGGATTATCAGAATAGGGCAAAAGATGAAAAAATGGACCCCAAAGGCATAACCTACACACACAATAGAAGTCAAGGTGTAGGAAAATACTCAAAGTGGATTTACCACTTAGCTACCAGTTGTGTGATTACCTAAATTATGCCTTAAATATGGAGATAAGGGTTGAAATGAATGCATAACATGACCTAAACCAATATTCATTCCTTATCTAGACCTAACATGCCAGAAGGATGTACTACAAAAGGCTATGAGTATAATTCAAAAATTACAAGGAAAGTTATAATTAGTGTAGGACCTAAAAGTGAAGAATATCATAGCTCAAAAATAATAAGATAGTTGAGAGCTAAAGTACAAGAATTAACTAAGATCCTTCACCTTCTATAGATTAAGGGTATGTTTCCCCTATTAAATAACTTACTCCTAGAATATTCAGGACAAAATCAAGTTGAGGTGGTCATGCCATTCATGAAGAGGGCATGAGAATTCCAACACACTCAAAATGTTGAATATGACCAATAAATTTTGGTGGACACCACTATTGATAACTAGTCTGTCTATGAGGTTATTATATACACGAGCACTAAGGTCAACATATTAACAAAGATTGCTTGGGAGAAAATGGGTAGCCTAGATTTAAGACCTTCTCTTCATGTATTCTTCATGGCAAATAAGACCCAAGCATAGCCTATCAAGATTCTAAAAAATGTGGTTGTAGATATCATGGGTGCCAAATTCTAGGCTAACTTTGAAGTCATAAAGTTAGTAGACCAGGATAATTAACAAACATTTATGGAAAGGTTGTGGTGTTATGCAAACAATGTATGTATGCAATTCAAAAGAAGTTACATGACCTTTGAGAATGGAAAGGAGATATTAGTTGTTAGTGCCCAAAATTGCACTAGAGTAATTAAGCCCTTATTATTAAAATTCCCATGTCTAAACTGAATGAATGTCAATGTTTTAGCCAATTGCCCCAGTCCTTTATAAGATCAAAGTGCATGTTTACACTTAGTTGTGTCCTTTGTCTCACTTTCATGAGTGGGAGTATTCTTCCACTCTTTGCAGAATCCTAAGGGGCACTTTTTAAATATAGAGGGCACTCTCAATAACTCCAAAGGAATTATGAAGTTTGATCAAAGATCTCATGGCATGAAACTTTGCATTGATAAGATAAAATTATAGCCAAGACTTTTTTTGTGCATGGATTTATTGCATTATATTCTAAGAGGAAAGTTTTTGGGCCCCAAATGAAATTGTTGAGTTACACTTAATGTGTTTTGATGACTAAGGTGAGAAATTTCTCGATGTACCAAGTGAAGGACATGTTTATCTTGGGGTAATTCAAAGAGAACATTTAGGGGTTGGAGGGATCTTGTACCTATCTCCAAGTGAATAAATATCATGTAAAAGGTAAAAAATGGTTGAGAGTCTGAACCCACATCTAAGTTAGACACATGGTAGATTCTCAGGACTTTGAATATTTTGGGCCTTTCTTGAAAATTACCCTACTTCCCTTTTTAGTGGCTGATGAAGCCACCAATTTCTCTATTTTTTATCCTCATCCATACTTAGTATATATATTTTTCTATGTGAATCTCCATAACCATCCATGACTCATACAAATGAATGAATGAATTTCTGATTTTGTGTGTGAATTTGATGTGTGTGTGTGTGTGTATAGACATATACATATACATATGCATACATACATACATGTGTGTGTGTGTGTGTGTGTGTGTGTGTGTGTGTGTGTGTGTGTGTGTGTGTGTGTGTGTGTGTGTGTGTTATGAATTATTGATGTTTTTTCCTTGATTAAATTATACTTGTGTAACTTTATTTAATAAGCATTTGAAGGATAATTTAGGACAAAAAGATCTCATTTGGGCACAAAACTTATAGGCTACCCATAGCCACTATAAGTTACCTATAGCAATTGTAGGCTCCACCTACAAGCTACCCATAACCACTATAAGTTGACTGTAACAACTGTAGGCTTCACCTATAAGTTATCCATAGACAATGTAGAGTGCTCGTAATAACTGTTAGCTTCACCTACAAGTTTCCTATAGCCACTAAAGAGTGTCTATAGTAACTGTAGGGTTCACCTACAGGTTTCCCATAACCACTATATAAAATAGAGCTATCATTGTGATTAAATCTTAAGTACACATCTAGTTGTCTTGGGAACTAAATAGATAAATGGAAAGGACCATATTTGTATAGAATCCCTACATGTAAGGAAATTTGAATGTGATACCAAATATGAGAAAGACAAAGACAATGGGAAGGAGACAAAAGGAAATAAAATACCAAAATAGTATACCTTGTCCTTAACCCTGTCAAGCCTAAAATAAGTAACTTTGGTTACTAACCACTTAAAGGTTGACTAGAGTAGTTTCTAAAGTATTTTGTATTTTTCCTAGTTTGGTGTCTTTGGTTATAAGTTAATAAACTAATTTATATATTTAATGGAAAAACCTAGATCAAATTAGAAGTTAGTGAGTTGAAATTGAAGATTGGATATTTAATATAACTATAGAAGTCATTGCATTGTAATCTTCTATAGTAATCTTTAATTACTATATATTTGAGTAATGAGAAATTTAATTCTATAAGAAGCTTTTCCAAATCTCTTAGAGAAGGATTGGAACTTAGTTTTGAAAGAGGAAGGGCCCCTTTGAAAGGAGTTGTAGTGAAGATCCCGACCCTCCTTAGTTAAGAGTGTGGAGAATTGGAACTTAGTTTTGAACGAGGAAGGGCCCCTTTGAAAGGAGTTGTAGTGAAGATCCCAACCCTCCTTAGTTAAGAGTGTGTAAGTATATTTCATTATTAATCTAATTATATAAATTAAGATGCATGCATGATTTATAAGTGTGAATTATTTCTATATTTCTATCACAATAGTTTGATAGTATAACTATCTAGTAAATTCAACATAAGTTTATTATACTGTAACTAGTAAAACAAGCCTATTTATGAATCAATAATGCATATATAGTGTTGACATCTTTGAAAAGTTTATGCACCATGGGTTGATGATTAATTTTAATTAGACTCAATAATTTGGTATTTACTAGGTAATTAGTCTGCACAATATTTTATCATCATTTCTAGGGAGGATGTCAATTATTTTTTTCTAAAATCAATCATTATTTTTTTAATATTGGTTAATGCACTATTCTACCCAGTTGGGAAAGTCGAGTGAGGACACTGTGGTGTCTTATGCTAGATGTCTATGTTTATGGACATATAGTTCCAACAAGGCAAATCAAGTGAGGGCACTATGGTATCTTATGTTATATGTTTAATTTTCTGAAAGTAAATGGTGCATAGCCTTGAATGCCTCTTTATAATATTGTAATTTACTTAGTTCATGTTTTAGGATTTATTTATTTTAAGAGTGATTTATTTTCTACAAAGTGTTCCTTTAACTTTCTTGCTTTCATTTCCTATTTTCAATGATAATTTTTCTATTTTCATTTCCTATTTTATAGGATAATTTTTTTGCTTTCATTTTCTGCTTCCTAGAGTAATTTTCCCACTTTCAATAGATAAATTTACTATTTTCTATAAGTAAAATTTCAATTCTAGTTATTTTGATTTTTGAACTCATTTATTTTAATTTTTTCTTATTCTAAAACAACCCCCTTGAACACTCAAAAAACAAAAAAGACACTAATCTTGTATAAGAAGGAATAGGACAGCTGAAAGGTCTAGCACAATGTTTATGCAGAGAGAAAGAGATTCTCAATGGAGATTCTTGCTAAACAAGCCACAAGTTTATATTGAGAAAGAAACACAAGTACCCATAACAACTAAGAATCCTATTAAAAAGAATACCATAAGCCAAAAATCTCTTAAAGAAGGAAACACTACAAACTGAAGGAAGAAGCTTGCAAAATAATTACTATTGGATTTGAAAAAGGAAGTAGAAGTAGAGGAAGCATCAGCTAAGTTAGTAAGTAGAAATGAATGAGAATAGTTTCATGACCCAAAAACTCTAGAAAGTATCATCAAAACAACATTCCATCAAGGATTTCTTGAACAAATCCAAGAAAGCTCAAGAGAATCTTCAAATTTCTCATCAAGAAAAAAAGTTGTGGATCAGGAGATAAATATTTACTATCATACTAACAAAGGGACTGCTATAAAATTTAAAGATATGATACTGAGTACCTTTGGTATCCATATCACAATAAAATCCATCATGAATACAGAAGGAGACTTTATGGATAACAATGGGACTCTGGACATAGTTAATTTTAAATTTTTTATTCCAAATGTAACAAGTGTAACATAAATGAAAAATATCCCACCCTTAGCCTTGCCTAATTTATGGGTACATTATCAAAAGACCTAAACACATTTTTGTTTGAATTTGATATCCTCTGTAGAATCTATGACTATAGGAAAGATGCATGAAAATTAAAACTTTTTCCAGCCACCCTCAAGGACTCAGCACTTTGTTGGTTCATGGGACTAGGTAGTAATTCAGTCCTTGGGAGGATGTGAAAAAGATATTTCTAGCTAAGTATTAGGACTATGGATGAGGAAGAAGTTATAGAAGAAATGACATCTTTAGGATGACTCAATAAGGAGATGAATTTTTGGAAGACTACATTGAATGGTTCATGTTCAGTGTACAGAAATTCAAATAAAGTGCACTAAGAGAAGAACCTATAAACTCATCTTCTTGAAAGGAGTCTAAGAAGACTATCTAGAATCCATGAACCTAATGAGTGGGGGAGATATCTCCCATCTACCATTTTTATACATCAAAGAATTGAGAAAGAACTATTCTAGGTCTACCATAAATAAAGTTAGGGGCAAAAATCTTCCATTGGTAGTTGCAAGTGGCCTATCAAAATCTAAAGTTAGTAACCTATTACAAGACAAGAAATAGGATATCATTAGTCATTTGGCCACCTAACTAGATAGATTTCACTCCAGGCAAAAGTAAGCAACCTTGGATCAAGATTTGACCATCTATTTTTCAAATTATAAAAGGAGGAAGGTAGATTATAGGTGTCATGAGATTCAGGTTAAAGTAGCTAACATCATAGATGAAGAACTAGAAATAATAGAGCTACATGCTATTGGAGGAAATGGAGACTAGGTTTTATATGTTACTCAAAGAAATCAATGGGTTCAATGACCATATTATCCAGGTATGGGATAAAATCCACCTTTTATAAATTCTACCTCCTTTAACTCATAATTTGTAAATACTACTCTAAACTAAACTAGTCTATGGATGAATGCCCCACATCCTAATTCTAGTTGGAAACCACCTCAGACAAGCTACCCTACTACCTCCTTGAAACCTCCAAAAAATAGATCCCCACATCCTAATTCCAATTAGAAGCCACCTCAGATAAACTACCCCACTACCTCTTGGCAACCTCCATAAAATACATCCCCACCTTAAACACAAGCTTGGAAACCACCCCAAGGCCCACCCTTCAAAAACCAATGGAAATAGCCTTAAAGACCCAATCAGCCCTAGGGAAACCCTCAAGGATGATTCCCTCCATAACAAAAACAATAACCTCCTACTCTTATTCCCAATATAAAATATGCACCCAAACCTAATCATCTCCTTGCCCAACCCATGCAGAACCCTGTAAATAAGCTAGTTCAACCAACCTTTAGTACTGAACCTATAAAATACCTAACAATGTAGTGAATATCAGTGAAGTTTTCATATGTTTAAGGAAAGTTTTACCACCTCCAACCCCACCTATAATAATGGAGTTAGATTAAGAAACTCTAGAAGGTCATGCTAACCCACCTTTATCACCACAAGAACTCTCTGAACTAGCAAATAAATTTTTTACTAAAAAAACCTCACCATTTCTAAAATGTCTTACCCTTTAGTGCCATGCAATTGATCCTAAACTTGATTTCATAGGACAACTCAAAAATCTCTATGTTAAAATTCCCCTCTTCTAGACCATCAAGGATGTGCCCATATATTCCAAATCTATTAGAGAATTATGTCTACGTAAGCCTAGAAGGAAGAAGAAGGATCCCAATACAGTGTATGTGATTGGCCAACTAATAGATATTATGTTGAGAAACACCCTGCTAAATAAATATTCAAATTTAGGATCCCTAGTAGTAACAGTCCAAATCCATGATCAGTAGTTGTCTAATACATTGATAAACCTAGGGGCTATAATAAATGTAAAGATAACTAAAAATATTTACAAACTATAGCTAAATAATATTCATCCCACATCTACAATTATACAAATGGTTGATAGGTCTACAATCAGACTAGAAGGAATCATTGAAGATCTTATCATTACTATAGATTTTTGGGAGTATCCTATAGATTTCATTGTGATGCAACCTAAGTCTAATTTGGGTGGATATCCTTGTATCTTAGGATGTCATTGGCTTGCCACAGCTAATGCATTCATTAGTTATAGATTAGGTGACATGTTGATCTCCAATGGAAACCACACTAATAATTTGGTCCTCTATCCCCCAGCACAGCTAGCCTTGGCACCAGAACATATGTTATCGATTGAAGAAGATGAGGTAGAACAACCTCCCTAGATTTTTGTATTCACCCTAGACCATGAATGCACCTTGGTTGATCAAGAAGATGATTCAATTTTCTCTAACATTCTCTATAATAATTATAAAACTCATTCTATAAATATCAACCACCTGCAATGTGTTGAGTGCCCATTTTATAGCTCCTAAGAAGTAGATAAATATGATGCATCTATACAAGAAATATTCTACCAAATGATACCTCATAGCTACATCCAAACTAGATATATTAGAAATATAGAAATGATGAAATCACTCTCATGAAAAATTGAAATCTCTCTAAGAAAAACATTGCTTATTAATAGCAAGTTGGAGTCAATTGAGGAAAAGTGCCTAGTTAGCATGTTGCATGCAAACCAATGTACTTTTGTATGGGATTATGAGGACATGTATAGAATCAGCCCAAAAACATGCACACATCATATCTATATCAAAGAAAATTTTCAACCAATTAGATAGCCATAATGAAGGATGAATCCATCTCTTAGAGAAATAGTTAAAGTGGAATTGCATAAACTACTAACTACTAGATTTATATACCCCATCTCAGATAGTGAATGGGTTTCACCTTTCGTAATTGTACCAAATAAAAATGGATAATGATGTGTATGCATATATTATAAATTAATTAATACAACAACCAAAAAGGATCATTTTTCTTTGCCCTTCATTAATCAAGTGTTGGACACACTAGCAGGGAAGAAATATTTTGCCTTTTTGGATGGCTTTAGTGGTTACAACTAGATTAGCATTACTCCAGAGGACCATAAGAAGACCACATTTACCTATTTATAGGGTAATTATGCTTATTTTTTATTACCTTTTGGGTTGTGTAACACTCTTGTAACATTTTAGAGAGTTGTCTTGACTATCTTTGCAGATATGGCAAATGAATGTGTAGAAATTTATATAGATGACTTCACTATTTGTGGAGAAACATTTGATGAGTGCCTAAACAAATTAGAGAAAGTGATAAATTGATATCAAGAGCACCATTTATCTTTAATTCACAAAAACTTCTACATTCTTATGATAGAAGGTATTGTCTTAGGCCACTATGTATCTGCTGAAGGAATTAAT
Organism: Torreya grandis; assembly: GCA_037957365.1. Lineage (NCBI taxonomy): Eukaryota > Viridiplantae > Streptophyta > Pinopsida > Cupressales > Taxaceae > Torreya > Torreya grandis. The sequence goes on from JARHVA010003610.1 coordinate 761,431, forward strand.
GTTGACCCTACAAAAATCAGCATCATAAAAAATCTCTCTATTCCTCAAAAATAGAAAGATGTCAGGAGGTTTTTAGGACATGTTGATTACTATAGGATATTTATCAACAATTTTAGAAAATTAGAAGCACAATTATTCACTCTCTTGACTAAAGATGTTGAATTCCTCTAGACTCCTACCTGTGATGCAACCTTCAAGTAATTGAAGGAATTATTGACCACCACCCCTATTCTGTGTGGTCCTAATTAGAAGCTTCTCTTCCATATTCACATAGATGCTTCAGATACTACCCTAGTAGTTGTGCTAGACCAAAAATAAGGAGCACTCAATTATGTTATCTATTTTTTAAGAAAGAACCCATAGGTAATAGAATTAAATTACATAGTTACTAAAAAAGAGTTCTTAGAAGTAGTCTATGCTATCAATAAGTTCCATCACTACATCATAGGGTATTAAGTCTTTGTTCATATAGACCATGTATCCATTTGGTAGCTTATGAATAAACTAGTTGTTCTAACTAGAGTGATAAGATGGATTCTCTTATTACAAGAATTTGATCTCACCATTGTAGATAAGCCTAGTAGGGACAACGTCATAGTTGATTTCTTATCACACCTACAATCCTTTGAAGAATATAATATAGTGGATGACTCATTTCTAGATTAGCACCTATTCTCCCTCACCCTTATCACACCTTGGTATGTTGATATTGCTAACTACTTTACCATAGGGTTACTCTCACAACACTTTCTTCCTAAATAAAGAAGAGATTTGAATTAAAAAAGTGGTAGATTTTCATGGATATCTATATTTATATTCTATACTGGACTTGACTCCATCATAAGATGTCTTAGAGAAGATGAAGTTATATATATCCTCAAATCCTATCATGATGAACCCTGTGGATGGTACTTTATATCCAAGCATATAATATCAAAACTCCTAAATACATGATATTATTGGCCTTCACTCTATAAATATGTCATAAGGTATACTTCTCATTGTGATAGATGTCAATGTATGGGGAGACCTAAATGCTCAGATGATATTCCTTTACAGCCTCAAATGGTGCTTGAACCATTTTAAAAATGGGGTCTAGACTTTGTAGGACCTTTTGATCCAAAATCCAATAACAAAGATTACATCCTTGTATTTACTGACTATGTCACTAAATGAGTAGGGGTCAAGGTTCTTACACATGCTAAGGATGAGAAGATAGTAGCTTCCCTCTATGAATAAATATTCATAAGATATGGTGTGCCGTGATAAATAGTCAATAATTAAGGACCCCAATTCATTACTAGTTTAATTACTACTTTGGTCTAGTAATATGAGATTAGGCATAAGAAATCAAATCCATATGATCCATAGTCCAATGGACAGGTTAGTCACCAACAAAGAGTTAGAAAATATTTTAACCAAGACTGTTAGTATGTCCCATAAGTATTGGGAGGCTAGACTTCTTGAATCTATTTAAGCTTATAGAATCACATGGAAGACTACTACAGGATTTACCCCATATGAGTTGGTCTATGGGAATAAACTTGTATTGATAATATAATTTGAGCATAAAACCTTACAAACAACACTATCACTTGGGATGGATATATCTGAAGCATAGAAATAAAGGTTTATGTAACTGAATGCCTTAGATGAATATAGATAGTAGGCATTGTATACCATAGAACTTGTATAATAGTAATATATTAACTATCATGATAGGTACATTAATACCAAGTAATTCAGTGTAGGAGATTGGGCCCTTTTTTTAATTCAAAATACAAATATCATAAGAGCAAACTCTAGACTAGATGGCTTAGTCCATTTGAGATTGAGCATGTTTTTGACAATAGATTAGTGCAACTCAAAACCATTGATCCAGTAAGACTCCATCTCTTGGTCAATGACCATAGACTAAAGTGTATAAAAAGCCACTCACTCAGGAGTTTTCTAAGCACATACACATGTAATTACAAAATGGATATAATAATGTGTTGGATCATCATGATGTCTCACCGGGAAAACCAACCAACACATAGATGAAAAAGGAGAGGAGGACATCCTAGCCCTCCTCTAGCATGAATACTAAGACCTTCACTTGGTCTTTGACCAGTCACCCTCACTGTTGACATGATAAGAACCCATAATAAACATTCTACTATAGGCAACAGTTAGAGTAAAAAAACCCAACAATGAAAACCCTTTTTTGGAAATTTTTGGTACTTTTTGGATAGAAAACCAACCTTTTGGTTACCTATAACTATAGAATGGGCCTAAATAGAAAACTATCTTGCTAACTATTTAGGGGTAAAAATAAAAAGATGAAAAATAAACAATCATTCTGAGCAAACTATTTATCCTCTTTCAATTTCCAAAGGCCATGTTGTAACTACTATATTCACCCCTTTTAGTTACTACAAGATCTTTTATATCTACTATAGGCACCTCCTTCAATTGTTGTGAGCTCTTTTGCAGCTATTGTGGGCACTTTTCCCATAGCTAAGCACAACCTTATCATTGTTACAAGTGTCATCTCTGGTTGTTGTAGGCCTACCATAACATCCCTCTAAGCACATGCATGATATCTCTTCCCATAATTTAAGCTATGACTATGAGTTTTTTGGCATACAAAGAGGATACTAGACTAAATAGAGGAGGAATGAAGGAGGATTAGAGTAGAAAATTCAAAACCATGCTCAAGCCTACCCCTAAATAACAAATAAAAGTCACTAGGTAGGATCTACATGTAGTAAGATAGCACATAGGCTAATCATATAGAGGAAGATCAACAAGCAAAAACACCTTCAACTACCCCCTTCCATGTTCATGTAGCACCTGACTTGGATCACCTAGCTCTATAATAAACATCTTTTGGAAGGAGAGCAATAATCTCTCATCTAAGTCTAAGACCCATGTTCCAATTCCATACAAGCTATCATGACACACATGCAAGTGAGTTGAGGGAACCATTGAAGCCTAACAGCATGTGATCTCATCATTACTTCAAAAGGGGACCACTTTAGTCTAGTTACAATTACAATCATAATCATTTCATTCTATCAAATCACTTACATGGAAACACTGACATGCATATCCTTAATGTATCCCTTGGTAAACCATTAAAAATTATGCCATATATTTTAATCATTGAAAAGTATTCATTATTTTAATATAGCATGTATGATATTAAAATGCATATTAAATCATGAAAAATGTCATTCACATAATACCCCTCAACTCACACTTAAACCTACATGATGACTTCCCAACCCACACTTATACCCCTAATTATGACCCCATTCTATCCCTTTCATCCTATTCACTCCACATCACTTGAGGACATGTGACAACTCATGTGAGAGGGAAGATGTTGTTGGTGAGAATATCATGCACTATTGGATACAAACATGTGGGAATAAATTCCATAATGAAACCATAATACCATATAAGGAAAGCAATCAATTTCATTGATTTTCCTTGCAATTACACCCATTTATGAAAAGCTAAAACAACCTTGCAACCTACAACCACAAACCACCATTATTGAACAAACCCTTACTTTTCTACAGGTAGATTTTTATAAGAAAAATAGAGTGTGTTTCCTATTTTTGGTTGAAAGGGTTGGTAGAAAAGATGAACTTTGTAGAATGGTAAGGTTATTTATGAGGAGAGAACCCATAAATCTTAGGCAACTTCAAGGAGACCAAGCCAATTGGGTTATTTTCAATAGAGCTAGTTGGACCACATATTTTGAGAAATTATAACATTTATTAGAACCCCTTCCTAGGGAATTTTTAGGATCATTTATTAGAAACCAAGCTAATTTACATGGCATAACATTCCCAATCACTGAATAACTGGTGAGCCAAGAAACTAGGCTACTAAGTATATGGGAGAATTGGCAAGCCAAACTCAATGGTCAAGAGGCCAGATAGTAGTTTTGTCAAGAAAATGAAAGACTAGTACTTAAAAAAGGTGGTGTGGAGAGACTCAGCTTACCTATATCCTGGAGGGAGATAGCCTCATACATCATTGGATACATGAACTATGAAGGAAGGTATTCCCTAATTTATACTCTTTAGTTTAAATTTTTGAATCATTTAAGGAATGCCATTACCATTAATGTTCCAAATCACTTATGGAACATTCTAAAAAGGATGTCCAAAGAGTACCAAAAGGGTATTGAAAAATACCTATCCCATCATTTCCTAATATGGTCGATAACTAAACATGGAATAAACTCTATCAAACCTAACCTAAGTGGGGAATAGTTTTTAGCCCTAGGGAATAATGAAACTCAACAAGAAGAGGGTAATAATGAGGAAAAATACCTTGAGGAGTAGGCCCAATAGATTTTACAAGAAGATGCTATGGGCACTAGTGCTATTGATCAACTTGTAGCTACTGAGGGTCCATTTGAAACTGTTATGGGTAGTAAAAAGAGAAGGAACTAGTCCTACCTCTTTCTAACATAGAGGAGGGAAGTCTATAGTAGTATATTGCTTCTCCCACTATCTCCTCACCATATATTTATCTTTCTACCATGGATTCTTTAGTACAAGAAGAAGTTCTTCCATCAACTACTGCACTAGAAGAACAAGTTCCATTAACCACCCCTCCTAAAAGGAAGATGAAAACTGAAGAAAAGAAACCCACTATGTCAATAAGAAGGAGACATCCTCCTAGGATATCCCAAAGAATTAAGAAATAAAAGACAACTACAACCTCCTCACCCATGGATAAGCCAAAGAAAGAGCCCAAGTTTCAAAAGACCCATGATGGGTTTGAAATTGAATAATAGTCTATTGATGAGGAATCTACCAAAGAAGAAAAAGAATAATCACCTCAGCCATCCAGATTCACTAAGGAAGATATTTATCTCCTCAAAAACATTAGTTATACAAAAGAAGAATTGAGAATGGCATATCAGTCTACAGTAGAAGAAGAATTGATTAAAGAAGAAACTATGGAAAGAGAAGTAGAACAAGAGATATTTCCCCATACCTAGGAGTTCCAAACATTAGAATAAGCTATAAAATAAATATATAGGTTGAGGAATGAAATAACATAATTGAAAGGAAAAAGAGGCATTGAAACACTTCTAAGGGTAGTAGAGTTTGTAGAACCTTCTACGGATGGAGAAAAGGTATTGGAAGAACTTGTAGCAGCTTCCCTAGAGGAACCTATAGCCACTTCATCTACCTTGGCCATAGAAGCACCTACAACAAATTATGCTCTAGCTTTGGTACCCTTATATAATATATTTCCTCCTCCATTGCCCACTATAACAACACCTACAATAGAATAAGTCATTGATGTGGATCTTTTAGTTTCCACACCTATAGAAATTGATGACCTCCTACATTTTATTGAGGAACAATTTGGTGATGATGAAAATCACTACAACAAGTTAGTCCAAATATTTAAAGTATATGTTGAAACCAGAGAAAAATAAGTGGACTTGGATGAAAAACTAGAAATAGCTAAAACTAGGATCAAGTATCTGAAGGAGAAGATTAATAAAATGCATGAAACCATTGAAATGTTAATGGAGTATAGACCACCTTCTAGGGTGTATGATGTCTACTTAGAAGAGAGATGGCTTAAATTTAGATATGATAGGATCTATAATGATTAGTATTACATGGTTTATGACCCCAAATATTTCTTTTAAGTATATAGATATGTTGATATTGACCTTCATGCTCATTTAAGTGAGTTTTACATCCACCCATATGTTGTACCTAGTAATGCATATTAGAATCCAAACATCAACTTAGGTGATGTCTAGCTAATGCATTTTCTTCATATGTTCTTAATGAAATAGGAAGAAGGAAACAAGTGGAAGTGTATCAACAAAAATAAAAAGAAGCTAACCTAATTATCAAGGGTGAATCAAGTGATCTATATGCTATAATAGAAGAATGGATCTCCTTCATGAACTCAAGTACTCCACAAGAATGGGTTATCAAGAAATAAGTAAAAGTTTAGAATCATTATTTGAGTTTAATGAAAGGATATGGAAAGAAAATTTATCTTTCTTTTTGTCATAGATGGGTAGAAATCTTTGATGCTTTACAAATAAAGGAACATTACTCCCCTCAAAATCTTAGGGAATCCATACATAGAGTATACATTTATATTGAGCTTGTCAGGAATAGAAGGGTAATATGGTTGAATTGATGTTTCAACCTCATTTATTTTGGTTCCCAATTCTTGATTGGGAGGGAAAGATCCTAGCTGATAGAGAGTCTGAGAAGAAAAGATGGGAGAACATTGATGATGATAAAGGATTATATATCCTCAAAGGGCTAGGATTCACTAAGCCCTTTGATTTTATAAAATTTTGTGGTTACAAAATGTATCCAAGACTTGCTTGAGGTTGAGCAAAAGGTTAAGTAGGGAGGTTTGCTGAGGCCACCAATTTCTCTATTTTGTATCCTCATCCATACCTAGTATATATCTTTTTCTATGAAAATACTCGTAACCATCCATGACTTATACAAATGAATGAATAAATTTTTGATTTTATGTGTGCATTTGATATGTATGTTATGTTATGAATTATTGATGCTTTTTCCTTGAATTGATTATACTTGTGTATCTCTATTTTTAAAAAAATTAAGGATAATGTAAGATTATAGGATCTCATTTTGGCATAACACTTATAGGCTACCCATAGCCACTATAGGTTACTCATAACAATTGTAAGCTCCACCTCAGGCTACTTTTAGCCACTGTAGGTTGGCCATAGTAACTATAGGATTCACCTACAAGTTTTCCATAGCCACTATAGAGTGCCCTTAATAATTTTAGGCTTCACCTACAAATTTCTTATAGCCACTGTAGAGTGCCCATAGTAATTTTAGGGTTCACCTTCAGGTTACTCATAGCCATTATACAAAACATGGCTATTGTTATGATCAAATCTTAAGGACACATCGAGTTATCTTTAGAACCAAATGGATAAATGGAAAGGACCATAGTTGTATAGACTCGCTACATGAAAGGAAATTTGAATGTGATACCAAAGATGAGAAAGAAAAGGACAATGGGAAGGAGACAAAAGGAAATAAGATAACAAAATAGTATACCTTGTCCTTAACCCAATCAAGCCTAAAACAAGTAACTTTAGTTACTAACCACTTAAAGGTTGATTGGGTTAGTTTCTAAAGTATTTGTATTTTTCCTAGCTTGGTGTCTTTGGTTAGAAGATAATAAACTACCTTCTGTATTTAATGGAAAAACCTAAATCAGATTAGAAGTTAGTGAGTTAAAATTGAAGATTGGATAGTTAATAGAACTATAGAATCCATTGCATTGTAATTTTATATATAAATATTTAATTGCTATAGATTTGAGTAATGATAAATTTTATTCTATAATAATCTTTTGTAAATCTCTCAGAGAAGGATTAGAACTTAGTTCTGAATGAGGAAGGGACCAATCAGAAGGAGTTGTATTGAAGATCCCGACCCTCCTTAGTTCAGAGTGTGTAAGTAGATTTCATTATTAATCTGATTATATAAAGTGTGATGCATGTGTGATTTATAGGTGTGAATTATTTTTATATTTCTATCATAATAGTTTCATAATATAACTATCTGGTAAATTCAACATAAGTTCATTATACTACAACTAGTAAAATAAGCTAATTTATGAATCAATAATGCATATATAGTGATAACATCCTTGAAAATCATATGCACCCTAGGGTGATAACTAATGTTAATCAAACTCAAGAATCTGGTATTCACTGGGTAATTAGTTTACACAATAATGGGTAAGGTGCTTGAAGTCCTCAAGGCCCGAACATCTGAACTTGTAAGAAAAAGTGATGCCACATGATGGTTCCTCAAGGTTTTCTAAGTTTTGCTCCATTTTTAAATATTTCCCCACTTACCTCTTGGTGGGAAAATTTCATAAGATACTCAGTGGCCTAAATGCCTAAATTTATAAAGATAAATTATGATGCATGGCATTCTTACCTCCCATGATAAACTCAAAGCTTATTGCATTACTACACTGATGGAAAGTAGCAAGTGAAAAGGTGTAGAAGTCTTCAAAGGCCCAAAAAGGTATCATGATGTATTCTCCACTCATATGATTCCACATGTTGTAAGGAGGATTGTTTGGTGTAGAAGGAAACATTTGTATTTTCCCTCTCTTTTACAAATGAGGTTTAAAGTAATCAATGAGAGTGGTTAATAATTAGTCACTAAGCTTTGGAGTATTAATGCTAACCCTAATATTGAAATGCAATGGATTATACATAGGTATTTGTCTTCATTCTAAAATTACCCTTTGAATTTAGAGCTTGTGTTTGTGCCTTTGATTTATTTATGTGCCCTAGCTAAGTGCAATGTAAGAGCATAATTACAATGAATTCTTCACAGACTTTTAGATCCTAGTATGTACATCCCTCTGGATTAATTAGGAAGTTTCCCATTTACTCCTTATGTTGTGTTATTTTAGAGTATTCAAGAGGTATCTTGAGGGTTGTTTGAGTGAAAAGTTTGTCTAGTATTAAGATATTAAACTAGAGAGCTAGGGAAAGATGGCTACATCTTCAACCTCGATAAAGTGAAATATTATTTCAATTTTGTATTTAGATAGGGATACAAATGTTATGGGGTTAGATTTTGGGCCCTATTAAATGTCTTACAATATCTAAGCCTCCCCCAAGTACTTTCCAATGTTGGCATGAGTTACGTCACACCTGAAATAACATTCCCCTTGGTTGCTCCATACTCAAAAATCATTATTGCATGTGCTCAAGCATACCAAGTAAATACTAGGACCATTATTGATGGTGGTTATTCAATTGTGTTTTCTTTCACCCATTTATCCCTCAGTACCATGCTCAAAATTCCTCCCAGCTAGAGAGAATTACACTCTCCTTAGAGGAATGCCAGGAATATGTGGAAAAGGATGATAAGGCTATTTGGGATATTGTCAATTCTTGTTGGCTAGCCAAGAAGAGACAAAAGGTCTCTAGAATGTTTAAGAATTTGAAATTTCTATAGTTTAATAAATTACCCTAATATGTTATTTCCATGGCCACCAAGATCTATGGGATTCCTATCACAAAAAAATTTGAACCATGGATCTTCCTAATTATGATTTATGTATTGGAAGGGAAGAAGAAGCTAGACTAGGTAGCCATACTCAGTGATAATCTACATAGGTAGTTGATGTATCTCTAAGATGCTATAATTTCTAAGGAGGCAATATCAAGTACATTATACATGTATTCTTATTTGATGTGTATCCTAGTGCACAATAGGACATTCCAATGGCTCACAAGGAACCTCAATGGAGTGAGGATATATGAAATCTATCTATAAATAACTATGGAGGGCTTCAAGAGGAACTTTTGTAGAGTTTAAAACTACTTCTTTAACATAATGATGAGTGTCTTCTTCCCTTTAAGAAGCCTTAGTAGGATGTCTATGATAGATAAACAAGTAATTGAAAAATATGGTGGCACTTACATATAATTCAAAACATTCACATACATCATGGTGAGTGGTTACTCAGGTTGCCCACACAAACTGCCAAGATACTTGGAAAATAAGTTGGTGATGATGGAGATGAGCCACCAAATGGTGCTACCACATGAAATGATCATAGCTAAGAAGATCAACAATCCTTTCAAATTTATTGTGGTTATAGGGTATTATTCATGTCCTTCAGTTGCCAAGGCAAAGGGGTTAGAGCATGAGATGGGCCTATATTTAATTGATAAGATGCCACCCTGACCCAATCATAACATTAGGTGGTTGGTAAATATGGCTACTAATGTGATATTGCATCAATCACATTATGAGGATATTTGGTTTGATTTTACCACTAAGAAAGATGTCTATGAATGGGAATTTATGAGGCTGACATTATAAGAAGTTATAGCATACCTCCCATCCCCAAAAACATGGTGGATGATGAACTAACATTATCTTCATTATACAACACAAACAACATTAAATCCCAGACTATCTCCTGGCCATATTTTAGTGTTCAAGAGGATGATTCCATCCTTAGGAGATTAGTGTGAATCATGAAAAGAACCTTTAGATGGCTTAAGGAGCATGGGTTTGACCTTAACACATATGATTCCCCTACCCTTCAAGAGATGAGGAAGGTTAAAGAGCTAAAGGTTTTTCTCCTAAAATACAATGGTGACCCTGTAACTCCATCATCAATCGTAATAGGTAAGGGAAAACACAAGCTTAGGGATACTGAGTTCACTAAATAGATGGATGTGGAGAAGATAACAATGGCACGATCCAAGGTCAAGTTATCATTTTTAAAGATAAAAATCTTAGCAAAAAATTGGGATAATATTCTTATGGGGGAAGTTACGTTGGCTAGTGCCACCCCCATATCTATTCAAGAAAAGGAGCCCCAAGATTACCAACCATTCTAGTGGCCATTCCTATGGCCAACCCAGCTACACTCCTACATGATCCACCTACTCAACAAGTGGTATATGATCCTCCCCTGATAATATATTGAATAAAAATAGGAGGTGAGGACCAAGGGTAGAAACCAAAGTAGAAGAGAGTCAATAAGGCTCGATAAGCTCCAAGTAAGTCACCTATGAATAATAAGAAGGTTATATTCAAAGACCCACTATCCAAAGAAGTCCCTATGAAGAGAAGAGAGGACCAGCCCCATATTCCCAAAGGATAAGGGATATGAGTGAGGAGGGGGATTTAGATGAAGGTAGACCCATTACTAATGTAATGAAGAAACAACATGCCTTCACTCTTCCTCAGGTGAAGACTAGGAAAAAGACTTACAGGGAAAGCCCCCAAACCCTAGTAAATTTCCTAATAATGGGTTTGTTTACAAAATAAGGACCCTCAGTGGTAGAAATTAAAGTCAATGAGGAAGGTAACCTAACCTCAAATAACCCTATTTATTTTGATGATGTTGTATAGGTTGGTGGTAAAGCAGTCATACAAGCTTAATATCCTCTCAAAAAGGAGATGATATCTCCAGAGATAGAGATATTCATAGACAATGTCATCAACCAACCAGTAGGCCAAGATGACCAGGGTGGAGTTGAAGAATCAAATAAGATTGAGGATAAAGCTAAAGAAGGGATAGAGTAGAATATCTAAAATGTCACCATTTTTGAGGTGGTGATCAAGTGTGAAGGCTCATAACAAGTTTCAAATACACTATGATTCATTCCTTACAGTCTAGAGGTGTCAGGTCCATCACTAGAAGAAAAGGTGAACATAGAGGAAGGTGGGGGAGTAAGATTAAAAATGGGTACCCCTACCCTTATAATAGCAGATAAAAAAGTGGGTGTTTTTAATAAATATGTTTGGGAGGAATTTTTAGGAGGATTCCCTTCTATTGAAGTTCCATGAATTATTCTCCTTCACATCAGGATCCATGACCCAATTTATAATAAGGTTCCTAAAGCCATGACTGGTGAAGAGTTGCCTGAAGGAAGAAAGGAAATCACCATAGCTTCATCCATGAATGAAGCTTAGGTGGATAAATAAGGTGAGGTGGTTATTCAGCCTTCTAGCCAATTAATTGAACAAGGAATTTCAATTGATAAGTTACTTGATGAGTCTCATTAGCCTAGGTCAGAGTTCAAATTTTTAGAGCAAATAGAGCCAGACTTGGAAAAAGAGTGTGGAGTGGAGAATGGTGGCAAAGAGAAGGAAATCAATTAATAAATTGAGAAATTTTTATTGAGCCCACAACCCAAGCCTGTGGCACTCCTTATATATAGCTCATCATTGACACCACCCCTCATTGTCTTAAGGTCGTCTATAATGTCTACAACCTTAATGGGATTTCAGACTAGGCCTCTTTTCTAGGTCATAGATCAAGTAAAAAAGAAGGAAGACATTATGAGAAATATATGGGACATTGATGTATTTAATATCATTTAGAATAATAATTCCAAGCCCCTATGAAGGCCAACACACATTTTATAACCACCTACACTGCCACGAGGGAAAGGAATGTTGAGGTAGCTATCCTTCCACCTGATACATTGAAAAAAGATTCTCCCCTAGAAAATTACTCCATCTATAGTTATAATCTCAAGGAGACATCATGAAAGGAGATGAATCCCAATGCACAAGTCTTGGCTAACATGGTGGCATATAGGATGGATAAAGATAAAGCCACCATGGAAGAATTGAAGGCTAAAAATCAAACTATATCTATTACTTGTAAAAGTTACTGAGTGAGCCAAAGGTAGTAACTTTGATTGCCATTAAGGCTCTAGACCTTCCTCTCTTCCCCATGGGATCACTAAATTTTTACTAAGTTGATGAGTTAAAATATAGAGGGTGGGAAACTAAAGAATGGCAAGAAGGTTTGAGCACTAGGGCCAAAGAAATTATCCATTCAACATTAGAATGTTTAGATGACATAGTGGATAAACAAGGAGAATGTGACACCAATAAGTTTACTTATAATGTAGATATAAATAATTGGTAAAAGATCCAAACCAAGGTGGATGAAATATGCAACATGAGCATAGACACTTTAGTGGTGGAGATCATATCTTTCGATGATCACAAAACGCTCAGGGAATATTAATTGGTAGTGAAGCATTGGCTGATGATGCTCAAGGAGAGCATCTTTGATTTAAAGGGATAAGAGTAGTCTCTAAAGACTGTGATGAAATAAATAGATGCTTCCCTTAGTAAAATGGTGAAACTTGATGGTATAAGTGATTTTATAGATGAAGCAATACTTAATGCTCTAAAAAGTCTCATTGATGCACCACAAGGAGACTTTAATGCCCATAAGATAAGGCAGTTGGTGGTACTTGAAAAGCATTATGACAAACTCAAAGAATTCATTGGACATAAGTAGGCCATGATTTATAATATCTCCACCTATCTCAAGGAATATAACACCATGTTTAAATACCAACCAAGCCTCGATCGAAGGATATCGCTTCCATGATTGATAGATGTGCTAATTATAATAATAGGTTGGCAAGGGGTTTGGTTATCATTGTTGATACTAGATCTTGATCAAGTATTTTGGTTTCTTCCTAGTTGGAACCACTCCTTCCTTTTCTTCCCTCTTTCACCTTTTCTCTTTCTTCTTCTCTTTTCTCATTTCCCACTAGGAAACTATTATACCCTGCCCATTAGTAGCACATCCCTTTCAAATTTATTTTTTGTATAACCATTTATATAGGAAAGGGATGTTTTTATTTATTTTTATAGAATAAAAAAGTTTGTTTTTGCATCTTGTGGGATTGATGTCCACGTGTATAACTAAAAATATTATGTTGTAGTGGAGTATCAAGTTTGTTATTATCATAGAAGCATAACTCTAAGGAATCATGTTTGTTATAATGTTGAATAGACTCCAAGCCCATGAAATAATTTTCCAATTGGAGCATCTTTGGGAATATTCTAATCTTAGCTAAAATTGTATAAGTAAAGGAGCTCTATCCCTTTACAAAGGTTGATTAATTTTTTATTCTGAACCTATAGCTTATAAGAGTTCTCCTTGTGTGATTTTTCTTGGTGCCAAATTGATTTCTATTGTAAAATCATTAGAAAGCTTTGAGAGCATCCATAATGTCTCCTTTGTTACAAATTTATTTCACATAGTGTTATGTTATGTAAATTTTGAGACATGTATACATATTTGATTTAGTTGACTAATGGAATTTATTCATGGTTTCTTGTTCCTTCCATCTATTGAAGTACAATTATTTATTTTACATGTTTTGTATATTAGTTATCTAATGTATTATTCTTTATGGTAGCCATTTAGATTTTATATCCAGAGTATAAAATCCTTTCTAATTTCATATTTGGAAATAGGGTGTTGATAGTCTTTTAAGATTAGTCCTAGGCACATGGATTCAATTGGAGGGAATTCTCGAAAGGATATTGGCAACATTGTTTGTAAACTTTTGAGGATTGTTTGTGCATGATTTAATTTTATCTATTTCTGAGCTAAAAAGCACTTGTTGATGAAAATATGTAGTTATTATGTGAACTTATTCATTCTCATTTGCTAATCATCCACACCTTTGTACATAATTCAAATAAATATGGTTTTACCTTGTCTCACCCTGTAGATAACATGTTGTTTACATATTATAAGTGTTGTTTGCCTTACAGATGCATAAGACCTTACATGATTTGAAATGTGTTCACTATGTATGATTTGAATTCAATTGATGTAACTCTCACTTACTCCCTATTATTTTAAATAGTTGTCAAAATGGAGATTGCATCCACACTATCATATGTCTTCAGTAGCTTGTATATGATGTAAAGTATTTGTGCATTTCATGTGATAACCCTTCACAGGTGAAGTGTACAAGTTTGGTTATGCTTTGTTCATATTTCCCTTTTCATACCAATAATATTCATGGATATTGAAGTGAAAAACTCCTTCATGTGAGCAATCTACCTCAATAGGTCTTCTCACCTTGGTTCAAGCAGAGCCAAAAGTAGTAGGGAGTTAACCATACCTTATATAGGTGCCTCCTAGTCATTTTATTTGTTCATTCCATTTTAGATGTCAAACCCTTCCCCAAATATAATGACATATTATTGGATTCTCATCTTATCTTGCCATCCTATTCAAGTGTGCAAGGTTGAATGATAAAGGTGTACAGCTAGGAACCAATACTTTTTTGGCACCATTATTGGGGAGAATTTATTTTACCCTTATTATAGGGAATGATCACAGAGGATTTATAAGTGTTTTATTTACTTCACTCTATGTTGTTACTACCATGGGTTGTTCATCTTTGGTTCATTGATGCCTTTGAAAATTTTCTTGGTAACTCTGTTGGGAATGTTGTGTTGTTTTGTGAGAAATTGTTCAACATTCTTGAATTTATTTTTTAGTATTTGAGATTTGGTATCACATTATTTGTTGTGATTAGTCTATAAGTATTAATTCTAGTGGTGGCTCCGTTATATAAAAGTTTAAAGATTGGTGCCTACTATATATACTCTTTTTTGTTTTAAATATTTTTTTAAGTCAACAAATTTGGAGGGTACTAGATCTTATTTTCAAAAGAATACCTCAAAAGAGCTTATCCCTGAGTTAAAAGTTCCATCAAAAAATAGATAAGTGTGTAAGCTTATTGTAGGCCAAAGCTAAAACTTGATCAATTTATCCCACACTATATTTACCCTCTTTTCTCTGATATCCCTTTGGTTGAAGGATACCAAAGTGCATCAGATAAATTTGAGCTCTCTGCAAATCAATCTCCTTCTTTGTAAAGAAATCTTTCTCCTCTTACTAGGTCCTTAAGGATTCACTCTATCTCTCCTCCTTTGCGTCCTCCTCATAGTATCCATTCTCAACCATACCCTGGTTTAGCTTCATATTATATTCAAAAATGGGAGACCATGACCTAAGAAGGAGTATGTTTAATGTAGAAAATGACAATGATGGACAAGATGATCAATGTTTGGCTAATAGATTCAGAATATTTATGATCCCAAGGTTTAGACCTATTAAATTTAATGGTATGCTTGATTTCCCCAATGAGGTCCCTATAAAGATTATAAATGTATTACCTAAGTTTTAAGGGAATAATATAGTATTAAGGGAATAACATTTAAAAGCCTTCTTAAACATCATTAAAGATTATGAAATTGATCTAGAAGATGTGTGTATAAAACTCTTTGTAAACACGCTTGAAGATGAGACTTGAGAGTGGTTCAAATCCCTCCCTAATAAATCTATAGACACATGGAAAGATATTATTGATGCATATAAGATGCAATATGGTGATAACATTGACCTTATATTCTTGCTTGCTATGTTTTAGAGCTTAAAGAAGAATCCTAATGAGTGTGTGAATGATTTTAATTCTAGATTTAGTAAGATGTTGAGAAGGCTAATAGAAGATATTAGGCCCAGTGGTGTTGCTTCTTTGATTAAGTATTATGATGCATTTGAAAATAAATTAGCCTATTATCTCTGAGATAAGTCTCCCACAAATCTAAGGATGGCTTTCAATTTGGCTATCCAAATAGAAAATAAGATCAAAGTTGTGGGTAAGATTTTAAATAAGAGGACCAATGTCAATTTGGTAAATCCTAAAAAGCCTCAAGCCTCCCACAAGAATGTGGACCTAGAGTAAATGATGAAGTCTTTGGCTAATGTTGTGAAAGAGATCTCTTACAAGCTGGCTAGAGCCAAAAAAAGGCTATCTCAGGGTTCTTTTAAGCATGAGGATAGGAGAGATCATAAGAGAGATGAAAGGAATCATCCCTGATATCAGGGTCAAGGTAGACTACCTTTCCAAGCTATGAATAATGAAAATGGAAAGGGCCTGATAAGGGATGAAAAACATGAAATAAACCAAAATCATGAAAGTAGAAGGGAAGTACTAAATCTGTTAGCTATGAAGATCAACACAGTTGATTATGACATCGATTGGTATGATAAATGTTTCCTCCCTCATGCCCCTTGTAGCATAGTTTTTGGTGCTAATCAATATGTAGGTGGATTTAAAACTACATCCGATGAAGATGATATCTACATTATTGAATTTCAAGAAATGGAGAGTTACACTTTCAAAGAAGAAGCTATGAGTGTCTTAATTATCCTTGATTTTGAAGATACCCCAACATATGAACATTTTAATTTCTAATTTGATGAAACATATGTGATGGTTGCTTCTCCATCAATAGATCTAATGGGTGTTACCACTACTCAAGAATTCTAGAGATCATGTGAAAAGGTAAGGATCCCATTCTCAGATTTTGTCTATGAGATAAACATGATACATGAATATGAGTTACGTATTCATGACTTTGAGTTTCTAAAATTAATGGTGAAATAAAAATATGGAAACTCTCCTCCATTGGTTGAGGATCAACACTTGATTATCTATGCAATAATTTCCCAAGAAAATAAGTAGTACAATTTGAGAAGGACCAAAATACTCCTCCAAAAGATAAAGAATATTCTGCTCCTAAAGCAACAACTAAATAAAAAGAGACCAAAGATAATAAAGAGGTTTAATGTTCCACTAAACCTAGTTCTGCACCCTAAAATGTCAAGCCAAGAAGTATTTAGGCCAAGAATAAAACTCCCTTGTTGTTTAGTATTCCCAAGAAGGATGAACCTAAGAAGGCTCCCTTGAAAAGTGAAGTCAAGAATGTTAGTTCTAATATTTTTGTTCCCTTGACTCTTGAAGGATGTATCCCAAATGAGAATGTTACAAGCTTACCTTCTAACACTCCTCTACCCAAATATAGTATTTGTGACATGGCCCATGTGTTAAGTCAACTAAAGGTCACATTACCCTTTGTGGAATTACTTAGAATTCTAGAGCATATGAGAAGGGATTTTGATTATTTTGGATTCATAGAGAAAATCACTGCCAATGAAATTATTGGAGATGAGCCTCCTCTCACTCTCCCTTTGGAAGGTGAAAACACTTTAGGATATCCTAAGCATCACCTAGAGGTATATTTGGGAACAACATTGGTAGAGAGTCAGATGAATGTTGACCCATTATATACCACCCTATTAATTAATGGGTTAATTATCTTTAACTAGATGTTTGACTCTGGTGCATCCTATAATATCATGTTGTTGGCTATGATAAATTAACTTTCAATAAGTATAACTACAATATACAGATGATGTCTCACTATGAATTCTAAAGAAATACTTGTTGTTGGCATGGTCAAAGGATTGGTTGTGCAACTCGCACAATACCCTAGTAAATTCTTGAGTATGGACATCATTATTGTAGATTGTCCACTAAAGTGGGGTATTTTATTATCCAAAAAATGGGATACTAGTATTGGGTGTAGTGTTCAGATGGATTTTTCCTATGCTACTATACCTCTGGATGGGAAAATGGTTCACCTAAACTAGGAGCTGTAAATGTTTCATGTTTTATAAGATCATAAGTACCAATTGAATGAGGTGATGCATATGGATACAGATATTGGGAATTTTGTAGGAAATGTTGAGTACATAAAACTACCACTTGAATTTGGTATTGAGGATGAAAACTTCATCTAGACCATGCATTTTGATGGAGCATGTTCAAACATTAGAAATGGGGTTGGGGTTGTCTTTTATACCCCTGATAGCCAAGTTTATAGGTACTCTTTCCAATTGTCTTTTTAGTGAAAAAATAACATTTTAGAATATGAAGCATTCCTGATTGGATTCTATATTTCCCATGAACATGGATTCAAAATATTGTTGGTTATGGGTGATTCAGAGCTAGTGGTGAAATAGGTCTAGGCTATTTATGCCATAAAGTAGAAAAGGTTGAAGCAGTACTGAAATATTGTATGGGACTGCTTGGAATGGTTTGATGCCTTAAATATTGAATATCATGCTTGATATTTTAATCATATGGTAGATATGCTTGAAAAAGGGGATATAAAATTTAAGGTCAAAAATGGAAATCCTTCTTGTGAGTATGAGGTCAAGATATTGGTAAGACCTATCCTGGACAACATTGATCATTGGTAAATCTTTGACAATGATGATCAAATTAAAATATTTATGTATTTTATAGATGAATTTGAAGGAACCATCATAGATTAGGACTCTATGGTACAAATCTGTGATGGAAAAAAAACATTATATGGAAAGGAAATAATCTAGTTAAAGACTAATACTATCCCTAGAGGATTGGTTAGTCTAGAAGCATCCTTTAATGGAGCTGACAAAGTCAAATCTTGAAACATTTCTATATCAAAAGATGTGACTGAGATTAATATTGGGATAGAAGAAAATCTAAGGAAGATTTGGATTGGTACCCACCTGAGCAAGAAAGAAAAGGAAGCATTCATCATGTTATTAAAAAGTACCAAGATTGTCTAGCATGGTCATATTCAAAGTTGAAGGCTTATAGGGAAGACTTGTTCCAGCATGTTATTCCCCTCCACCCTAATGCAAAACCATTCCATCAAAAATAGTGACCTATCAATCCCATCTTGGCTACTAAAATGTAGGAAGGATTGAAAAAATTAAGGGATGGTGGGATCATTCAACCCATCAGGTATTCATTATGGGTGGAAAATTTAGTCCCTATCAAAAAGAAAAATAGAGACATATGGATCTACATTGATTTTTAGAACTTAAACAAGGTTTCATTAAAGGATAATTACCCATTTCATAAAATGGATAACATGCTCCAAGATGTCACCAGATCCAAACTATTATCAACTCTGGATGGCTTTCCTAGTTATATTTAGGTAGTAGTAAAGGAATCTAAAAGGTCCAAGACTACTTTCACTACCCCATAGGGCACCTATGTATATGTCTAAATGCCTTTTGGTTTAATGAATGTATGTGCCACTTTCCAAAGAAAATTGTATGTATCTTTCACTATATTAATTAACCAATTCATTGTTGTATATTAAGATGATGTTACAGAGTACTCTAAGAAGAGAAGTGACCACTTGGTGCATTTGGAACAAATGGTTATCAAATTTAGGGAGTTTGGGATTTCCCTCAATCTTAAAAAATTCCACTTTGAAGTGTGTAAGGAAAATATAATGGGACACATTATATTTCACCAAGGTGTCATGATAGACCCTGAAAGGGTGGAAGCTATTGACAAAGTACCCATCCCACAAACCAAGAAAGGTATTCAATCCTTATTTGGCAATATTAATTTTTCTAGGAGGTTTATTTATAACTTTGCATAGATTAATATATCTCTCACTTCAATTTTAAAGAAGGATCAAACTATAAATTGGGAGGAGAAGGCCACCCAATCATTTTAAGATATCAAGGCAACTTTGAAAACTGCCTTGGTGCTTGCTAGTCTGGATTATAGAAAAAAATTCCAAATCTTTTCATTTTCCTCTACACATACTATTGCCACAGTGATAATAAAAAATAATGATTAAGGTCATGAGTAACATATTTCCTTCTTCAGTAAGGCATTATAAAGATCTAAGTTAAGATATACCATAATGGAGAAGTAATCCTTTACTCTTTTAAAGGCTATCAAGTAGTTTAGATCTTATATTTTGAGTTCAAAGATTGTATCCTATGCTCCTCACACCATGGTAAATGAAATATTAACTTAAAATGAATCTACTAACAAAAGATGTTGATGGGTCAAAAAAATTTAAGAATATGACCTAGAGATATAGACTACTAAGTTGGTCAGAGGCATAGGCCAGGCCAAGCTAATGATTAAAGCAAATTTATAGGTAGTGAAAGTAAATAATGTAGAAAGGGTGGTTAATAACATTAGATATAAGTATATCCAATATCCATGGTACAAACATATAGTCATTTATTTAAATAATTTTAATTTTCCTTCCCATTTAGGTAAAAATTAGAGGACATTGAAGTTGGTATCTCAAAAGTATCTTCTGTTGAGAGATGACCTAGCTTGGAGGAACCCAAATGGTGTTCTCTTGATATGTTTAGTGGAAAATGAGATTCCTTCAATGATTATAGAATTACATAGTGGTGTGTGTGGTGGTCACTTTTCTCCTAAAGTCACTACACACAAGATTTTAAGGGATGGGTATTGGTGGTCCACATTATTCAAATATGTTGTTTCCATGGTAAGATGTGAAGAGTGCTAGTGATTATCTAAAAGAATGAAAGCATCTAGATCACTTCCCTTGTAGTTGGTCTCTATTTAAGGAAATTTTAGGTAATGGGGGATGGATTTCATGGGTGAAATATCATATGCCTCAAGTGTTGGTAAAAAATGAATCCTAATGGCTACCGACTACTTCATAAAATGGGTTGAAGCAATCCCCACTAGAAGATCAACCCACTAGGTGGTCATTGATTTCTTATTAAATAACATGATTTATCAATTTGGAGTGTCAATAAAAATCATGTGTGATAATTCTATGTACTTTAGATACAAATAACTAATTACATTATGTGAAGATTGTGGGATTGATTTAGTTTATGCCTCTAATCATAATCCATAAGGAAATGGGTAGGCTAAGTTAGTACTAAGAATTTGTTTAAAATAATCAAAAGGACTTTGGATGATAATAAAAGAAAATGGGGTGAACAATTGAAGTTTGTTGTCTAGGTAGATAGTTTGACTCTAAAGAGATATACTGGGAAAATCCCCTTTGAGCTTGTTTATTAAACTCAAGTTGTTTTACGCCTAAATCTATAGTTACCCACTTACCAATTCATGCAATAAATAGTGGAGAATGAAGAAGAAATGAACCACTATGAAGAAAGGATTGACCAAATAATTAATCTTGATGAATCTCATAGATAAGCTCATAAGAAGCATAAAGAGTTCAAGGAGTAGCTCAAAAATATCTTTGACAATAAAGTTACCCCAAGAGATTTTCAGGTTGGTGACTTAGTTCTACTCTAGGATAACAGGCATGAGGACAAGGGAAAGCATGGTAAATTTTATTCCCTATGGATGGGTCCTTACACCATTTATTATCAAATAGGGAACCATACATTCTATCTTAGAGATATTAATGGATAAATTTTAGAACTTCTAATTAATGGAAGACACCTCAAACCTTTCCTGGATTGAGTCCATAATTGCCTTTGTAAATATGTCTATGGTGTGTTATCCTCTTTATATTTGTGATCTTATTGTGGTTTATGTTTGTATATTTTATGTCTCTCCTTTTCCTTTATTAGTGTTTCCTTTGACTCTGTGGCCCAATGGATAGGCAACCGATCTAGTGTTCTTTGTGTACCTACTAGGGTACCCATCCTTGAGCAAGAGCCTATGTTAGTGCCCAAAATTGTACTAGATAAATTGATCCCTTTTAAGTAATGTTCTCATGTCTAAACTAAATAAATTCCAATGTTTTACCCATATGCCCCAATCCTTTATAATATTGAAGTACATGTTTACACTTAGTTGTGTCTTTTATCTCACTTTAATGAGTGGTAGTATTCCTCCACTCTTTGAAAAAATCTTGAGGGGCACTTTTCGAAGATAGAGGGCACTCTCAATAACTCTGAAGGAATTTTGAAGGTTGATCAAAGATATCCTGGCATGAAAATTTGCATTGATAAGATAAAAGTATAGCCAAGCCTTTCTTTATGCATGAATTTATTGCATTATGTTTTAAGAGGAAAGTTATGGGGCCTTGGATGAAATTTTTGAGTTACATTTAATGTGTTTTGATGATTAAGGTGAGAAATTTCTTGATGCACTGAATGAAGTACATGTGTTTATCTTGGGGGACTTCTAAGATAATTGCCAGGGGTTATAGGGATCTTGTACCTTTCCTTGAGTTAAGAAAGCTAGTGTAAAAGGTAAAAAATGGTTGAGAGTTCAAACCCATATCTAAGATGGACACATGGTAAATTCTCAGGGTGTTAGATATTTTATGTCTTTCTTGAAAATTTCCCCACTTCCCTTTTTTGTGGGCAAGGTGCTTGAAGCCCTCATGGCCCAAACATTTGAACTTGTAAGAAAGTCATGCCACATGATGGTTCCTCAGGGTTTTCTTAGTTTTATTCCCTTTCTAAATATTGACCCAATTAAAAATTGGTGAGAAAATTTCAAAACATAATTAGAGGCTTTAAAACCTAAATTTAAAAAGATAAATTATGACACATTGCATTCTCACCTCCCATTACAAACTCGGGGCATATTACATCACTACACCAATAGAAAGTAACGAATAAAAAGGTGTAGAAGTCCTCAAAGCCTAAAAAAGTTATCATGGTTCATTATTAACTCATATGACTCTATGTGTTGTAAGGATGCTTAGCTAGCATAGAAAGAAACATTTATATTTTCCCTCTCTTTTTTGAATGAGGCTTGAAGTAATTAATGAGAGTGGTTAGTGATTAGCCATTGGGATTCATAGAATTAATGGTAACCCTAATCTTGAAATAGAAGGGATATAACTTAGGTATTTATATTTATTCTAAAATTACCCTTTCCATTTAGAGATTGTTTTCATGCCTTTGAGTTATTTGTGTACCCTAGCTAAGTACAGTGCAAGAACATAATTATAGTGAATTCTTCACAAACTTTTAGATCCCAGTGTGTGTGGCCTTCCAAATTAAATAATAAGTTTCCCATTTACTCCTTGTGTTGTGTTCTTTGAGAGGAGTCAAGAGGTAGCTTTAGGGTTGTTTGAGTGAAAAGTTTGTCTAATATTAAGATATTTCACTAGAGAGCTAAGGAAAGATGGTTGCATCTTCAACCTCAATAAAGGGAAATATTATTTCAATTTTGGATTTGATTAAGGATACAAATGATATGGGGTTATATTTTGGGGTCCTATTAAATGTATTGTAGTATAAAAGTCCCCCCAAGTAGTTTCCAATATCGGTATTAGTTATGTCGCACCTATGGTAACATTCCCCCTAGTCACTCCATACATAAAACTCATTATTGCATGTACTTGAGCATACCAACTAGATACTAGGACCATTATTGATGGTGGTCATTTAGTTGTGTTCTATTTTACCTATTTGGCCCTTAGTACCATGCTCAAAATTCCCCCCCACCTAGAGATCATTACACTCTCCTTGGAAGAATGCCAAGAATATGCAAAAAAGGATGATAAAGCTATCTAGGATATTGTCAATTCTTGTTGGTTGGCCAAGAAGAGACAAAAGGTCTTCAAAATGTCCAAGAATTTGAAATTAGAAAATTTTAATTAATTACCCCATATGTTATTTCCATTGCTACTAGGATATATGGGGTGCCTACCATAGAAAAATTTGAACCATGGATGTTCCTAATTATGATTTGTGTATTGGAAGGGAAGAAGAAGCTAGATTGGGTGATCATAGTCAGTGATAATCTGCATAGGTAGATGATGTAGCTCTAAGTTTTTATTCTCTCTAAGGAGGCATTCTCAATTACATTATACATATCTTATTATTTGATGTACAATATAGTGCACAATAGGATGTTCCAAGGGCTTACAAGGAACCTCAATGGAATGAGGATATATGAAATTTATCTAAAAATCACTGTGGAGGGCTTCAAGAGGAACTTTTGTAGAGTTTACAAATACTTATTTAACATAATGATGAGTATCTTCTTCCCTTTAATAATCCTCAACAAGATGTATATGAGATCCAAACAAGTAATTAAAAAATATAGTGCCACTTACATACAATTCAGAATAATCACATACATCAGGGTGAGTGGTTACTTAGGATGCCCACACAAACTACCAAGATACTTGGATGATAAGTTAGTGGTCATGAATCTAAGCCACCAAAATATGCCACCACATGAAATCATCACAGCCAAGAAGATCAAAAATCCTTTGAAATTTTATGTGGTAATAGGGTATTAGTCATTTCTTTCAGTTTCTAAGGCAAAGGGGTTGGAATAGGAGATGGGCCTATATGCAATCGATAAGATGCCACCTCGACCCAATTATGACATTAGGTGGTTGGTAAATATGGCTACTAATGTGATATTGCATTGATCACATTATGAGGACATATGGTCCAATTACACCACTAAGGAATATGTCTAGAAATGGGAATTGGCTAATAGTATAGGAAGTTATAGCATACAACATTGCTCCCATTCCCAAAGACATGGTAGATGACAAACTAACATTGTCTTCATTATAAAAAAACAAACAACATTGAATCCTAGCCTATCTCCCAACTATATTTTAGTGTTCAAGAGGATGATTCCATCCCTGGGAGATTAGTGTAAATCATGAAGAGAACCTTTAGATAGATTAAGGAGCATGGGGTCAACCTTGGCACATATGATTCCCTTACCCTTTAATAGTTAAGGAAGGTTAAAGAGCTAAATTTTTTCTCTGAGAATGTAGTGGTGACCCTGAAGCTCTATCATCAACTATAACAGGTAAGGGAAAAGTCAAGATTAGGGATACTAATTTCACCAAACTGGTGGATGTGGAGAAGATAACAATAGCATGATCCAAGGTCAGGTTATCCTTTTCAAATATAATAATATTAGCAAAAATTTGGGATAATATGCTTATATGGGAAGTTACGTTGGCTAGTACTACTCCCATATCTATTTTAGGAAAGTGAGTCCCATCAGTACTAGCCATTCCAATGGCCATTCCTATGGCCAGCCTAGCTACACTCTGACATGCTTTACCTACTCAAAAAGTGGTAGTTTATTCTCCCCTGATAATATATTCAAGAAAGAGAGGAAGTGAGGACCAAGGGGAATAAGAGTGTCAAGAAGTCTCTACAACCTCCAAGTAAGTTGCCTATGAAGAAGGAGGTTGTATTCAAATATTTAATATCCAAAGAAGTCCCTATGAAGAGAAGATAGGACCAAGCCTCATATGCCCAAAGGATAAGGGATATGAGTGAATATGAGGATTCAGATGAAGGTAGACCCATTGTTGAAGTAATGATGAAACAACATGCCTTAACTCCTTCCCAAGTGAATATTGGGCAAAGGACTCACAAGGAAAGGCCCCAAACCCAAATAAAGGTCTAATAATTGGTTTGTTTATAAAAGAAGGACCCTCAATGATAGAAAGTAAAGGTAATGAGGAAGGTTCCCTAACCTCAGATGACCCTTTATATTTTGATGATGTTGTACAAGTTGGTGTTAAAGGAGATATACAAGCTCAAGATCCTCTAAAAAAGGAGACTATTTTTCCAAAGATGGAGACATACATCAACAATGTATTCACCCAACCAGTAAGCCAAGATGACTAGGGTGGATTTGAAGAATCAAATAAGATTGAGGATAATGTTGAAGAAGGGATAGATCAAAATATCTAAAATATCACCATTTTTGAGGTAGAAGTTGAGTGTGAAGGCTCACAATAAGTTTTGGATGCACCATGAGGTGTTCCTTTCAGTTTAGAGGTGTTGGGTCCAGCACCAAAAGAAAAGGCAAGCACAGAGGAAGTTAGGGGAGTAAACCTATAAATGTGTACCCCCACCCCTACAATAATAGATAAGGAAGTTGGTGTTTTTAATAAATATGTTGGGGAGGAAGTTTAGGATGATTCACTTCCATTGAATTTCCATGAAGTATTCTCCCTCACATCAGGGCCTATGACCCAATTTATAGTAAGGTTCCTAAGGCCATGACCGGTGAAGAGTTTCCTAAAGGTAGCAAAGACATCATCATAGCTTCATCCATGAATGAATCCTAGGTGAATAAATAATTTGAAGTGGATATGTATAATTCTAGTTAGTCAGTTAAACAAGGAAGTTCAATTGAGAAGTTTCTTGATGAGTCTCATTAGCCTGGGTCAGAGTTAAAAGTTTTGGAGTAAATAGAGCTAGAATTGTAAAAATATCATGGAGTGGAGAAGGGTGGAAAGTGATGAATACATTGAGCAATTTGTATTGATCCCACAACCCAAACTTGTGGTGTTCCCTATGGATAGTTCATCATTGACACCACTCCTCACTATCTCAATGCTATCTACAATGTCTACAACCTTGATGGGATTTTAGACCAAGCCTCTTCTCTAGGTCATAGATCAAGTAAAAAAGAATGAAGACATTATGAGAAAGATAGGGGCCATTGATGTAATTAAGATCATTTAGAATCATAAGGCCAAGGCCCCTAATAAGGAAAAAATATATTCTAGAACCACCTACACTATCATGGGAGAAAGGAATGTTGAGGTAGTTATCCCTCCACCTAATACATTGAAGAAGGATGCTCCCCTAGAAAGTTACTCCATCTATAGTTGTAATATTGGGGATCCATCATGAAAGGAGCTGAAGCATAGCTCAAAATTCTTGGCTAACATGGTGTCATAAAGGATGGATAAAGATAAAGCCACCATAGAATAATTGAAGGCTGAAAATTAGGCTATGATCTAGTATTTGCAAAAGTTACTGAGTGAGCTAAAGGTTGTAACTTTGACTACCATTAAGTATCCAAACATTCCATCTTCCCCATGGGATCACTATATTTTGACCATTTTTATGAGTTTAAATCTAGAGGGTGGTCAACTAAATAATGGTAAGAAGGTTTAAGCACCAGGGCCAAAGAATTATCTATTCAACATCAGAATGTTTAGATGACATAGTGGATAAATAAGGAGAATGCAACACCTAGATGTTCACTTACAATGTAGATATAAAGAATTGGGAAAAGATACAACCTAAGGTGGATGAAATATACAACATAGGCATAGACACTTTAGTTTCAGAGAAGACAATCTCTTTTGATGATCATAAAAGGCCCAAGGAATATCAATTAGTAGTGAAGCATCAGTTGACGATGCTCAAGGAGGGCATCTTTGATTTAAAGGGAGAAGAGCAATGTCTCAAGATTGCAATGTAATAAATAGATGTTGCCCTCAAAAAAATGGTGAACCTTGATGGTACAGGTGATTTGATGGAAGAAGCAATTCTCAATGGTCTAAAATCCTCATTGATGCACCATTAGGAGTCTTTGATGCCCACAAGATAAAGTAGTTGGTGGCACTTGAAAATCATTATGACTAACTCAAAGCACTCATTGAGCATAAGCATGCCATGCTTCAGAAGGTCACCACCTAGCTTGAGGAATATAATGCCAAGTTCAAATACTAAGTAGCCTAAGATTGAAAGGATATTGCCTCCATGATTGACAGATGTGCTAATTATAAGAATAGGATGGTGAGGGGTTTGGTTATCAATTTTGCTTCTAGAGCTTGATTGAATATTTCAATTTATTCCTAATTGACACCACTTCCTTTTTCTCCCTCTTCTTCCCTTTCTCTTTCTTCTTCTTTTTTCTCATTTCTTGTAGGGAAAATATTGTACCCTACTCATTAGTGGCACATCCCTTTCAAAGTTAGTTTTTGTATCATCATTTGTATAGGAAAGGGATGTTTTTATTTATTATGCAAGAAGACAAAAGTTTATATTTGCCTCTTGTGGGATTGATCTCCATGTGTATAATTGAAAATATTCCATTGTAATGGAATATCAAGTTTTTTATTATCACAAAAGCATGAGCACAAATCCAAGGAATCATGTTTGTTACAATGTTAAACATACTCCAGGCCCACGAAAGAATTTTCCAACTAGGTCATCTTTGGGAATATGCTAAGCTTAGCTAAAATTATATAAATAAAGGGGGTCTATCCCTTTATAGAGGTTAGTTAATTTTTGAGTCTAATAGCTTAGAATATTTCTCCTTGTGTGATTTTTCCTAGTGCCAAATTTATTTCTATTGTAAAATCATTGGAAAGCTTTGAGAGCATCCATAATGTCTTCTTTGTTAAAAATTTATTTCACACAGTGTTATGTTATGTAAATTTTGAGACATGTATACATATTTGATTTAGTTGACTAATGGAATTTATTCATGGTTTCTTGTTCCTTCCATCTATTGAGGTATAATTATTTCTTTTACATGCTTTATAGATTGGTTATCTGATGTATTCTTCTTTATGGTATCCATTTAGATTTTATATCTAAAGTATAAAATCCTTTCTACTTTGAGATTTGGAAATAGGGTGTTGATAGTATTTTAAGGGTAATCTTAGGCACATGGATTCAGTTGGATGGAATTATTGGAAGGATATTGGCAACATTATTTGTAAAATTTTGAGGATCATTTATGCATGATTTCATTTTATATACTTCCTAGCTGAAAGGCACTTGTTGATGAAAATAAGGTAGCTATTCTATGAGCTTATTCATGCTCATTTGTTAACCATCCACACATTTTTCCATAATTCAAATAAATCTAGTTTTACCTTGTCTCACCCTGTAGATAACATGTTATTTGCATATTATAAGTGGTGTTTGCCTTGCAGATGCATAAAACCTTACATGATTTAAAATGTGTTCACTGTGTATGCTTTGAATTCATGTGTTATAACTCTCACTTACTCCCTATTGTTCAAAATAGTTGTCAAAACGGAGATTTCAACCATAGTATCATCTATATTTAGTATCTTGTATATGATGTAAAGCATTTGTGCATTTCACATGACAACCCTTCATGGGTGAAGTGTACAAGTTTGGTTATGCTTTTTTCATATTTCCCTTTTCATACCAATAATATTCATCGATATTGAAGTAAAAAACTCCTTAATGTGAGCAAGCTACCTTAGTAGGTCCTCTCACCCTTGTTTAGGTAGAGCCAAAAGTAGCAGGGAGTTAACCATTACCTCTATAGGTACCTCCCAGTCATTTTCTCTATTCAATCCATTTTAGATGCTAAACCCTTCCCCAAATATAATGACATATTAGTGGGTTTTCATATTAGCTTACCATCCTCTTCAAGTGTGAAAAGCTAAACAATAAAGGTGTAAAATTAGGAACCAATAGTATTCATACCTCTTTCAAATGACCAAGGACCCCCCTATATCGATAACATGGATATTGAGGATGAAATCAACCATATCTATAACATCATAGTGCAAGGTGCCAAAATCTTAGATCCAAACAATCAAGGAATCCTCTCTTAAGTGGATAGACAATCAACATCAAATACCACATATATTTCTTACTATTGGTGGGTTGAGGAAGCATATGAGACAACTGATCGATGGTGTCATTTGGTGTGAGTAAAAGCACCAAAATTGATAAAGATACGCTAGGTACAAATTGATCACACTCCTAAAAGATGGATCCCTTATGACAAGAAAAGGGAAAAAATATTGTTACATATCAGTAAGGGAAAGCTTGCTACACTCCCAAGGTATGAAGGAAGTAATCCTATAGAAAACTATGTCCATGACATTGAGTCATGTATACCAAATGAGATGGATAGAATGAGCACACTTGTGTACACATTAAAAAACACTACCGCATGTTGGTGGGTAGTGTATAATCCTAGATTACCCAATTGGTAGGATGTAAAGGTGGCCATTTTCACTAGATTTGAAAAAAAACAATAAGGACCTGGACATTCTAGCCTACTTTGATGACTCTAACCCCATAGCACATGTTTTACTTTTTAAAGAAACATAGACTATTTGTGGTGAAAATGCCTTGAGAAATATATGGGTGCACACCTTCTGTATAACCTTGAAGACTTGGGTGTGGGAATGGTATGTATTAAATGAGACATGCCATGAAATATCAGACTATGATGACCTTAAAGAGGGGTTTATTCATACCTTCTCCTTTTATTTTCAAAATCTTGAGCTAATTGAGACATTATAGATAGTTTGAAGGTCAGTGTTTGAGGACACCATTATATTGTAAGAGTTCCTAAGGGATATATTTTATGAAAAATGGGTAGCACTTTCAAATTTATTTAAATAAAAAATTTAATAGTGACTCTAGCAATGAAGATGATGACACCTGGAAAGCACATAATTGGAAGAACTTGGTAGAGGGTAAGAAGTTAGTATGTCAAGTTGAGGATGGTACCCCAGAAGAAGAAGACCCTACCCATATTTGGGTAGAGATAATTGAGGGTAGTAGATAGGTCATAGATTCCCATCAAGAGAATAATGAACCTTATTGAATGCTATTAAAAACTAATAAGGTAGATATCAGCTCAAAGGGGGAACCCAAAATTGCCACTCTAGGTGCCTATTGGTCTAACCCAAAACTAGTCGATAGCAAGAGACCAGTAAAAATGTGGCCTTATAGAATGAACCCAAGTCTTCACACCAAGGTCAAAATTGATATTGATGGCATCCTATCCATAGGAGTTATCTACCCAATGTAGGAGTCCAAATGGGTCAGCCCCATGGTCATCAACATTAGAAATGATGGGTGCATTTGAATTTGTGTTGAATACAAGATTTAAATGCTACTTGTATAACCAACACCCTCTCAACCCAATTTATTTATGAATTATTGGATGGCATCACATGTTGTGAAATATACACTTTTACTGATGGATTTTTAGGTTACCATTAAGTCTAGATTGAGGAGGACAAGCCAAAAACCACCTTTGTGATCAATTTGGGATGTTTCACATATAACTTGATGCCCTTTGGGCTAAAGAATATGCCAATATGTTTCTCCTATATGGTGATCACCAAATTCAAAGACTTTATGCACAAGTTCTTCTAAGTGTATTTAGACTATTGGATAATGTATAGACTAGTGAAAGATCATTATGATAATTTTTGCCTAATGTTTGAAAGGTGATGATAGTTATAAATCTATTTGAATCTCAAGAAGTTTATTTTTATGATGATGTTTGGCACATTGCTTAGGCACATCATTTTCAAGGATGTTCTACTCATTGATTAATCCAAAATTACAATCATCTTTTAGCTTCAAACACTATCAATGCAAAAATATGTCCATGCCTTTCTTAGACATTATGGATATTATAGGAATTTTATAGGGAATTATGCTAGGATTTTAGTGTCACTAAAGGAAATATTGCATAAGTATGACTTATTATATTGGGATGTGGCATAGGAGGATTATTTTTAGACCCTAAAGCTAAATCTAACAAGTATGTTGATACTATAATTTCCTAACTAGGAAAATATCTTCCATGTCCATGTTGATGCCTTTGGTACTACAATCGATGCCATTTTTGCACAACCAAGTGAAGGGAAAATGGATCATACTATTCCTTTTTTAATAATACAACTAACCAAGGTAGAAAAAAATTATACCATGACTAAGTGTGATATTTTTTCCATGGTCTATTTCTTGTAAAACTTTAGACAATATTTATTGGAAAGCCCATTTATCTTTTTTACTGATCATGAGGCACTTAAGTACCTAGTGGATAAGTTTTTTTTGCATGAGTGCATTTTTCAATGGATCATATTATTCCAATAATTTTAATTTTATATTTTAGTCAAGCTTAGAAAGCAAAACTTAGGCCTAGACCATCTGTATCACATCAACTCTAGAGATTCAGCAACACCAAATGAATATGGTATTCCTAATACACAACTCTATAGGATCTAACACATCTTAGAAGACTTAGTAGAGATCACCACATTTATGACCTCTAGATCTATGCCTCAGGCTATGAAAATTAAAGGAAAGAAGTAATTCACAATTTACTCTACACCATTTCAACTCATTGGTGTGGAACTATATAAATTGGGCTATGATGAGGTCATACACCAATGTGTCCTAGAGCATCAACATGACCCAATACTATAAGAAGCAAATGAGGGAAATGTTGGAGGCCATTAAGATGGAGATTCTATAGTGCAAAAAAATTCACAATTAGGTTTGTGGTGGTTAGCTATGTTTAATGATGAAAAAAAGTGTGGCATCTACTAGTAGATAGGCAAACCAAACCACCAAGATGAGATGTCCCTCATCCCTATCCTTGCATAGGCACCATTCAAAAAATGGTCCATTGATTTTATTAGGCATATCACCCCCACTACAAGTTGAATAGGTGCAAGGTGCATTCTAGCTATTATAGATTATTTTACTAAGTGGGTAGAAGAAGAACCAACTGAATATTATACAAGTATAATGGTAGCAAGATTCATTTTGGAAAACATTATCAGTAGGAATGGGTGCTTTCTTAGCTTAACTAGAAACTATGGTACACATTTCATCAATGAAATAGATAAGATATTATTATCTAAGTATTTGGTGGTGTACCATAAAATAACACCCTACCATCCCTAAGCTAATAACACTACAGAAGCATTTAATAAAATACTAGGGACATATCTCATCAAAATCTACAATATTGGTTGCAAGGATTGGGATGACCATGTGTCAGTTATGTTATGGGTTTATTGCATGACATATAAGTGCTTGAACAAGGTTAAAACATTATAATTAGTGTTAGCATAGAGGTAATTTTACCTATGGGGTTCTTAATACCCTCATTAGGTATCACACATATTAGTCAATTAGATGATCAAGAGTCATTAAGTGTATCCCTAGAAGATTTAGAGAGGTTGGATAAGACACGTGCCCAGGGATAATGGATCCAGTTAATAAAGAAGGCCTAATAAAAGACTTGGCATGATAATAAAATCAATGGAAAGGTTTTTATAAAATGTTCATTTGTAATTTTATATGATTCTAAGTACCTAAAGTACCCAGGCAAATTATAGATCAGGTGGATGGGACCTTATGTCATCCACAACATCTTGGAGACTAACGCATGCAAAATACACATGTTGAATGGTGAAATGATCCATGTGAGTTTTAATGACAATATATTAAAATTATATCATCATTAGAAGGGAACTTACACCCTCTAACATTAGATTTCTAGTCAAAAGTTGGGCACTTTGTATTATGACCATAATAAAATTAGTGCAAACCAAATCTTTACCTTATGTTTTCTTTTTTTTATATCATTTGAATAAGCATAAACTTTTAGGCTCAGTGTAGAACATTCCTAGTGCTTTCAATCACATAAATCCAGTTGGGTGAGTTGAGTCTAGTCACTTTTTAAGCACTTATGACCTGATACCTAAGTTTTTGGGCACGTTTGTAGTCGATCATGCTTATTGAATCATAAGTGGAAACTAATGCTTAAAGCACACATGAAGGTGTTTATATGTAAGAGACCAAGAGGATATAGTGAGGAATTGAAGGAAAAACATAGGGATTTGTATGGGGTATGGGAAGCTTAAGTGAGATATAGTAAAGTGTAGAGAAATTGACCAAGATAGTGAGGTGCACTTGAAATGAAGTGCAACACCAGAAAAGAAATGGAATCTAAGAGGGTGAATTATTCCCATATGAATCATCACACCCAGGTAACCAAAAGGAAGGTGAGGTTTACACCAAGATAAATAAAGTTTAATAAAGTGACCATTTTGATAACTGGTACCCACCCAATATTTGGTAGGAAGTGACCATTTGAATTTCTATCATTTCCCCAAAAAAATGGTTCGTAGATTTAATGCTCTAAAATGATGATGAAAAAATAAATATCCATATTTATGATCATATGGTAGTGGATTTTAGTGGATTTTGTAGATTTTAGTAGATCTCAAGGATCTCAATAATGCCAACCATCAATTTGGTAGATGAGAATAATGTATAAGACCAAATTTGGCAAATGTAGGTAGTTTAATTATCATTTTCAAAAGAGATCAAAGCAATGAGCTAAATCTACTAGAAGGAGCAAATGCTACTAGAGATAAAATGAGTCCCCATAGCCTTCCTAAGAGTGACTAAAAGAGAGAACATGAGATTGCATTTCTCCCTAAGGAGAGGAGGAGGCAAACAGGCCAAATTTAAAGGAGAAACAAGAAAGAAAATATTTTGGTAGGATAACCAGTCTACGATTAAAGGGATGGGAAGCTCAAAATATGAACACACAATTATAATTCCCATAGTTTTAAATCAAACTAGACACTATTTTAGGCTTGGATAGCATCAATTGACCATGCTTTAATAGTAGCAATTTTAGGATGGGGAAGAAAAGACTAAGCTCAAAATCACTAGAAGTTAACAGGGATGTGAAGAAAGCAAAAACAATGAGAGAAGCAACCATCAAAAAATATGAATAACAAATGGTAGAATAAGTTAGCATTGTGGATATTGATCCAATTGCTAGTGTAAATCTCACCTAATGAAAAATAGAGTACCCACCAAAAGTCATGGTGGGGGAAAATTGGGTATCCTTTGCCCATGTGTGTAAGTTGAAAAATTATAACCATAGAATAAGTAATAATGTATAGAAACTGAATAAATATTATATGGTGGACATAAGCAAAAATATAAAGGTAGGAATCACACTCTTTGATGTCTCCATCATAGACAAGTTGTAAACCATAGGCATAACATAACTCTTTGAGCTACCAAACTTAGGCAAGCCAGAATACTTGGTAGATTTCTTTCTCTCACAAGTGAATGGTCACCAATTTTATTTTTTTAGATGATGGATGAGAATTTATATAATCCACATAAGTAGAATCATAGGGCTACCTTACATAGGTACAGATATAAGGGAGATGATGGATGATGATGTAGAATTAGAGAGGGTTGTAAAACTTTTGGGCTATTATAAGTCAATATTTACATTAATCATAAATGACATTCAAGATATAAGCACAAGGGTGGTAGTTCACTTGGTAAGTATAAAACTTTACCCTAGCATCTGATGGTTAGACATAATCAAAACCTTCCTTTGCATTACCTGCCACATGGCATAGGGAGAAATTTTCAACATCTCTAAATTTGTTACAGAGGAGATCATAAATAATGTGCAAGAATACCATTGGGTGCACAAGACCTTCTAATGGGGATACATGATAATCTTGATGGTGATGGAAGAGATAGGTGTGTTAGATGGAAATGATGACCACCTATAGGTATTCCTACCAAATCATGAGTCCCCAATGGTGAAGTACCAAGACTACATCTGCCCCCAATTTTTTTTTATAAAAGTACAAAACTAGAGTGTAGGGATGGTTTGACAAGTATGTGGAAGAATTTAAAAAGGAGTGGCACATCCCAAAAGAACTCCCTTAATAGCTTGTGGGAATAGTGACCTTCACCTTGATGTAACACTTATGTGCTTTATGCCTAGCACTCACAAATGTAAATCTTTTAGGTTGGCTCTAATTGCCTTATGTGTTTTTGACCAAATACTTCATGGTGGTGCTTAAGAGGATCTCAAATGAGGAACATATTGATATATAATATAATTTCATGGATTGCAATTGGAAGATGATGAGGAACCAATTTGTGTGCCCTAGAACCAAGGTAAACAAGGATGAAGAGGATGATAGTGATAGATCTGACATCTATCCCCTCTATATGGTTATAATTAATAGGAGAATTTTTAACTTATACTATGATATGAATTCATGTAAGAAGAGTAGAGATTGTAGCAAAGATGATGATCTCCCCCTGATAACTAGTGATGAAGGAAAAGAAGCACCAAAATTCCAAGTGAAGTTACTCTAGAGGAAGCAAGTGAAAAATTAGAGGAAATTATGGAGTGCATACAATATAATATAGCCTCTAAGGAACAAATCACACCACCTACCCCAAAGAATCATGTACCATTTAAGCAAGGGGGTGCTTCTTCTAGTAAGCAACTAAGAAAGACTAAGGTACCTATGGCATTCCTTACCAAGACCCTTTTATATATGGAAAAATATGTGGCCCTAGAACCTATAATAGAGGAAGAGACTAAATAAGATAGGGCAAGTACTTATATCCTACAAATAGAGGAAGGTGAAGAGGAGCTCAATACTGGAAACATTTAAGAGGCCTTACAAAGTGGAATGGACATAATTTTAAGAGTAACTGAGGAAATGACAAACCTTACCTCCATCAAAACCTTTTTAAAGATCCCCCAAAAAAAGAGAACCAACATCCAAAGATAAGGATTCCCTAGTGGCTCCTCAATCTATCAAGGAGAAAAGAGCAGCATCAAAGAAGATGTGACTCGATGAGGAAGTTATAAACTGGGATATGGCACTTGAATAAAAGCATAAACTTGATTGAGAATAAAATAAGGCCAAGTTGGAGAAGAGGTCCCAAGAAGTACCCTTAAGCATAGAAATAAAAGTAGAGCGGGTCAAACAAGCACCAAGTGGTTCTACCAAACAAGTAAAGGAAGTTGTTAAGCTATGCCCAAATAGTGAAGGGGTGTCTAAACCAAAATAAGGTGATATTAGTACCTTGTATAAATAAATATAGATAGTTAAGGAGAACTAACAACAATAAGTCAACCATATAACCAAATGTATAACCCTTGAAATAAACATTGAGAAACTCTAGGATGAATAATCAAACAAGGGGGAGAAGTTTGATAAATAAACCCCCAAGGACCAGACAAATGACTCCTTGAAGGAGCATGTCGAAGAAAGTAGTGGTGCTAGTGAAGAGGAAAAAGTGTGCATAGAGGAGAATGTCATTATAAAAAAGGATACAAAGAGATCAACATTAGACAAATGGTGCATAAGGATTTTGGGGATGAAGATTTATACTTATATGAAACTATACCCCCACAATCTACCATGACAAGGATGTGTAAACAAATTTCATTTTCACTAGTCTATTAAATGGATGAGACTCAATTTGAGGTGTCAAATGATAAAACTTAGAGCCTAAAGGATACTAAGGAAGGGCAGGAATCTCTCTTTGTTGACCCATGGTCTATGAATCCAATCTAATCTAGGAATGTTTTAATAAGAATGACCATGGAAGTAATACATTGAAATGTCATAAATGATGGTAAGGTGAGGAAATTGAAGAAACTCCTCAAGGAAGTAAATGAGGAAGCACAAGATAATAGGTTTAAATTATAATAGCTTTATGAGCACGTGGAAGTGGTCAAGCCATCTCTTTTGGTTGGCATTAACACCTCAAACCTATTAGAGGTCGATAAAAAATTTGTATTGGTGGAGCATATGCTATCAAGACTATAACCCAATCTAGTGGAAAAAGAGGAAAAAGAGGGAGACCCAAGCATCATGCTAAATAAGGATCTATCAAATAATCTCTAAGAAGTGGAATATCTCTTTGCAAAGTTGAAGGAAGGCATAGATTTCACAGATGCAATCTTCTTAAACTTTTCCAACCAAGCCTTAGTGATAGATGTATGCTTAAATCAAGCAAAGGATGAGAAATAATATTTTATGGCTAAGGTGTAACCTAAACACAAGGTGGAAAGGTCACAAATCATGGGAAGCATAAACATGTTGAGAAATCAGATCAGAGCACCTTGGAAGAACTTTTCCACACCCTAAATATTAAGGCTTGTGAGAAATGGGATATTTTGGATGAAAGTGTGGTAAAGGCATAGGCCAACTTATAAGCCTTCTAGAAGGAGTTATATAAAATAGATACACTTTCACTCATTACTAATTTAACTAAAATTGATAACACTATAAGTGAGATCAATCTAGCCATAAAGGGATTTGAAGAATTCAACACAGAGCTCTAGGAAAATGCACCTAAGTTTTACACTCCTAAGAGTTTGATGACTTAGTGTGAGGGTGGACTAAAGTTTTTATATGGGGTAATATTTGGCCCCTAACTCTAGTTTAATTAGGTTTTTACACCAACCTAATATCCACCTCAGTGTATCTAGATATTTTGGCAAGTGCTTAGACTAATGGTTTGTATATCTAGTTAGAGGTTGTAGCATAAAACATGTAATATCTAGCCGATGGCTAACCATCTCTTGGATAATAAAGACATCAACAAATATATGAAGAAACATGGTAAGTAGAGCATGGGAATTATGGGGTCATAGATTTGGTGGTTATGATGATGTAACTCCATGTAAATACTCAACATGCAACTTCCACCCTAACAAAGATGCTCTTGAAGGTTTATATAAAGAGCTCAATCTAGAAATGAGGGGGGAGGATAATTTCAATGAAGCTCTGGTAGAATAATTTTAGAACCATGCTCTATAAAGTTTGTTGTAGCATCCATTGAGACTTAAATATATAATAGAGGCCATTATGGCTCCAATTGTATGTGTCCAATCTCATTTATGAACCTATAGGTTGTTAATAGTATGATATTGAATTTAAACTCTTATTCTAGACTTTAAACATTTAGTTATGGTGTTGCTCTGAAATACACTCATGTATATCTTGGTTCACATGTTTTATAGTATTGATATGGGATGCAAGTGTCTATGTTATGTCACATCTTTTTCATTTATGTGATCTATAGTTCATGTACTTTATTGGTTTTGAAATTTAATGTATTCTCTATATTTTCATGACATCAGCATTATTCTACATGTAAAATGAGTATATATATGCACCCATGAACCTAACCCTTATTTAATCTGCATATGATATGTGTGGAGAATAAATTGAGTCAAATTAGTCTTGCACCCTACTAAGGGCCTATATGGCTCTTGGCCTACCCTAAAATAGGTTAGCACCTATGGGTCAACACCTCAAAAAATTTAATGTGGTAATGCTTGAGCCCACCCCTTTTTGAAGCCTCATGCCATGGCACAACTAGCCCAATGTGGGGCCTAATTCCTTCTCAATTATGCTTTGGGTGAATTTATAGGGCCTATGCCTTATGTGAATTAATTTTATTGTAGTTGAGTGTTTAAATGTTGAGTGAAAATAAATTTATCCTATGCTTGTGCTTGGTTACAAAAAACCCCTACTAGACTTTGTTCAACAATCCCTAAGGCCTACGAGATGCTCCTTAGTAGACACTAGTATAAAACTTTAAATGGATACATGGCCATTAATTTTTTTCATATAAGGATACCTTGGAGGGGTATGTCCAACTAAATTTGGGTAAATATATAGCGTATAATAAAGCACATGATCATGAAATAAAATGTTGTGAATGAAAGATTAAACCTAGTATCCTTGGACATACAGTGTCTATGCCCTATCTATAAAACTAGCTATGGATAAAACTGGTAGCGATCTTGATATTTTAGGTTTATGGTCCCTATACTTTGATAGTGCCCATTATAATAAAATTTATAGTGCATTAGTCCTTATAATTGACCCATAGGTAAAATGACACTTAGCCACTTAGAAACTATAGTTCACCTATATTAACAACTTGGAGGAATATGAATCCTTGATATTCATGTTGAAATTCACCTTAAAACATATCATAAAAGAGATAAAAGTATTTGGGTACTCTGAATTGATCATAAACCAAATCAACAACAAATTCCAATGCAAACTCTCTTATCTTAGGAAATACAAACACTAGGAATTGGACTTAATAGATATGTTCACTATGTTTAATGTTATTCTTATCCCCAAAGAGGAAATCCAAGTAGATAACTCATTGGTGGATGATATTTCAAATCTATAACCCTTGGATGACTTAGGGTTACAAGAGTTTTCTATTAAACTAATCTTATGTCCTTCACTCCTGAACAACATCATAAACTTCTATGTCTTTGAGGATGACTAGCACATTTTAGAATTCCTCAATAATATTAGAGTATTTGAATCTAGGTTCATAGATGAGGCTAAGAGGGATGATTTGGGAGATTAGGATTTTGACCAAGATGGCATCATGAACCTCAAATACGGTAGTCCTAAAATTAATGATCTCTCTCGAGAAAATATTCAACTTAGACATACCTATGCACCCTCCTAAAAAACTAATATATGGACCAAAATTATAAGATTATTAATCTTGGGTCATCTTATCAACCTTATACCTTCAATATTGGACCTAACTATACATTACTCAAGATTTAACAAATCACAAGGCTACTATTGAAGTATAGGGATGCCATCACCTGGGCCTATGGATACCTTAAGGTCTTTGACCCAAGTGTAATAGCTCATACTATACACTTAAATCCAAACCAAAAACCTTTTAGATAAAGGTATATGCCAATGAACCCAATCCTATAATTTATCATACACAAGTAGGTTCACAAACTCCTTTCAACCAAGATCATCTTCCTAGTCCACCACTCCACCTAGGTAGCTAATTTAGTTCCCATTCAAAAAAGAACGAGGTGATCTGACTATGTGTGTGTTTTTGGAACCTATATAGTGCCTCTAATAAATATAATTATCCATTTACATACCTCATTAAATTCATATATATGGTGAGTGTATCCTATATGATGTCTTTTCTTGATGGATTCTTGGGATACAATTAAATTCTAGTAAACTCAAAAAGCATAACTAAAACTGCATTCACCATGAAGTGGGTCACCTTCACCTATAAAATGATACCATTTAGATTAATCAACATAGGTGAAACCTTCCAAATATATATATACTTTACCTTTTAAGGTTTTTTATGAAAGTGCATTATTATTTACATGTATGACTTAACCATTTTCTCAAAATATAGGTTTGGTCATATTCACCATCTGTAATATTTTTTGAAAGATGCAAGAGATATGATATATCCCTAAAACCAAAGAAAAGTGAGTTTAGTGTTACTACATTTAATATTATTGGTCATGTCATCATAAATGAAGGTATATATATATATATATATATTCTAAACATGCCAATCTTATCTCTAGGTTACCTCTTCCTAATAGTAAAAAATAACTAAAATATTTATTTGGTAAAATTAACTTTGTACGCAAGTTTATTTCAAGGTTTTTTGAGATCATTAAACCTATCAATTAAATGATAAAATAAGAGGTAAAAGTATAATTAATCTTAGAAATAAATAAATCCTTTCAATATAATAAATATTCCACCATGCAAGTGTCAGTTTTGATAAGCCCAGACTACACAAAAGACTTCTACTTCTACTCTTTTACTTCTGAGCATATCATGGCTATAGTGCTTACCTAGAAGTTGGATGGAAAATAACACCCAATTTATTTCATGAGTACTAACCTAAAGGATGTTAAACTTAGGTACTCCACTCTATAAAATCATGCCTATTATTTGTTTAAATTGGTAAATAAGTTTAGACACTACATCCTTAGGAATAAGGTGTACACCATTATCCTAGACCTAATTGTAAGGCTCATACTAAGATAAAATGAATTGGTATAACACAAGGTTGATGGATTTTAGGAGTATGACCTAGATATTAGACCTAAAAATATATTATAATATCAAGGTATCACTTAATTGATCACATAGATTGACCTTAGGATTACTGTTCACTAAGTGGACCAATCAAAATCACTACACCAGGGTTGGTATGCTCTAGTCATCCATTATATTATCTATGGGATTCCACCTATGGAGTTCACCCAGACATAAAAAATGGCCCTTAGGCTCAAATATGTCCATTATATGTTGAATAAATCTATTTTTTATAGGAGTATCTATAAGGGTATCTACCTAAGATGTCTATCCAAATAAGATTCTATGTAAGTCATGACTTGTTTTCATGAAAAGTTAGGGAATGACCATCTGTCGAGGAATGCAACTGTACACAAAATATTTTGAATGGGATACTATTTATCCACCATATTTAAGGATTTCCATTCCCATGTAAGCTCATGTCACCAAGCCAAGCCTTTACAAAATGGGAGGTTTAAGTTCTAATGCCTTTACAATATGTTATTGAAGGAATACTATTTACACAGTGGAGAATTTATTTCATAGGAGTTATCAATCCAAACTCTTCAGCTAGAAACAAATTTATGCTTACAACCACTAAATACTACATAAGGTGGGATAAATTATCATCCATAAAGAATAGTATAACCATAGAGGTAATTAAATTTCTATAGGAAAACATAACTACCTAATTTGGTACACCAATGTCATTGGTCTATGATAATAGACCTGCATTCCAATTTGCAAAGTTTATCGAGTGGGCATATGAACTCAAAGTCACTTTGAGATTCTTGTCTAACTACTACCCATATAGAAATAGGTTAACAGAATCAACAAATAATAAATTTATCGATGCAATCAAGAAATTTTCTAAAAAGAGGCCTTAGAAGTGGCACTCATTATTGAAATATGCCATTTAGGTCGATCCCACCCAATACAAATAATCCTTAAAAACATATGTCATACATTTTGGTGTATGAACTAGATCCTATCTTCCCAATCACCCTTGGATTGCCTACTTACAAGTTTATGAAATATTAGATAGAAATTAGCAAGAAGGTAGACTTGAGTTTATTAGATATTATCCAACTATAAGATGTTTGGGAGGAGGCCCTCCAAAACTTTATTAAATACTAGAGTACTATTAAATGATGGATTGATAAAAGG
The DNA here is from genome assembly GCA_037957365.1 of Torreya grandis. Lineage (NCBI taxonomy): Eukaryota > Viridiplantae > Streptophyta > Pinopsida > Cupressales > Taxaceae > Torreya > Torreya grandis. The sequence goes on from JARHVA010003610.1 coordinate 803,835, forward strand.
ATTAAGGTTAAGTCTTTTTATAATTTTTGACTTAGTGTTATTGTGGGATAAAACCCATGAGAGAAAAAGGAAACATTTTAAATTTGATTTGTTTTGGATCAACTCATACTAGATGTCTAAGTTTTTAGGGGAAAATGTGTTTTACCTCAGAGACTTATAATGGAATAATCTCTTACTATTTGTAAATGGATAGTTATTGAAACACTACTTCTCATTTGTCCCTTCTAGGTCAATCTTAGAGTATCCCTTGAGGCATGTGACTGGTAATGTATATATTAGGTTATATCATAGTTAATTTACTTATGTTGTATGTTTACCTTTTTTTTTTCATTTTATGTCTCACTTTACTCCTAGGTATTTTGGCATGCACTTTTGTGTGACCTATGTTAACTCTTGTTCCACTCATATTATTTTTGAGTAAAAATAATGAGCTAAGTTGAACATGATATAGGTCCCTACATGATCAAATTTTTACCACTTTAATGGTAACATTCTAGGAAGGCCAATTCCAAAGTAGGAAATAGAGGGTGGACCCCAATATCGAATAGAGTAAAAGAAATGTAATTCTCTTAGAGATAATACATGAAGCAAGGGACACTAATTCAAAATTGATCAAACCAATTAAAAAATCTCTATTCTAATAAAGGTATTCATGTCTCTCCAATAAAATCACAAGTAATACTATGAACTACTAACAAGTAAGGGTCAAATAGATGATTGAATTCTCCCTAAACCAATCTATCACCTTGGTTACATTGGTATCCAACCCTCATGGATCAAATATCAACATATCATAACTAAAAGAATTTTATATCTCATAAAGAAGTTTTAAATTTCTTCTTAATAAAGGTTATTTTAGGAAACCTTTACCATAAGATTTATAGACTCGCTCATAGTGGATCAAGGCCCAAAGTATGACTAAAGGTATCTCTATCAGGGATATGGATATCTAGCTAGTAGTAGACAAATACCCAAGCCTGCCTTACTAAGCCAAGAACCTACAAAATCTATGACCATTCAAGAGGCTTCAAAAATTATAAGTTCACCTAATCTTCTTATTAATTTATTGAAGAAATATAAATAAATTTAGTGTTATTTTGTAGGAGGACCCTTTAAAAAAAATTGAGCCTAGTATGTCATTTGATAAAAAAATATAATTGAGCACTTTTGACTTTTTGAATTTAATAATTAAGAGTTTTTTTTGTATTTGAAAATGTGCACCCATGGATGGTCTATGATGCAAAAGGTTTTGTAGTAGGGTGTAAAGCATAAATGCCTTGCACATGGTGTAAAGTGTTTGGTACTAGGTGTGGAATAATTATCACTCACCTACATGCACAAAGAATCATTTGTCTTGTCATAATGATGGGAATGTCCCCAAGGTGTGGAACCCTTAAACTTTTTGGGATGAGCCTCCAAAGTAGGTTAGATTACTTATATTTTAAGTGCACCTGGTTTAGAAGTAGTGCACAAACCTAAAGAAAAGAAAGGTAAATCTGCCATTAATCTAAACCTAATATTTTTAATGGAAAAATTAGTTATAAGTTAAGAAAGTGATGGAAAATAAAAAGATGATACACCAAGAATAGAACGAGTGCTCTTAATGCCATGAATATACCACAAATCTTTAAGAATAAGATTTTATCACATAGACTCTACCAAGACCACTCTAAATGCATAAGTATTTCTCATAAAGGCATAGGAATAGAGTGAAACACTGAGAGGGATGAAAATCAATCCACATATAATGTCTACACAAATATAATATGTATAAGATACGACCTATAAATGAGTTTCAAGTCCTATACAGAGGTGTCAGGGATTGATAGTGATGAGAGGGGAAAAAAGTACCCACATACAGGATCAATAAACATAAATATCACACATTGTGTAAGAAGAATAGAGGGAGGTGAACTTAATTCTCATTAAATTACAAGATTAAACCAATAGAAGTACCTCTTAGAGAGAAAATTTTGGTAGTGTGTATTTTCCTAAAATATGTTGACCCTTTTTATATGAAGATCAAGGATTTTATAATATCAATCCATTTTTCAATCAATATGCCACTTGGGGTGGAAGATATAACTTTTAATTCTATTACGGCACCATGCCCATACTTCTTTAATTATATATGGTAATATGGATTTAGGAGTTGGTGGCAGGATTCTTTTTGGGTCCACATGTGTGTCTGAGAGTGAAATATTCCTAAAAAATTTAGAGGGTTGTTGTATACTATTATTTTGATGTTTAACCATTACTTATACATTTACTTGTTTTGCCAAAGCCTTGGGTATCGCTCAACTACCTCTTTATACCTTGCTTCCACTTGTCAATCACTATGTGGGCCTTCCCTAAACTGTCATGTCATTAATTTATACCTAGGATCCACATTAGTCTATAAAGTAGTATGTGCATAGCATATATCTTAGTCTATGATGTATGAGATATCATAATTGAAACTCTATGATTTGGTATGAGACTTTGCCCTGAAGGCACGAGGACCCTTTTGAATAGAAGGCACATGAAGATGGAATATCTTGGGTGTGCTTCTTATAATTCATAACTAATTCTTGCATGCCTCTATCTATGTTATATAAGGGTTTTGGGTATGTATCCTTGTTTTTATGCACTACTTAGATTGTGAGATGAAGGATCTTATATGGGGAATGCATCAAGAATGTCTATTGGGCATATATCATCACTTAGTTTATACATAGATCTATGCTAACTGATCTAGGCATGTGCATATATAAGAGGCATCTATACATGGTTTAAAATTAATAACTCAATACTTCATAAGTGTAAAAATATTTTTTAGGATATTTATGAGCTCTATGCAAGATGGGGGTGACTTATAAAGTCAACACTTTTGACAACCTCTACGGGCTGCTTACCTACTAAGAGGGAATCCAATAGCTTTTGAAGTGATCTATTGGGCACAGAGTATTTGAAAATTTTATTCCTTTCATCTATGAATGCACTAGTTACTCATTCCTAGATTTAGAATAAATTTAGAACCTCCTATTAAAAGTAAAGTACTTTACCAAAGGCACTTAGAGAAAAGAGATATAAGCTAAGAGAAGCATTGAGCATAATTGCTTGGAGGAAATAAAACTATCCTAAAATAAGGTGTGTAAGGAATTTAGGGAAATGAAAAACATCTAATATATGTATTTATAATTATATAAGGATCAGTGGAGATAATGATTGAGATGGATCCCACTAACTAGGATAGGTAGTTCTTCTCTATTTAGTCTAGAAAGTTAGAAAGCATTGGCTTGTTTTTAGCCATTTATGGTATATAGACCGATCCATATCATGTCAAACTTAGTATGCCTTCTAAATTTTTCTCTATTTTTATCCTTCATGTAAACCTATATCAGTGGCCTTATTATCAAAAGTCCTCTTTATCTAGACCTGATGGAGTTCTATAGTGTGTGTAGCTTGCACTCTAGTCTCTTTAAGTTCTATTAACTCTGCTAATCTTACTATGAAGGGATCACTTTCGAGTAACTCTACTTGATGGGAAAGTTCCAATTAAGGTAACTTAAGAGATGTGGGAAATACAGGCTTCCTTCCATAAACTAACATAAAGGGTGAATTCCCTAATATTCTTTTGGGCATGATTTGATTAGCCCAAAGGGTAATTCTAAGCTTAGTATGCCAAGCTCACTTATTTTATTCCATGATCCTATTTAAAATATGAATCGGATTCTTATTTGTGAGCTCAGTTAAACCATTACCTTGAGGGTAATAATTTGATGAGGTGCTCATATAGATGCTATGTTTGACTACCCATTCGTTGATCCTAGTTTCAAGGAAATCTAATGAATTATAAGAGATAATGATAGTGGGAACAACAAACCTTGTTACAATGCCTTAATATAATCTCAATATGGATGTCTCATTAGCCTCTTTGAGAACTACTACTTTTATCTATCTTGTGAAATAGTCTATGGCTATGAAGATTCATTTATGTCCTGCCTATGAAATCCACACCCTAGTGCACAAAGGCTTTATCAACTTGTATTGGTCATAATGGTAAAGTTGGTATCTTTTGTTTCCATATGAAGAAGGCACATTTTTTTATAACTTTTCACATATGTGTGTGCATATTTGAATAGAATTGGACAACAATAGCCAGCTCACTTGATTTTTATAGCAGTGGTCTTGGGTAAATAATGACTTCCTACAAGGCCATTATGGAATTATTGAATAATTCTACTTGATCTGATTATATGCACCTCAAGAGGACTCCATTGGAATCCTTTTAGAAAATTTCACCACTAATGAACACATAAAATATAACTCACAACCTGAAATGCATATGCTTGGATTTATTCAAGCTAAGGGGATATGAGCTAATTTGAAGTAAAATCATCATATTATGTGCCAAGTATTTAATATATTCTTATCATATTGATTATTTTCATGTGATACCAAGACTATTTTATCTTCAAAATTTGATACCTCAGCCAACTATTCATAGAATCCCTTTTCTCGCACTATCTTGGTGATATAGATGTTCATGTCATACTATATCACCTTTATGACCCAACCAGACCTTTTCTCATTGATGTCTTTACTAAGTAGAAACTATTTGATGCCTACATGTGTAACCATGAGTTGTATTTTTTTATTAGATATCATATGTTTGACTTATTGTGCACTCTCATAACTACAACGATGTGATTATCCATGAAGCTATAACACAACTCATAATATATTAATGCTTGGATAAAGAAGGCAATTGGTTATTCTAAATTATCATTGTTTTACTATGTAATGATAGTTGAGATGTCTTCAATCCCACCAAATTCATAAAGGATAAAATCATTGCTATAATCTAGATTGATCAATGTGGGAGCTTGTGTGATGGCATGCTTAATGTATTCTAAACTATCCCTATCTTCACAAGTCCATATGAACACAACATTAATTTTTAGCATTATAGTGAGGGGTTTGGTTAGGGTGGCAAAATCAAGCATGAATCTCCTAACAAAGTTGATTCTTCCTAATAAACTTTGGAGACTCTTATTGTGACTTGAAAGAGGAAGAGATGAGATATCCTTGAATTACTCTGGATCGATTACAATTCCTTATTTGTAAATAATGTGCCCTAATAGAGCACCTTCATGGACTAAAAAGATACATTATTAGGGTTCAGAGGTATTACCAACTCTCGACACCTTTCAAAGACTTGTTCCAAATGGCTTAAATGATCATCTTCATGCTTGGAGAAGATAGTTATGTCATCAAGGTAAACCAAGATGATCTTGTTGATGAGTTCCTTAAATTCCATATCCATTGCTCTTTAGAAGGTCAATCCTACATTTTTCAGACTAAATAGCATCTATTGGTATGTGAAGGTTCCCCACTTAGTGGTGAATGTTGTTATATAATGATTGCACTCTTACACTAAAATATGGTTGTGTCTTGAGTAACCATCTAGTAATAAGAATCATTCTACACCTATGACTATTTTTAGGATCTACTTCATTAGTGGGAGGGGATAGTGATTTTTGAATTAATCTTTGTTCAAGTATCTAAAGTCCACACATAGACATATTTACCCATTCTTATTCTGCACTAGGACTAAGTTGGTGACTCATGAAGAGTGCTTAATTTGAAGTATTATACTAGATTCAATGAGTTTTGAGAGTTCCTTTATCATTAATGGTTTATGATTTGGATTAATCAACCTTTGTTTCTATTAGACTAGTTGTACATTGGGGTCAATCTCAATTATGTGTTACATTAAGCCTATATCAAAGCCTATAAGGTCCTTATAGCTCCATGAAAAGATATCATTATATCTCCTATTGAGTTCAATGAAGTTATTTATTTTTAGTGGGGATCATATCTTGATGGATTTTAGGATCTTTCCTTATAAAATATTTACTTGTACAAAAACCTCTTTTATTGTCGTGCTTCACTTTTTTCCTTTGAATTGGTCAACAAAATTGAAGATGATTTCTAGGGTGACTAACCCTTTTTGCAACTTGTCTCCCTTTAATTGGATGACTTGATCCTTGTATTGGGACTATAGATGTGTTTGGTTCTTGGTGCAGGACTCTACCTCATCCTATAGGAAGTTGATAATCTTCTTATCACTTTTAAAAACTTGCCAATTATTTGCATTTTCAAGAACTATCAGTCTAATTACAAGCTTGACAAGCTATTCAGACTCCTTCATGATATCACATGGGATATCATACTATGTACCTATGGTTGTAAGTCTATCTATATTGGTATTATATGATCTTGGTATGAAAATAATATTAAATTGGCAAAGCCTTTAATCATATCCCATACTCTATCTTTGTAATCCTTCATCAAGCCATTTTGTGTCATGCTCTATGACCTAACCTGGTTAACAACTAGTTCACTATCAGCCAATACTTGTAGCATCTTGATTTCTTTCTTCTATGCTAGTTGGAGACCTTGGATCAGTACTTCATATTATGTAGCATTATACCTACAAATGAACTATAACCTAAAGGCATGGAAATAATTATCCTTTTGAGGAGAGACTTATATCACACCAACTCTAACACCATTTTTACTTTGGTAACCATCAAAGTATAATTTCCATGTACCTTCAAGGTTTTCATACACCTTTATGAGCTCAAAAATCACATAATCATCTTCCAGTATACATTATGTACCTAGTATTGTCTCCTCTACATTCTCATATGGATCACACCCAAAACTCTCATTTGCCCATTCATCCAATAAATCATCTAGGATCTCTTCAAGTAGTGTTACAGATTCATGGAGAATCAAATTCTCCTCTTAAACAAACATTGCACAATTTATTTCAACTTGGTTAGGAGAGTATGGTTCAACATGGATTTTGAAGATAGGTTCAACCCTAATGGTAAATTTAGTCCTATATCTAGTTTTGAGTAACATATCTAACCAATTTGAAGATACACATCCACCCATTTTTGTCATGAAGTCTCAGGAGAGGCAAATGGAAAAGTAGGAGGTAAGTCAATGACTACAATATCCTATGAAATTGAGAGGCTTAGACATGCATGCAGTGTAATATTCAAATCTTTGATGATTCCCATGGTTTTTATTGTCATGCCATCCAATTGGACCACTCCTTTGGAAATAGGGGAATGCATAATTCTAAGCATATCCATGATCTTCTTTAGCATCATTGAATTATTTGTACTTGAGTTGATCATGAAATTATGTACTAGATGTTGGTTGATGATCAAGGATATGTATAATAGGGGTGGCTTAGTACTACTAAACACCTACATTTCCTCTACTTTTGACTGGCATAGACTCATAGAGATGTAAGGCATAATTTGGGATGTTTTACACTCCTAAAATCCTTTCAAATTATCTTGTAGTAAATTCCTTTGAGATGTAATATCAAGATCATCCCACATGGTCACATTGAGGCTCATATTCTTCATTTTTTCAACTATGTCTAAGGTAATCTGAGGTCCTTTTGACTATGTGTTATCTACCTAGGTTTCACCTTTCTTGAGGAAGAATATTCACATCCACTTCAAACCTAGAATAACATTGGAGTGACCTATAAGTTGAGGGCTACCTAAGATATAGGTCAAACCTATAGTTTTATGGGGATATCTCCCCTAATTTTTCACTTCAATACTCTCTCAAAGACCTAAACATGTTGTGATGAGAAGGTAAAAGAGATAAAAACTAGTAATGGAACCTACACTAAAGTGGTGATGCACTAATGATTGAACATTCTCTTAGTCTATCATTTGAACACATTAATGAGATTTATGAAGATTAAAATTGTTCATACCTCTTGATAATGTTTTAAGCATGAATGTTTCATATTAAGGTTGAGTGAGAGTTTTGTAACTTGAAGGATAAAATCCTATATTTGCACAAGATATTATTAGCTTATGACACTTAAAAAAAAACCTCTACTTGACACCACTTCATACAACCTGAATAGACTAATAATCTAATTTTAGGTGTATGAAAGGACCTATAGATGATGATAACATTCATACATTATGCAAATAAACTCTCATAAATCACACTATTATTCATCCAAGAAATTTTCAAGTATTCTTCTATTGATTCCAAGGAGTACAAGGTAATTTTGGTAGATCTTTGCTCCATCCAAATAAGGGATGGAAAAAAAAATCTCAATTCCTACTTAAATGGAAATTTTGAGAGATAATATAGAATATTCTAGTCATGGTAGAAGACATTAATGAGGTTAATGTGGCGTATGGTAGTTACAATAGGCATGATCACCCATTTCATACATTATCACTTCTTCAATGAGTTTACCTTAGCATTGAGAGAAGGTGTGGAGGTTTTAACTCCCTTATTTGAATTCATTAAGGGTTTTACCATGCTCAAAATATCCTACGATTCCCTCTAATGGTAGTCACATAATGTAAATGGGGTATGGATAGGCCTCTAAGAGACATTGAATAGCCTCTCTTTCAATGAGTATGTTGACTTGTCCTTGAAATACCTCCATCTACCATAATGGTCTTCAATTTTGGATATGATCACCTAAATATAAGTTAAAAGGTGAAATTATGTCTCATCAATGTGATATTTTTTTCTACACCCACTAGAGCCTTCCATTTGAAAGCTAAGTAGGCCTATTTTCAAGTTATTCATTTTCTACATACTCACTATTTGAAGGATTAAGACAGTTGAATTAGGAGTTAAAAACATCTAAGAGGACCTAAAATATCCTTGATCAAATCCCTATATGAGCACTTAGGCCTTTTATCAACTATCTTCCACCTTTAAATACATTGACCTTGTTAGACTAGGCCTCTTAGACCAATTCCATAGCCTGGTTGTTTAGAATGAGATATCAGAGATAATTGTAGGCACCTTCATGCATAATTATAATATTAGAGAATTATAATAGTCCTTTAGCTTTCCTTTCCCATGGTTAGGATCTCTTGGTTAGGATTTGTAGCACATTTTATGCTCAAAACCTTACAAACTTATACTTTCAGGAGGTGTTCATACAGCCTCCATACAATTAGGTGCCATAAATATGAGCTCCACTTAGTTAGAAACATGCTCTAGGTGTTATTCAAACAAGTCTTGAATGTTTAAATGAATTTTTTACTAATCCTTTCTAGTTGAGTCACTATTAGGGTTTAAGGGAGGTTTAAGATGCTTGGGGGTCTTATGGATGGTTCATAAATACTAGGTCTTGGAACTCTAAACCAATTGTGTAAAATGAAATCCAATAGACCTCCCCACCTTCCCTAAAGTATTAGGCTCCCCGTGCATATCATCCAAACTATGGTGAGCATTTTAATATTCTCTTTGTGGGAGAACATGCCTTTTGAGGAGATTGTGGGTATCTGTAGATAATATGGCCAATTATAGTGGTTTCCTTAGAATTCATAGTGAATAGGATGTGTCTCAACATCATGATTTCCCCTCCCTTTAAGGTCTAAAGTGTTCTTGATACTCAATTATCCCTCTACTTCACTTTCTTATGGCACTATCCTAATGAGGGTTTTAGACTATTTTGTCTATATACATGAACCTTTAACATTGACCTAAACCTTGGGGTTGTGAGCTACTCCTATATTATATACAACCTAAACATTACCACAAAGATTATATAGAGTAGCATCATTGGTCTGATTAGACCATTTAACTTCCTTCAAGAGCACATAGTCACCGAATTCAAACTTTGTGCTTACTTTTTTATTGAACTAGTCATGGATGTCTCTAAAAATGGATAGTAGAGGACTCATTTAGATGATTCATAACTCATTTTCCCTCACTAACTTCATTGTGTACATAAATACTCTGCATATCCTTGCTCTTAAGCTCAAACTAACACTTCTAAGCCTATTTTGTATAGTTTGGCTCTTGCATATGTCAACCATTGAATCATTGTGATGCTCAAAATACTTGAGGAGACCTTAAAGGTTATTTCATGGTTAAACTACTTCATCTGGATGGGTTTTAAGGCCAAAATCGACCATCAGGTCACTTTTGGGGTTTATTTAGGGTTTGAGATATCCACCATATTAATGATGGTTCATAGTATATAGACGTCCAAACCAAAAACAAATTCCATGAATCTATAGTTCATTAACCTCCTCATCTTCCATGAATAGCCTGGGTTTCCATGCAAAGGGTGTGTGGAGAAAGGAATGTTGGAAGGTGACACTAGGGTTATTTGTAGACAATATCTAACTAGTTATTTTATTAAGGATCATTCATAAAGGATAGCCCCAAAACTCCAACCAATATTTCATTAATATCTAGTCCATAGGGATATTTAAACTTTCTTAATATATTTAGCCTTGATCATCTACGTGATGAAGTGTGTGAACACTTGAATTTGGTTCTTGAGTTAATTATGTATAGGGTGAGTGGCTCGAGTTGGGTTTTGAAGACACTTTGACATTTTCTTCACTTATTTGAATTTTAAACTTTCTTATTAAGGCCTAACACATCCTCAAACATACCTCATTGACCATTCAACTTTTTGAATGAGCTTGGAGATGTCTTAAGATGACAACAAGGTTTGAGATTTGCCTTAAAGCCTACTTGCTTAGTCTATATGAAGCAAATTTGATGTAAATATCAATTATATATCATGTATAGGGTATATGAGTCATTTATCCATCATGTTTCACTAATCTAAAACCATTTTTGGACATCAATATGCCTGCAAACCTTCGAAGACATGATTTTGCTCACCAAGCCCCTAAAATTGACTATCATAGATAGGGCTTGGTCTGAGACAAAATAGTGGGCATATCAACTATTTACCTATACCAAATTAAAACATGGAATCCTTTGGATACTCATAATTATCATTTTTAATAATTTTTATGGATTTTTCATGCTTTTATAGGTCTCAAACACTCATTTTTCTTAGACTGGTAGTGGGCTACCTACTGACTGTGTGGATAGGCATGAAAATATTGAGTATGGTCCTTATCCCTTATTTCTTGATATGTTGATGATAATGAGTTTCTCATAACATGTATTAGGGATAATAAAACTCTCATATGGTGATTTTTTAATCTCCCTTATTCTTTAAAGCACCCCTTTCTCAATCTTAGGGGTCATACCTAAATACGCCTGTGTGTTCTCAAGACTGTGTTGATTATACTTTTCTCCCTAGATGTAATGATCATTAGGTTTTCCATATTTCTCAATATGGATATTATATTTCACTTTAATGAACATTTCCCTTCATCACAATAAATGTGTGTTCCTTAATATGCACTATTAAGGCTATATGTATTCATGTACCTACAAACTGTCTATAGGTGGCTATCAGATGAGTTTTTGAGGGATTGGGGTGTTTTGAGCCATCTAAAACCTCTCATGACTTGCCTCACATCCTCTTATATCTCTTTATATATCCATTTTCCTATTCACATCATTTATCAAACCCATGAATTTCCCACATAATGTTCATGGAGGTTTTCACACATTAGGGTCAAAGTGGTTTCTTATAGGTGGTCATTTGTTATTCCAACAGGGTACATGATATCCATATATCATAATTTTATATGATCCCATGGTATTTTAGGTTCTAAGTGAAATTTAGTTCTATTTACATGGTAAATACTTGGAATGAATGATGGATGGATGGTTGGAATAGGGTGACTATGGGGTGAAATGTGTGTGTGAGCATCAAAATAGGGGTAAAACATAGTATAATGGCAGTGGGAAACAACATGAGATGGAAAGGTATGAAAATGTGGAATGGAGTGTGGGAAAACTTAAAATAAAAACCTTATTAATTTTGTAAACCCTCACACATATATAGAAGTAAATATAGCATTTGAAAGGTAGAAGAATGGTAAACATAGTCAAAAATTGAAACCTAGGAATCTCTTAGAAACCTCAGTTTTGGATAAGAAACCTTAATATCTAAAAAAACTAATTGAGCTTGGAGGCAAGGAGGATGGTTTCTAGGCCTATGAGGATGCCATGGAAGCTATGAAATTTTATCACAAGGTCATGATGATGATCCATTATCACTTTAACACATTATTCCACACTATTGATTGTGTTTAAAGGCTTTTGATGACAACTTTGAACCATAGATAGTGCTACTTGGATAACGAACCTCATATAAGTGTAAGTACATTTATTTTAAGATCCTTTTAGGTTAAAATAGGTTATTTTGAACAAAAAATCTGATCAAGGGGAATGGAGAAGCTTGAAACACTTTACCAACTCTTTAGGTTAACCAATAACTCCTGAAGAGGATATTCAACCCTTGTCCATTACACAAACTTGATTGTAGATTGCACATTATGCTAGTCTTGAATGTTTTATAGTATTATGAGTTCACACATATGATTAAAATACTAAAAATTATATGATAGGATCCTTCAATATTTGAGTAAACAACATTAATCATTGGTTTGACCAAACAAGCCAATAATCCATGAAAACCATTCTGCTCAACTTGGCCTATGCAGACAAGGATGGAGTATATATTCCTCAACTTCTTAAAGAATGTTCATAAAGGTTGGGAGGTCAATCTATGAACAAATTCCAATGGATGGAAGCTGATTGAGTTTACTTCCCCTAGCTAATAGCTTGGACCCCCTTTCTCTCTCCTTTGTATAGTCTAAACATAAACCTGAGGAGCTCTTTGAGTCTACAAATGAGATCAAGGGGGAAATAGGATGGTTTTGACATTATTTTTCACTAAAAAACTTTTCTTTCCCTCCCACTTTCCATTAATTACCTCACTCTACAAATCCTTGACTCCACCTGAGCCAATCCATACTATATGAATCTATACCATTTGAGAAAACTCTGTAACCTATAATTTATCTATATTTATTCTTGTTTCAGACCAAACTACATCATTACCAATTGTTATGGAGGTAAAATAGGGGTCATATGATATTTTTAATCTAATTTTATGAATTAAAGGAGTTGAAAAGTCATAATCTAACTCATGTGTGGCCCATTAGGGAGGATTTAGGCATTGACCATGGTAAATAATGGACTCAATGAGGTAAGAAATGGTTTAGTAATGGTATAATGAATGTTATGGAGTCTATTTTAGGAATTTGAGGTGACTCAGTGGCTCATCAAGGTCACATTAGGCCTTATTATGATTAAAAAACATTGACTTTGGCACACATATATAACCTTAAGAGGCATATCAACTAAATATTATGTTATTATCTTATGAAAAAATCTTTATGACCTATGAGAGACCTTAATTAGACCCTAAGGCACTTTTCATGATATTATTGAAACTTAAAATATGAACATACCTCATGTGACTGTGTAAAACAAAGGTGTTTATGAGTCTCTATTAGACTGACCTCTCAATTCACCTTCACTATGGCAATTTTCACACGTTAAAGCTCCATCAAAGTGACTAAGGGCCATCTAAACATGATTAATCATCATGACAATATATTATTAAAGTGTAATAGAAGGTATGAAGGCTCTCAAAGCATATTTATAACATGACAAGACATTAGACTATTTTAACAACCCCCCAAACTCATAAGATGAATGACAACCATGAGACTAATGATGGATCAGGACTCAAGTACCATAGGTTTACCCCTTTCTAGGCATAGGAATAGAAAATTTTAAACACTATGGTTTATGAATAGTAGTCTCTTCCATTATTTATGTACTTATGAAGAAACACTTATTTTTACATAGCTTATTTCATGTGTACTAAAGGTTGTTCAGGAACCTTAGCGTGTGTACCTATGTGAGTGATCTTAGGCATTGAAGATGAGGGTGTCAAATTTAGTACTTCCTCCTCTATTTCTCTATTTTTGAATCTTATATTGAAATCAATTGGGGTGCTTCATCTACTTCACATATCATTCTGATTCACATAGTTTAAGTCTTCTTCTTTCTAGTTAATGAGAGTAGACCCATTTGATTATTACACATGTACTTGACTTTATCCTTTATGTAGAGCCATGGTATTCATTTTCTATTGGGGTTGAAACAAACTTTTCACTATGAGAACTCGGTTCATGACTCCATTTGTGCATGTATCTTGATTATATGGTTGGTCACATGTAAAACACCATTCAGGATCCTATGTAAGATTGTTTTATACCAATGCAAGGGCTCTGTATGTGTTAATAGCATAAACTCTCCATTCATAAGGTGTTCTATTATATGTGAGCTGATTTTGTGTTTGTGTACCACCTTGGTAAGGAGTTATACTTGACTAGTATTACTTAATTCCTTTTGAGGGTGACAAGCTCATTCCCAAAGCTTTGTAGTAGCGTTTTCACCTCATGCAGCTCATTAGGGGAAATAATGGATGAATTTGGTGGGCTCAGTATGGTGTGGATAGGTTCTAATATAGGTTGTGTAGTTGGTTAGATAGGAGGAAACTCTATGAATAGAGGCATGGGGTATACATGTAATTTTCCCTACTTGGATTAAAAAAATTTCTAGACATACAATGACTTCATAAGCCTCAAGTATTATTGTGCTTCCCATAGATTGAATCATCATAACTATATCACTATTAATAAATTTTAGAAAATATAAAAAATGAAATGTTGGGAGATGACTTACACAAAGGTGGTATCCTATACCAAACTTTCTAGAACTTGAAGTTGAAATCAATGATCATCTCATGTGGGGATCACCTTATAATTATGAGTTTCTCTATCAAGAATAATTGGTCATTTTGGTCTTCAAATTGATTTCATGGTTCCTCCCCAAGTTCATCTCAATTGTGATTTGCCTTTGAAGGAAGAGGCAAGTATCCTAACTATGACATTATCTTCAGTGACATGGTGTACTGAGTAGATATTTGCATTATCTTAGATATGCCCATAGGCTAAGTCATGTTCTTGCCATTAAACTAGGATAATAATTTGAGTGATGTGACTAGAATGTCATCATACTAGGTAAAAATTGATGGAATACCTCTTTTGAAAGGTACAAATATTTGATTCTTCTACATAACCATGAATGGGATAGGTAATATCCTCCCTCTAGGTGTAGGAAACCTTCCAAATGGGGGTGTAAACTGAGCTCTAGGAGATGAATGCCTTGAATCATTCCTTCTGATGATAAGGCATGAATATGTTCTTACACTTCTCCTTATAGAGGGTACCGAAATCTCAATGAAATGTAAATCAATACCCTTCACATATGATCTTGTTTATCTTAGAATATAAATAGGGGGATGATCTTTATGAACCAAAAATGCTTGGAGTCACCAGGGGCTCTCACTGAGTGTTTAAAACACTTGTTATCTAAGGCTAGCACTGATTCCTTAGCTTTTCTTCAAATTGGTCAAAATGGGCATGCCAAAAACTATTATCATTCAGAATGTGTACCCATAGATGGTATGTGATGCAAGAGGTTTTGTGGTAGGGCACATAATATGAATGACTTATGTAGGGAACAAAGTGTTCAGTGTTGGGCATGGAAGTGTTATTTCTCACTTGCATACGTAGAGCATAATTTGTCACATCATAATGATGGGAACATCCCCAAGGTGTGGGAGCATTACACTCCTTAGGATGAACCTTCAGAGTATGCCATATTCTTTCTATTCTAAGTGCACCTAGTTTAGTAATAGGGCGTAGACCTAAAGAAAATAAAATTAAATCTACCACTAATCTAAACTAAATATTTTTTATGGAAAAGGGAGGGAGAAGGTAAGAAAGTTTTAGAAAATAAAAAGGTGATACACTAAGAATAGAACGAGTGCTCCTAATATTGTGAACATACTATAAATATTTAATAAGATGTTATCACATAGACTCCACCAAGGCCACTCTAAATGCATAATTATTTCACATAGAAGAATGAGAATGTAGTGAAATACTAAGATGGATGACAAATAATCCACAAATAATGTCTACACAGACCTGAATGCATAAAAGATATGACCTCAAAGTGAGTTTTGAGTCCTAGACAAAGATGTTGGGGATGGACAATGATGAGAGGGGAAAACATTACCCATAGATAAGGATTAATAAACACAAATAGCACATAGTGCATAAGAATAAAAAAGAGATGTGAACTTAATTCTCATTAACTTACAAGATTCAGCCAACAAAAGTACTCTTAGAGGGTAATTTTTGGTAGTGTGAGGTTGCCTAAAATTTGTCAACCCTTTTTATAATTAATATCAAGGATTTTATAATATCAAGCCATTTTTCAATCAATATGCCACTTGGGATGGTATAGACAACTTTTAATTATATTCTAGTGTTGTGCCCATTTTTCTTGAATTATGTCTGATTATTTAAATTTAGGAGTTGGTGGAAAGATTATTTCTAGGTCCATGTGTGTGTTTGAGAGTGGAAGATTCTTGGAAAAGATAGAGGGGTGGTATATACTCATATTTTGATGTCTGACTATTGCTTTTATATTTACTTTCTCTACCAGGGCCTCAAGCATTGCTCAACTACCTTTCCAACTACTTCTTTATACTTTGATTTCACTTGTAAATCATTATGTAAGCCACACCTAAATTACCATGTCATTGATTTATACCTAGGATCCACATCAATTTATGAAGTAGTATGTGCACAACATATATCATAGGCTATAATGTATGAGATCATAGAAGTAAAACTATGTGATTTGGTGTAAGACATCATCCTAAAGGCATAAGGACCCTTTTGAATAGGAAGGCACATGAAGATAGATGATCCTAAGTGTGCTTCTTATAATTTTTATTGGCTTCTTGCACACCTCTAACTACACTATCTAAAGGTTGGGGTTTGCATCATTGATCTTATGTACCACTTAGCTTGTGTGATGAAGGATCTTATGTGGGGCATGCATTAGGAATGATTATTAGGCACAAGTCATCACTTACTTAATGCATAGATCTATGATAACTACTTTAGTCATGTAAATGGATGGGAGGCATCTACACATGGTTTATTATTAAGAACTTCACACTTTATAGGTGCAAAAATTTTCTATAAGATCTTTGTGAGCTTGTACAGGTTGGGGTTGACTTAGAAAGTCAATAATTTCACTTCTTATCTCTAAATTTGATAAAATTGTTAAGGAGTTGTCAATGATGTCATGGTGATGTCATCAAGGTGTCTTGGTGAGTGGATGAAGTACCTTGATAGTATAAATGACAATGACAAAGTGTGTGTAATGTGCTTATCCTAATATGATTAAAGAAGGCTTGGTTGATATTAAAAGTTTTCATGGTTAAATATGTTTAGGAATGATTATGTAGTATTGAGGATGTTAAATATGTCCCTAAGATGTTTTCTATGGTTTTAATGCTTGTGTGCATAAGTAGAATTCATTTTGTTTTCCATAGTTTTTATCTAGACACTTTGGGTCTAGTGGTAAAAATTTTGAGTAGGAAGTTTGATGGCATAACCATTACCATGTGTGGATGATTTCGATTGGTTTGGTCATATGATTATGATCACATTAGTCCCTAGTTATTATGCACTAAATCCTAGGTCATGTGCTTAAGTACATCAAAATATATTCATGTACAAAGTTGGGCTCCTAGGCATTTTGACAGTGTTTTCCCATACTTAGCCAAATTTGCAATGAGGTAAGAAGATCTAAGTAAACATATTGATGAATTAGTATAATTCACATGTGGAAATTTTAGGATAAGGTGGTCATATGGGTTTTTTCAATTTTGTACCTAGTATATTTTCTCAAAATTTTAGATCATGCTCCGAAGCACATCAAAAGATATGCAAGGGCAAAGTTGGCTTCCCAAGTGGTTTACATTGCTTTCCAAACCATCATGTAGACATGGATGAAATAGTAATTTTGTAAATTTATTTCAAGTGGAGGATTAATATTGGTTAAAGGATATCATGGATATGTTTTCTATAATGTCAAGAATCTACCCTAAAAATTTAGGTTCTTGAAGTGTTGTTCATCTCGAGATATAAATCTTCAAAGTTGCACTTAAAAAAAGTGATGGGTCAAAGACCATAAATTTTATGAAAATTTAAGGATAAGGTAATTTTTAATATAATATCCAATTTTTCACATTAAATTATACATCTTGATCCTACAGTGTGTATGAAATCAACATGTCAATATTTCATGAGAGGCTGTTAAGTGGCACAAGCACATGGAATGATAGTAAATTTCTCACAAGGCATGTGAGGGTGCCAAATGTCATGATCTAAGGAATTTTTAGCTATATATAATTTTGATATTTTCTATTTAAATACATAGTTTATCCATAGATATTGACAATGCATATTTAGTCAATATTACAAGGGTGCACAAGATGAAGTCAAAGTGACTCAAGTTTAACATTTAGCTTTGGTAGATTGTGTGTTAAAGGTTAAGATTCATACAATAATATATTTTTTTTTTATTTAATCCAAGAAATAAGGACTTTATATGTGATCAAAGTGGTCTAGGTCTAACTATGACCATTGACATTTAAATATTTGAATTTTACAAATGGGAAAAACCAGTTTGTAGTATTTTGCCCATAACTTTTGATCCAGGATAAATTTACTCATTTTGTAAAAATAAAATATGAAGAATAATTCATGGGTCATCTAATGAACCTATTTTTAAGATATATAATTGTATACATTAAA
The DNA here is from genome assembly GCA_037957365.1 of Torreya grandis. Classification (NCBI taxonomy): domain Eukaryota; kingdom Viridiplantae; phylum Streptophyta; class Pinopsida; order Cupressales; family Taxaceae; genus Torreya; species Torreya grandis. The sequence continues at coordinate 822,383 of JARHVA010003610.1, forward strand.
ATATACTAAGGTTCAAAATTTACTGTCTATTTGTACATGGACTGTAAGTGACCCAAGAAGATTGTTTGAGTTTGTTTTGATATTGTTTCGATATCTATTAATGAATTGGATATTTTGGAGTGTTTTATACTCCATGAGGATTTTATTTGTTCATTATAAATTTTTTAATAAAAATATTTATTATGAATAAATTTTTAAAATTTGATTATGTATTTGTTCATGATGATTATGTGCATAAAATATTATTTGAGAAAATTGTGCTTAAGTGGAAGGGTACTATGTTGGTTATTGGATCTTAATGGGTACCTATAGATCATATGTAATGGTTCCATTATTTTTTTAATGGTTATATGTTCCTATTTTTTTGCAATGAAGTGATAAATAAGTGAATGGGTTCACATGAGACCTATAAGGGCTTCAAGGGCCTTATTAAAAGGTATAGTTCCTTAAGGGCGACCCATAGATGTTATAGCCAACTTATGAAGATTGTATTGAGTAAGGTATCAATTATATAGATTACTTAAGGTATAATTCATGCCTAATGTCTGACCTAGGTGTTGATTATCAAGTATGATCTATAAATACTGAAACCAAAAATGATGGTTTCGAGACTTGGTAGAAGACTAGAGTGAGAGACTTTGGAGAGATTTGAGAGAGGATCATGTGTGTGAATTATGGATTGAATGATGGGTAGAGTTCCATATGGATTATTTTAATATCATAATATATTTATTACTATTTATATGACCTATAAGTCATAATTTTGTTACTATAATAGTGCTTTTGTAGATTGAGTGTGAGCAAAGGTGAAGAGTGATAATCAGAGGTCCATCATCAAGTGTTGAAGACATCAATTAATATGTGGATGTATTAATAGGTGTTTTTGTGTTATATCATCATCTAAGGGGGTTAAAAAATCCTTTTAAGGTGAAAATTACTAAAATTTTGGTTGTTTTAGCTTAGCTAGATAGGTGTTATATCACCTTATGGGATTGTAGTCTCACAAATAGGGATTATAGTTCCTTGATCAATTAAAACTAGTCTAAATTTGTTCTTTTTATTATAATATAGTAGTCAAATTATATGTTCCATTATGTTTTTTCCCCCAAGAGGTTTTCCCACATATTTCATGTGTTATGCGATTGATCTTGCATTGTGTCTCTTGCTCATTGTTATGAATGTTGTGTATTCTTCATGAATGCTTTTGATATTTGATTAATAACTTGAAAGGGTTAAAATTGAAATTGTATTTTTAAATCTCATTGATTCATCCCCCACCCCCTCTCAGTGATTTTACCTCTAATAATTGGTATTAGATTAGATCCTTTGGTAAAGGCTTAATAGCTTGAAGGTGATCCAAGGTACAATATGGATAGTCATCAAGGAGGTTTCTCTACTAATCAAGCCTTGATGTTTAATGGATCCAATAATGATTTTTAGAGTACAAATATGAGGACATACATTATGTCCCTAAGTTTTAATGTATGGTAGTCTATTCTAGATGGTTATGTTGCTCCTATTACTCCTTCATCTAGTGTTGCAGACAAGAATTTATTTGAGAACAATTCCAAGGAAATGAATGTTATCACTTACGGTATTTTAGAGACTAAATACACCAAGGTAATCCATTGTAAATCTAACAAAGAGATATGGGACAAAATGTAGAACATTTTTGAAGGAGATTCAAAGGTCAAGCTTGATAAGTTGTAGACTCATATAAGGAAATTTGAAAGTCTCAAGATGAAGGAAGAAGATACTGTGGCATCCCTACTACAGAGAGTTGATGAAACTATGAACATCATTAGAGGTCTTTGAGAGAATATTGAAGATGATACTATATTCCAAGGTCTCTATCCCTCAAGTTTGATCTAAAAGTATCTGGTATAGAAGAAAGTCATGGTCTTACTCAGTTGAAGATGGATTTATTCCCTGACACCATTATTCCTATGAGATGAGAGTAAATGATGATAAACCACCGAATAAGGAAGCAACTTTCAAGATAGATATGAAGCCTAAGAATAAGTTCCAAGGTAATAAACCCAAATATGATGACATATCTAACATTGATGAGATGAACTAATTACTTTGATTACTAGGAAATTGAACATAGGCTCAAGGAAGTATAAGGGTAAACTATCCTTCAAATGTTTAAATCATGGAGAGATAGGACATTTTGCTTTTAAGTGCCCTCATAAGCATGATAAGAATGATTATGAAGAGCATGGTGAAATCCAAGATAAATACAAGAAGAAATATAATGAGAAAAGATTCAAAAAGTTTAACAATAAGAAGTCCTTCAAGAACAAAAAGAGTCTCTACACCAAAGAAGATTACAACTCATCAGATAAGAGTGAATATAGTGACTTAGAATATGATCAAGAATATGATGGTCCTATTGAAGATGAAGCCCTATTCATGGTTGAGGAAGGAATTTTATCAAATTCGGAGTCTACTTGGAGTGATTCATGTAATGATGAAGATGAGATGGACTATGAGACTACATTAACAAATGATCTTGAAGAACTAAATATTGAGAAGAAGACCAATAAAAATATGAAATCTAAACTCAAAGACTATGAGGATTATTTCAATGTATTTGAGGCAATATTAGTTTAAGACTCTAGAGATCATGAAGGTGTTGTCATGTTTCTTAATTCTAAGTTGGAATTTATGTTTGCAAAGTCTAAGAGCCAAAGAAGAAGAATGCTCAAGGTATGTTTTTAAAAATGAGTCTTTGAAATCTGAGTTAGAGAAGACATCTAGTAAGGTGAAGACATTTGTGATATTTGAAAAGAGCTCATGTGATATTGATAATATTGTGAGTGGTTAAAATCATTCTAGTGATAGAATTGGTCTTGGATATGAATAAAAACAAAAGAATGTAACTCAAGACAAGATGAAGACTAATGTGAATAAGGACAATCATTAGATAAGGAATGAAGGTGCTGGTAGATTGAAGACAAATTAGATCAGATAGCCAAATGCCATGAGTTATGCAAGATTCAATGGTTATTGTTATACTTGTAATCAATTTGGTCATAGGGCTAGAGAATGCAAGAGATTCTTAAAAATGAGTTTGCATGAAACTATGATGGGGGTCATTAGTAAAAAGATGTGATCAAGATTGAGTGCTAAAATTGTTATGAACTAGGACACATTGCAAGATTTTATCCAAATCTAGTAAGATAGAATGAGATTCTTACAAAAGGTATGATGTGCTTCAATTGTCAAAAGAGAGGTCACATTTATAGGTTCTACAATCAAAGGTCTACAAGTTAGAATAGGTTTAATCAAGGTCCTAAAGTGTAAGAAAGAAGGCATGTTAACACATGGAAGCCAAAGGTGAAAAGTGTGATTCATGATGAGATTGTAGGTCCAAGAAATTTTTTTTCTATGATAGAGAATGCTTCAAAATTTAAAGAGTGACAAGGGATCTCATTGTCTACTCATGTTGTGAGTGAAGAGATCAAACTCAAAGAGAAGTCCAAGGTGTTGGTTGAAGCTAGTCCTGAGGTATGTATGGATCCAAGTGAACATTTTGCTGTTATTGAGTATGTATCATGTAAAAACATCAATTATATGTGCCTTATGATGAGGTTTCAAGATACAAGGAAGTTTATATAGATGAAAAGGTATGTCATGAATCTATATTATCTCCATGTTTTGTCAATCCAATTCTAGAAGAAAAGGACAATGTTGTATAGGTTGATCATGTTGCTTCTCTTACGACTAATAAGAAGAAGAAGAACTACAAGTATCAGATGACCAAGGAGGAGAAGGAATATGAGGAGTTATGGGCAACTCTTGGTTTCACATTATTTTAAGACATTATGTAGTAGGGTGTCTCTACTTATGCTTTTTAGGAAACATATTTCTTGTGAATAAACAAGTTTGTGTACTCAATAACATAATTACATTCTGAACAAAGACTCGTGTTGATCTAAGAAGGTCTTTGGTTAAGGGTGGGCAACAAGTTCATGAGTTTGCTCTAGAGGTTTGTGAAGGAGGTATTTTGTAGGGTTAGAATGGGTGTTTTCAGATGGCATAATGAGTTTGATGAGATGTGAACTAGAGTTTGGTTCTCAAAAAATTATGTACACTTATTTATGATGTGATCTAAATGTTTTTTTTGGTCTAAAAGTATGTTTAAGGTAAATTGAGGATTTTTGAGTGCTCTCAGTTTTCTTAGTTTTTGAGTTTAAGGGCAAGCAAGCCTAAAATGGATTATAATAATTCAAGGATCCCAAAGGTGTGAAGGCTCAAATCATGGTCTAGAAGTGTGTGATGGGTGTCTCTAGGTGTGCAATAAATTTCATATGTGTGCATTGAACAAAAGGAGGTTAGTTGACCTTGTTTATTTTAAGATTCTAGGGTTTTGAGATATGATAGAAGAGTGGTCTACCTTATGATTTGAGGATTGAGGATTATTAATAGGTTGAATAGTCCAAATGGGTTGTCAAAAAAATCTTCACATAGATTTGAAGGTTTTTTAATTTCAATGTATTCATGTTTTTATCAAGATGGAGGCATAATTGACAAATTAGTTTATGAAGGAAGTATGTTACAAAGGATGAGATAGGTGTTGCACACTGGTGTGATTAAGGGAGAATATTAGAGTGATATATATATATATATATATATATATATATATATATATATATATGAAGTTTTATGTCTTGAATGTGTGTCTACTAAAATTTGTTGGCTCTGTAATTTTGAGGTAGGGCTATAAGGAGGCTAGACATGCCTAGTGTGAATAATAGTGCCTTTTGTTCACTTTCTCCAAAATATCAAGGTATGTGTATTTCAACAAAAATTATTAGGTTGGTTTGGATAATGTTTTATGTTTGGTGATTGGAATGAATTTCTTCATATGATCCTTATGGTATTTTAAGATAGAAGGCTAGTAAGCCTCTATGTTGATTCTTCATGGTGTATGGAGATCTGAAGATGCTCAAGATGTGAAATGGATGAAAGATAATAGAGGGAGTCCCTCTTAGATGTTTATTGTTGAGTTATATAAAATTTTAGTATTTTTATGTGTTCTTTCTTCATTGATTTTAGTGCTTGGTGAAGAGAGTATTGGCATGGAGCAAGAGGAAATTGTGAAGGAAAGAAGAGGCAGGCTCAAGGTAAGGATGAGTTTATACTATATTTTTAAGATGGTCTACTCCTATTGTTATTATTTTTAGGTCCTCGAGATCAGTTGGTGCCCACTTTATCATTGTGTCAAAGGGGGTTAAAGTTCCTATTTTGGGAGTGCTTGAAGAGAGAGAATAAAAGTGAGTTGTATATTGATATATGTCTTAGGACTTGTTCCAAAGTCTTAACTTAGATTAGGATTTTGGTAAGTTTATTTTAAATAATAAATATAAATGGGGCATGATTATTTTTATAAAGGCACCTGCATAAATAAATTAACTTAGTTTTATCTGGTTAGTTTTATATTTTGTGTTAAATAATTAAAACTACCTTTCAGGTGGAATTTCCATAGAAGTTGGTTAATAGTTTAGTTTTTACCAGTATGTGATGAAAACCTATGAATATATGTTTTTCAATGTAAAAGGGTTAAAGACATATTGGCACCCTTTCTATGTACTTGTTTTATTTTGATTAATAAAATACTTATGGACCCACCTCAGTGGGCACAAGATTTACCTTAGGTGATTTTATTTGGTTAAATTTATTGGAGTGTTATCAGTGGTATCAAAGTATGGTAACTTGGTAAATTCTTGGAAAATGTAAGGTAAAAGAGAACACAGTGATACTAGGAAGAAGAGATGAAATAATTTATGTGATTGGATAAAGAAGGCTCATGTGAAATTGATTTTGGAAAATATAAGGTATGCCCCTTATTAATATACTTTAGAGTTAATATTTTAAAATATATTCAAATATCATATTTTTTAAATATTTTTTTAAAAAACCTATGATTGGAGGACTTTGAGAATTAAAATACATTGATAAATTAATTTTCTGTGTTAGAAATATTGTCATTAATGTCAAAGGTCTAGCATTATTGGTGATATAGGCCCCATTGCATTTAATGGTGTTTCTAATATTCATATCTTGGCTAATGTGTTTTAATATTTATTTAATATTAATTAATATATTTTTGGTTGCATATAAGTCAAAAGAGGGCCCATGGAGAAGTGAAAGAGTCATGGGGTAAAAGATGAAAGAGGAATGGGATGCATTTTCTCATGAAGAGTCATCTTAAGGAATTCCAAGAGTCACCATGTGAAGACAAAAGAGGTATGGCACATTTTTACATGAAGGGACACTTTAAGGAATATGAAAAGTCACCAAGATAAAGACAAAAGAGGAAAGGATGGTTTTGCTTATGAAAGGTCGCCGTATGACTTTTCAAATGCAAGGATACGAAGGGTCATCCAAGTTTGGCACCATTTTCCATGAGGATTGAATGGTCACAAAGGGTGAATGACAAAGGTCATTTGGAAAGCTATAAATAAAGGCTTGAGAAGCCATTTGTAACATGTAAGAGAGTGCATGGTTTGCATTTGTTTTTAAAGAGAGAAAAGTATGAGATATTGTAGAGTTCTATCATTTTTTGAGTAAGAAACATTGAGAGATAATTATATTTTATACACAAGAGGGGTTGGTGCTCTTGTGGGTTGGTGCTCATGAATTTTTTAATGGGTTGGTACTCCTGTGGGTTGGTGCTCCTATAATTTGGTGCTTGTGAACTTTGTATTTTGAGTTGGTGCTCATTCATATAATTGAGATTGTTCTCTATGGTTTTTCTCACTTTGGGTTTCCACATAAAAATAATCTCTCTCTCTCTCTCTCTCTCTCTCTCTCTCTCTCTCTCTCTCTCTCTCTCTCTCTCTCTCTCTCTCTCTCTCTCTCTCTCTCTCTCTCTCTCTCTCTCTCTCTCTCTCTCTCTCGTGTGGTGCAAATTATTATTTTAGTTTTATTGCATATCTTGAATGTATGATTGAGTGGTTAACGAAAATAAATTAGATTAAGTGAATGATATATAATATATTGATTCAAACCCCCCTCTCATTATATTCCATGCTTAACAATTGGTATCAAAGCAAGTTTCTTTTGAAAAAAATTTACAACTTGAAGGAAGATCAGGAAAGCACGATGGTTAGATCACATGAAGGATTTTTTACAAATAAGGAACCTTTGTTTGATGGGATGAATTATGTTTTTTAGAGAATAAGGATGAAGACTTATTTGATGGCCCTTGGATTTGACATATGACAAGCAGTGGTGGAGGAATATGAAGAGCCATAGACACTTATAACTACTCTGGAAGAAAAGAAGGCAAGTGAAAATAATGTTAAAGATTTAAATGTTATTTTATGTGGTTTATATGAATCAAAATTTGTTAAACTTATGTAATGTAAATCTTCTCATGAAACTTGGGTAAAACTCGAGAATATTTAAAAAGGTGATGGAAAAGTTTAGCAAGCTAAGTTTCAAACTTTTAGAAGATAGTTTGAGAGTTTGAAGATGGAAGAAGAAGAAAATATAGCAAGTTATCTCTTGTGGGTTGATCAAATAGTTAATCAGATTCAAGGTCTTGGAGAAAATTTTGAAGAGTTGACTGTGGTTCAAAAGGTTTTGAGATCTCTACCATTGAGATATGATGCGAAAGTTTTGGCAATTGAAGAGATGAAGAATTTAGCCAAGCTAAAGATGGATGAGATTCATGGTAGTCTTACAACATATGAGATGTAGACTAAACAAGATAAACCTTCAAAGAGAGAAGCAACTTTCAAGACATCAAAAAAAGAGAAGGCTAAAATTCAAGAATCAAGTGATAATTCTAGCGATGATGAAGATGACAATGAAGCTCTATTAAATTTCAAGCCAAAAAAGGGCACAGGTAAATATCAAGGAAAATTACCTTTTAAATGTTTTAATTGTGGAAAGATTGGACATTTTATAGCTAAATGCCCAAATAAGGGTAATGATGACAATGAAGAAGGAAAGTCTACATACAAGAAGAATTTCAAAGGAAAATTCAAGAAAGGATTCAAGAAGAAAAGTTTGTATTCTAAAGATCCTAGCTCAGTTGAAGATAGTGAAGTCAGTGACTCAGAAGAAGAAGAGATTATAATCATGGCCAAACATGAAGATGCCTTTACAAGCAAAAGTATAGATGATCAAGAAGAAGAATATGATGAAGCTAAAGTGAATCTAAAAGGAGAACCCATTTTTGCCTTAGAAGAGTTAAAAACTCTTGAAAAGAAGAATCAAAGATTAAAGCTCCAGATTGATCAAAATGAAAAGGAGTCAAAGAAAATAATTGAATATCTACAAGCACACTTTGAAGAGGCCAATAAGAATGAAGAATATCTAAAGGCACAGTTGAAAATAGTAAGTAAATAATGTGAAAGGTATGTTATTGAAATTTCTTCTTTAAAAGTAGATATTGAGAAAACAAATAAAACAATCATTGATAGAGAAGCCAATGATTCAAAATTTGAGAATAACACTAATATGTTGAATAAGATATTAAAAAATTAGAGAACAATATCAGATAAGATAGGTATTAGATTTGAAAAGGAGAAAGATGAGGTTACTACTTTCATAGACAAGGAAAAAAGAAAGAGCTATGATGAAGCTCTTACATAAGAAGAAATAAAAAGGGAAGAAGTTAAGAATACAAAGGACATCTCAAACAAAGAAGGCTGGAGGGAACATAGCTAAAAAAGGTAATCAGGTTAGAGATACACAAATAAGTCTGATTGTTATGGTTACTATTTTTATTATAATGGATATGGTCATAAGAAATTAGAATGTTAAAAAAGAGCTAATATTTTTAGAAATAAGAAGGAAAGTCATGTAGAATCAAGCAGAAGCCACAACTCTTTTACTCCTCTATCAGGCTTTCATGAAGAGGCCATAATATGTTATAAGTGAAATAAATTTAGACACATAGCATGGTAATATAGATGTGTGTTTGAGTCAGTCAAGAAGGACCAGAGTTTCAAGGCTCTATTCATTAAGAAGAAAATTTAGACATGTTCTTGGCAAAAAAAACAACCTAAAAAATCTATGTTAGTGCATACAGTTTTGCATGAAAGAAATGAAGAAAATCCATGGTTCATTGGTAGTGGATGTTCAAGGCACATGACAAGAGACAAGATCAAGTTCATAAGCTTAAAGAAGATCAATGGTGGCACAATGAAATTTAGAGATAAGATTACTGCCAGAATTGCTAGAAAAGGTACACTAAGTTTGGATAATGGTAGAAATAAAACTAAAACTATTTTATAAGTATAAGGTCTTAAGCATAATATTTTGAGTGTAAGTCAAATGTGTGATCAGGGGCACACACTAAATTTTTATGTAGAAGGTTGTGAAATTAGAATAAAAGATTCAGATGTATGGGTTGCAAATGCTTAGAGAATAGACAATAACTTGTATATGCTATCAGACATCAAAGGTCAAAGATATTGTTTGATTCAGATTGAAGAAAGTTGGATATGGCACATGAGAATGGGGCACATAAATTTTGAAAATATTTCCAATATCATCAAAAATTAAGCAGTCAAAAATATTCCAAAGATTACAAAGCCATCTGACACACTTTGATAACCTTGTCAGCATGGGAAGTAGGCTAGAAGGCAGTTCAAAACAAAAGAATACTCGACTACTCAGATACTAGAGATTGTTCACACTAATCTATATGGACCTATGATAACTCAAAGTACTCAAGGTGAAAATTATTTCATGTTGCTTATTGATTATTTTTCACGTATGACTTGGGTAATGTTTTTAAAGAAAAAATTAGAAGCTTTCAGACATTTCAAAGAATTTAAAGCATTAGTTGAGAATGAAACTAGTTTGAAGATTAAGTGTCTAAGATCAGATCAAGGAGGATAATTCATGTTAGATCAATTTATTTAGTTTTGTGAAGACCATGGAATAAAGAGATATTATTCATCAGCCAGAACTCCACAACAAAATGGAGTAGTTGAATGGAAAAATAGAATAGTTCAGGAGATGGCAAGTTCAATGCTAAATGAATCCAAGATAGCAGATAAATATTAGAGAGAGGTAGTTTCTACAGTAGTGTATATTTAGAATAGATCATTATTGAGAGTCAATAGTGACAAGACTCCTTATGAGCTATGGAAAGATAAACCAAGAATAGTTGATTATTTCAAAGTTTTTGGCAGTAGATGCTTCATAAAGAGAACAAATGAAAAACTTGGTAAGTTTGAATCCAGAGCAGATGAAGGTATATTTTTTGGTTATTCTTGAAAAATTAAATGTTATAAATGTTATAAAAAAAGAACCATAAATTTTTTTAAAATTACAAGTGTCAGGATAGAAGAAGATGGAACATAAAGAATCAGTGATCTAATAGACATTTTTGAAATAATTGAAGAGGAAGGTTTTGAAGAATTAGGTGAAGATGAGAAGGATAAAAAGAGCACCAAAAATCCATCTAAATATGTTTAGATAAATAATAATAAAAGTGACATCATCAGGGACATAAATGAAAGAATTTACACTAAAAGAATGATGGTAAGTGAATCTGAGCAAGTTAATTTTTATTTGTTATCCAAAAGTTAGCCTAGAACTTTTTCAAAAGCTACACATGATAAGCATTGGGTTAAGGCTATGGATGAAGAATTAAATTAGATAGAAAAAAATGAAACTTGGGAATTAGTGCCTAGACCAAAAGATCATAATGTGATAAGAACAAAATGGATTTATAGAAATAATTTGAATGAAAATGGAGAAGTGACTAGAAATAAAGCAAGATTAGTATGTAAAGGATATGCTCAGATTGAGGGAATAGATTTTGAATAACCTTTTGCACTAGTGGCAAGGTTAGATTCTATTAGAATGTTTCTTGCATATGTGGTGTTTAAAATTTTCAAAGTGTTTTAGATTGATGTCAAATCTGCCTTCTTGAATGGGAATCTAGAAGAAGAGGTCTACATTGAACAACCTGAGGGATTTATTCTCTCAAATATTAGTAGCCATGTATGCAGATTAAAGAAAGCATTGTATGAATCGAAACAAGCTCCTAGAGCTTGGTATGCAAGACTTGATAAGTACCTACATGATCAAGGTTTCAAGAAAGGATTTGTTGATAGTAATCTCTACATTAAAATAAAAGGTGAGCATTAATTGATTATTGTGGTATATGTTGATGATATCATTTTAGGAGGAAATATGCAAAATATGACAAATTTTTTTTTTGATAATATACAAAAATAATTTGAGATGTCTATGCTTGGAGAATTGTCATTTTTCTTAGGATTACAAATATTTCAGTCAAATAAAGGAATTTTCATATCTCAAATTAAATATGCCAAAGAAATGTTGAAAAAAATTGGTTTTAAGGATTGTGCACCAGTTAGCACACCAATGTGTATAGGAAATAAGGTGAGCAAGGATGAGGATTCACCTGTTACAGATCAATCTTTGTATAGATCTATGATTGGTAGTCTTTTATATTTGATAACATCAAGGCCAAACATCATGCATGTAGTAGGTATGGTTTCAAGATATCAGTCATCTCCAAAAGATAGTCATGTTTAGTTGGTGAAGAGAATATTCAGATATGTCATGGGGACATTGGATTATGGTTTATGGTATCCCACAGGTAGAGATTTCACTTTGGTTACTTATACAGATTTAGATTGGGTAGGGTGCTTGGATGATAGATAGAGTACAAGTGGAGGATATTTCTTCCTTGGTGATAGCTTAGTATCATGGATAAGTAAGAAGCAAAATTTAATTTCACTTTCTATAGCTAAAACAAAATATATTGTAGTAGTATTGTGTTGTACTCAAGTGCTTTGGATGAAGCAAACTTTGGAAGATATCAAGGTAAAGTATGATGAACCTATTTCTATATTTTGTGATAACACAAGTGCTATAAATATTTCAAATAATCTAGTGATGCATTCAAGAAAAAAACATATTCCTATTAGATATCACTGCTTAAGAGAGCAGGTTGTATATCAACAGGTTAAGATGGAGTATAGTAGTACTACAGAGTAGATTATAGATATTTTCACAAAAGCACTACCAAAAGACACATTTGAATATCTGTGAGAGAAGTTAGGAGTAATTTCTTTTACTTCCTACCATTGAGGTTTAGCATTAGTTGAGGGGGAGCTAAGTGTTACCTCTAGGTAGGCCCTTTGGCATTGATGTCAAAGGGGGAGAATAATAGGTGTAAAAATAGGTACAAGGAATAGATACAAGCTGCTACAGTAAGGGGGAGTTACTATATGTTTTTTAGATGATAGTATGTGTAAGTTTCAAGATGTGGTAGTTTCAGTTTGGGGTTTCCATCAATGACAAAGGGGGAGATTGTTGGAAATATTATCATTGATGTCAAAGGTCTAGCATTATTGGTGATATAGGCCCCATTACATTTAATGGTGTTTCTAATATTCATATCTTAGCTAATGTGTGTTAATATTTATATAATATTAATGAATATATTTTTGGTTGCATATAAGTCAAAAGAGGGCCCATGGAGAAGTCAAAGAGTCATGAGGTAAAAGATGAAAGAGGAATGGAATCATTTTCTCATGAAGAGTCATCTTGAGGAATTTCAAGAGTCACCATGTGAAGACAAAAGAGGTATGGTGCATTTTTCTATGAAGGGACACTTTAAGGAATATGAAAAGTCACCAAGATAAAGACAAAAGAGGAAAGCATGATTTTGCTTATGAATGGTCACCATATGACTTTTTAAATGCAAGGATACAAAGGGTCATGCAAGTTTGATGCCATTTTCCATGAGGATTGAAGGGTCACAAAGGTTGAATGTCAAAGTTCATTGGAAAGCTATAAATAAAGGCTTGAGAAGACATTTTTAACATGTAAGAGAGTACATGGTTTGTATTTATTTTAAAAGAGATAAAAGCAAGAGATATTATAGAGTTCTATCATTTGTTGAGTAAGAAACATTGAGAGATAGTTGTGTTTTATACACAAGAGGGGTTGGTGTTCTTGTGGGTTGATGGTCACAAATTTTTTAAGTGGTTGGTGCTCAAAAATAGTTGTGTTGGTGCTCAGCAAAGGGGTTGGTATTCCTATAATTTGGTGCTTGCAAACTTTGTATTTTGAGTTGGTGCTCATTTATATACTTAAGATTGTTCTCCATAGTTCTTCCCCCCCCCCTCTCTCTCTCTCTCTCTCTCTCTCTCTCTCTCTCTCTCTCTCTCTCTCTCTCTCTCTCTCTCTCTCTCTCGTGGTGCAAATTATTATTTTAGTTTTATTGCATATCTTGAATTTATGATTGAGTGGTTAAAGAAAAGAAATAAGATTAAGTAAAAGATATATAATATACTGATTCACCCCCCCCCCTCTTAGTATATTTCATTCTTAATAGTATGGCTGGTTTGAGAATCAACAAAATTAATTTTTTCATCCTCCATTTTTTGAAGCTTGATTTTCCCCGTTAAAGCCTAGAAGTTGATTGTTTGATTTCAATTTTTAAAAATATGCCTAATAATATATTTTTATGGATTTATAAGCTTGAAAACCCCATATAATAAAGTGGTATGACCTCCATAAGTTTCTATAAAAATTTTGAAATAAATATGGATAAATCTTTATTAGTTTTAAGCTTTTTATGCCAAAAAATCTAATCCAAAACTATCCTGAAATATTTTAAATCAAATTTATGAGTTTTATGGCTTGGTTTTAAATTTTTAAAACTCCCATAGTGTCCAAAAATTTCATCCATATTTAATTTTGTATAAAATCTCTTTCTGGTAGTTTAAATTTGCTCAAATTTGCTTTAAAACTCAATTATTTGGCCCGATACGGATTTGTAAGGCCTGGTACATCAAGAAAAGAGTTCTAAGAATTATTTTTTGCAACCATGGTGTCCTTGGATGTATCATGGCATTGGAATACAACTAAAAAATAATATTTTTCATTTTTCAAAGTTTGATCAAAGATTTTATGGTTTGAGGGGTCGACGAATCAAAGAGTTTTTTACTTTTTCAAAAAGTTTTAGGGATGAATTGATTTTTACATGGGAAATTAATTTATTTTATTTTATAAAGAGAAAAAATTAGCTTTAAAAATAAATTTCTCATTATATGTCTTGTGAAAGCTCGTAGAGTAATTGGAAAGCATGATTTTGTAAAAACCCTTGGAAGTTGGAGGTCTAGGGTTCAAATATTTCTTTTGGTGAAATTTTATATTTAGGCATTGACTTTTTGGAAGAGTATTCCATTTTTTAGAATCTTTTACATGTTTTGAATATTGTAAAGAACATCAATCATGTGAAATAATGAAATTTAGTGGGAGAAAAGCAATATTTGTGTGTTTCATTGGTGAAATAAGGGTGTAATTGGTGAAATAAGGGTTTAGTTGGTTTAAATATTTTATTTTTGGTGATTTTAAGTGCAAAACCCATCAAAAATATATTTATTTTTCTCTACACAGAGGTTAAGTGAAAAATCCCATAGAAGCATTATTTTGTGCAAAGTGTTATTGTGAGTGTGTTTTTATTTCATTTTTCACACTTACTTTCTTTTCAAGATGCCAAAAATTTAAAATTTAATTTTAGATGGTGATAGATTAATGATTTCTAATTATTATGATTAGAAATGTTTGATGGAAGCTTCATTAGTTTTTAATGAGCTATGGGATATTGTAAAGAATGAAAATCTTACATTACCTACAAAACAAGCTAAACTTGATGTTTTTAATCTATGTGATTCTAAGGCCCTAGCTTTAATCAAGTTTTTTTGTACTCAGGATAATTACATACAAATTGAAAATTCTCCCCATAGTTACACCACATGGAAAAACTTATCTGATTTGTATGATAAGAAACCTAAGCATAAAAAGATAGACATTCATACGCAGTTGCTTAATTTGTCATTAGAGGAATATGGGGATATGGGAGAATACATGTCTAAGTTAAATAATATTACTACTGAGTACACTAAGACTGGGTTTGGAAAATTAGATGATGATCTCATAGTTACTACTACATTGGAAGGACTACCTGGGTCTTATAAGAACTTTTTAGAAATGTTGCATGTCTCTGACAAGATCATAGGCATCACTTTTGATAAATTAGTTAAGTTTCTTATTCAATATGACCTCTCTCTACCTAATAAATCTAAGAAAACTAAGGAAGCCCATGTTTTAGAGTCTAATCCTAGTTCATCTTCTTCTAGTCAACAAAATAATAAAGGGAATAGTTATAGACGGGGTCGAGGTTATAGAGGAGGTAGCTATCAAAATTGAGGTAGAGGTTATTCAAATCAACAAAAATATATCCATTCTCATTCAAATGATATGAGTGATAGAGGACATGTCACAACTTTTATATAGGTAGAGATTGAGGTAGATCAGACATTCAGTGTCATAGATGTGGAAAATTTGGTCACATTGCCTCTCAGTGTAGGATTCCTTTTGACAAAATTTAGAGGCAACAAAAAGTGACTAAATCTAACTTTGTTCAATATGTTGATCATGACTATGATGAGTCTAGCAATGTTACTCATGAATCTGCATTCACTACTTTAGGGCACATTGATTATATGGAATATGAGGCTAGAGATGAGCTCATATATGTATGGGTTTTAGATATAGGAGAAACCAAACACTTGACATTTAGGTGAGATTTATTTTATACTTTCAAAGAAGCTTTGCTCTCTCCAGTTTCCTTGGTAGATAAGTCTTTGCATACTCCACAAGGTCTAGGGTCAATTCAGATTCTCCTTACTAATGGATCGATCAAATACTTAGAGAATGTTTGGTATGTTTCCACATTGAAAAAACATCTTCTTTCCTTGGTAACTATTCAAAAGAAAGGTTATCAAATTGTTCTTGAAAATGGGCTCATTTATATCAATTTATTGAAGGATGGATATAAAATCATGTATATAGGATATGAGGATGGAAATTTGGTTGGATTGTATTGTAAAGTGCTTCCTCCCACAGTGGAACTTATGGTAGTTGTTGAAATATATACATGTACTATGTCTACATAGTGGTTGTGGCATTTCCACTATGGAAATTTTAATGTTCACTCTTTAGTGGACTTATAGAGATATATCATGTTGATTTTGTTTCCCACTTTTCACAAAGATAGTATTCTTTGTGAATCATGTATTTTGGGCAAACAGAATCAGGAAAAAAATCCTAAGAATTCTTCATGAAGAGATTATGGATGTTTACAGTTAGTTCATATTGATGTATGTGACATAAAGAAGTCATCCATTAGAGGATGTAGATATTTTGTATTACTTATTGATGATTTTTATAGGATGACTTAGATGTTTTTCATAAAAAATAAATCATAATTTTTCACTAAGTTTGTTGATTGGTTATACTTAATTGAAAAAGAAACAGGTTCATAGTTAGTCACTCTTCATTCAGATAATGGTGGTGATTATACTTTGAATGAGTTTTGGATTATTGTTGATAACATAGCATTCATTGGCAATATATTAATGCTTACACTCCATATCAAAATGGACTATCTGAATGAATGAATGAATGAATGAATGAATGAATGAATGAATGAACGAATAGAAATTTATAGGGCACAACACTAGCTATGTTGCACTATATACAGCTTGATGATAAGTTTTGGGCCAAATACATTGGTACTAAAGTGTATTTGAGAAGCAAGTCCCCCACAACTGCACTTTTGGGACAAACTCCATATGAGGCTTGGTATGGGTTTAAACCAAAATTTAAACACTTAAAAGTTTTTGGATGCCTTTATTTTTCTTTAGTTCCTACTGAACATAGAATTAAATTGGAACCACAAAGTTGAAAATACATATTTCTTGGATATTAAAAAAATAAAAAGAGGTATCATTTGCTAGCACAAGATATAGGAAAATTCATAGTGAGTCAAGATGTAGTATTTGATGAATTTGGTACTATGAATACTATAGAGATTGATTCGCAATTTGATATGTTAGAGAGGAAAATTTTTAAACATGATAAGGGATTGAATAATGAGGGAAATTCTCTAAGGTTGTGGTATGAGACTAATATCTCTTCAATTTCCTCTCCTTCATCTACTAATTCATAGGTTGATGACTTAGAAAATGTTGAAAATTCTCTAAGACTTCATTTGAATGGTACACATGATGATAATTTTGGTGTTCTTGATTTGAATAATTTGAATAAGTATCCAAAATGGTCTAAAAGTACTTTTTTTTTACTTGAAAGTAGATGAAGTTGGTTTAGCAGGTCTTAAGAGTTCTCATAAATAGGTGAACTATGCAATGGTTATTACTACTTCTTCCACTGAGCCATCTACTTTTAAGAAGGTCTCCATTGAACATGTTTGGAAATAGGGAATGCAAAGTGAGTATGATGTAATACTTAGTAATAATACTTGGGTTTTAGTTGATCCTCCTCCACATGTTCAACCCATAGGATGAAAATGAGTTTATAGGAATAAGTATAAATTAGATGGATCCATTGATAAACATAAGGCAAGGCTTATTACAAAAGGATATGTGCAACATGAAGGTATTGACTATGAGGAAACATTTGCACCAACTACCAAATGGCACACTATTCATATGGTACTTACCTTAGTATCACATAATGGTTGAAAATTACATTAGATGGATGTTAAAAGTGATTTTTTGAATGGTGATTTATAGGAAGAAGTATACATGAAATAACCTCAAGGTTTTGAGAAAGTGGGTGTAAAACACAAAGTATGTAAATTGATAAAATCTTTGTATGGGCTCAAAAAAGTATCCAAGGCTTGGTATGAGAAAATGGATTCAAACTTGAAGACAATTAGATTTCAACATAGTGAATCTAATGATACTCTCTATTTTTGAGTGCAAGGTAATAAATTGGTGATTCTTTTTCTCTATGTCGATGACTTATTTATCACAGGAAATGATGAAACCCATAACAATTATGTGAAGAAGGAATTAAAATATGGGTTTGAGATGATAGATCTTGGAATTATTCACTACCATCTTGGCATAGAAGTAACTCAAAAAGAGCATAGTATTTTCATCTCATAAACTAAGTATATTTATGAGTTATTAAATAGGTTTGGCATGAGTGACTGCAAACCTTCCCTCACTCCCATGGAAAGTAATTTAAAATTGTCTAAGGATGATAGTAATGCCTTTTTTGATGGCACCAAATATAAATAATTAGTGGGAGATTTGATATATTTGATGACTATCAGGCCCAATATATCATTTCTAGTTAGAATTTTGTCTAGGTTTATACATGAGCTTAGATAAATTCATTGGCATGAAGTAAAAAAGTGTACTTTTTTACCTTCAAATAACAAAAACATATGGCCTTGAGTACTATTGCAATAAGAACTTCAAACTTGTTGGGTATTGTGATGCAGATTTTGGTAGATGTGTTGATGACAGAGTATCCACAATAGGATACATTATGCATATGGGTTCAACTGCCATTGCTTGGTGTTGTAAGAAGCAATATACAATGGTAAATTCATCAGCAAATTTAGAGTACATTACAACATGGGTGCTTCTAGATAAATTGTTTACTTAGAGTGCATTCTTTAAGATCTTCAAGTTTCTCATATTGCTCCTACACAATCATATATTGATAATCAAAGTGTAATAAAGATGTCTAAAAATCCATTATTTCATGCCAAAACAAAACATATGGATGTCAAATACCATTATGTGTTAAATATGGTGGCAAAGAAAGCATTTGATCATATATATTTCTCAACTGTTGATCAAAATGCTGACATTTTCACAAAACCCCTTGACAAAATCAAATTTGAAAAATTTAGAAAAATTCTTGGCATGTGTCTAAATAACTGACTTTAGATCATGGGGGGTTTGTTAGGACTTGTTCTAAAGTCTTAACATAGCTTAGGATTTTGGTAAGTTTATTTTAAATAATAAATGTAAATAGAGTGCACTTTTTTTTAATAAAGACACTCCCATAAATAAATTAACTTAGTTTTATTTGGTTAGTTTTATTTTTTGTGTTAAATAATTAGAACTACCTTTCGGGTGGAATTCTCATGGGAGTTGGTTAATAGGTTAGATGGTTTTTATTAGTATGTGGTAAAAACCTATAAATATATGTTTTTCAATGTAAAAGGGTTAATTGCATAGTAGCACCTTTTTTATATGTTTATTTTATTTTGATTAATAAAATACTTGTGGACTCACCTTAGTGGGCACAAGATTTACCTTAGGTGATTTTGTTTGGTTAAATCTATTGGAGTGTTATCAATATATCATGTGTTGACATCAATGATAAAGGGAAGATTATTTAAGAGTTGTAAATGATTTCATGGTGATGTCATGAAGGTGTCCTAGTGAGTGGATGAATTGCCTTGATAGTCTAAAT
This sequence comes from Torreya grandis, assembly GCA_037957365.1. NCBI lineage: Eukaryota > Viridiplantae > Streptophyta > Pinopsida > Cupressales > Taxaceae > Torreya > Torreya grandis. Next base: position 841,706 of record JARHVA010003610.1, read on the forward strand.
GATAATGACAAAGTCTACAATGTGCTTATCCTAATATGCTTGAATAAGGCTTGGTTGATCTTTAGAGTTTACATCATTAAAGATATTTAAGGATGAGTATGGAGTATTTAGGATTTGAAATAGGTCCCTAATATGGTTTATATGCTTTAATTACTAATTTGCATAAGTATAATTCATCTGGTTATCCATAGTTTTTATCTAGACACTTTGGGTCCAGTGGCAGAAAATTTGAGTAGGCAGTTTGCTGACATCACCATTACCATGTATGGATGAGTCAAGGGGAATTGGTCATATATTTTTAATCACATTAGTCCCTAGTTCTTATACACTAAATCCTAGGTCATTTTACTAATCATGTTAAAATATATTCAAGTGCAAAGTTAGGCTCCCAGGTATTTTGACAGTGTTTTCCCATAGTCATATTTGCAATGAGGCAAGAATATTTGAGTAAGCATATTGATGAATTTATATCTTGCATGTGTGGATATTTCAAGAGAATGTGATCATATGGTTTTGTTTATTTTTGCACCTAGTTGATTTGTGCTAAATTTTATATCATGCATCAAAGTGCGTCAAAAGATATGCAAGGGCAAAGTTGGCTTCCCAAGAAGTTTATAATGCTTTCTAGACCATCATAAACCATCATGAAGATATGGATGAACAAATAATTTTGTACATTTATTTTAGGTATGTATAAGGTCAATATTGGTTAAAGGATATTATAGAGATGTTTTCTATAATGTCAAGAATCTACCCTAAAACTTTGGGGTCTTTAAGTGTTGTCTAACTCAAGATATAAATCTTCAAAGTTATACTTACAAATAGTGATGGGTCAAAGACCATCAAGTTTATTCAAACTAAATGATGAGGTCATTTAGTCTAAAATATATAATGGTGAGCATTAAAATTTACATCTTGGTCCTATGGTGTGTATGAATTCAACATGTCCATGTTACCAAGTGGCACAAGCACATGGAATGATAGGAAAGTGCTCAAAAGGCATGAAAGGGTGCCAAGTGTCATGATAGAAAGAATTTTGAGCTAGATCTAATAGTGAGCATTGTTAGTTAAAGACCTGGTTGATTCATAGAGATCAATGGTGTGTATTTAATCAATATTACAAGGTGCATGAGATGAAGTCAAAGTGACTGAGGTTTAACATTTGGATTTGGTGGGATGTGTGTTAAAGGTAGATATTCATATAATAAGATAAATGGTGTGTATTTAATATGAGCAGTGAGGACTTGAGATGTGAGCAAAGTGGTCTAGGTTTAACTATGACTGTTGACATTTAAATATTTGAATTTTATAAAGGGAAAAACCAATCTACAATATTTTGCCCATAAATTTTGATATAAGACTAATTCTCTCATGTTATAAAAAGAAGAGATGAAGAAGACTCTATATTTCATTTAATGAACCTGATTTTAAGATCTAGAAGTGTGTATAATCAAATATATTAAGGTTCAAAGTTGACTATGTGTTTATGCATAGACTGTAAGTGACCCAAGAAGATTGTTCGAGCTTGTTTTGATATCTATTAATGAATTGGATATTGGGGAGTGTTTTAGACTCCATGAGAACCAATAATATATAGTATGAAAAAATGTTTATAATTCAATTGTGTATTCATTCATGATGATTATGTGCATAAAATATTGTTTGAGAAAATTGTGCTTAAGTAGAAGGGTACTATGTTAGTTATTGGTACTTAAGGGGGACTTATAGATCATATGGAATGGTTACATGATTTTTTTAGTGTTTCTATGTTTTTTTTGTTTGATTAAATGCTAAAGGAGTGAATGGGTTCACATGAGACCTATAAGGGCTACAAGGGCCTTATTAAAAGGTGTAGTTCCTTAAGGGTGATTCATAGATGCTATGGATAACCTATGAATATTCTATTGAGATATGTATCAATGGGATAGATGTATTAAGGTATAATGTATTCTTAATGGCTGACCAAGGTGTTGATTATCAAGTATGCTCTATAAATAGTGAAACCAAAAATGATGGTTTCTAGACTTGGAGGAAGACTAGAGTGAGAGACTTGGGAGAGATTTGAGAGAGGCTCATGTGTGTGAATTATAGAGTGAAAGAGGGTTAGAGTGCCTTATGGATGAGTTGGATAGAATAATATATTGAAGACTCTTTGTATGACCTGTAGGTCATAATTTTGCTAGTAGAATAGTGCTCTTGTAGATTGCATGAATAAAGGTGAAGAGTGATAATCAAAGGTCCATGATCAAGTGTTGAAGACATAATTTCATAGGTGGATGTATTCACAAGTTTCATTGTGTTAGCTCAACATCTAAGGGGATTTCAACCTCCTTACAAGGTGAAACTTGCTAAAATTTTGGTTTTTGTTAAAGCTCAGCTAAATAGGTGTTGTAGCACCTTGTAGGATTGTAGTCTCACTAAATATGGATTGTAGTTTTTTTATCATTTGTAGCTAGTCTAAATTGGTTATTTTTATTATAGGATAGTATTAAAATTGTAGGTTCTAGTATGTTTTTTACCACAAGAGGGTTTCCCACATGTGTCATGTGTCATGTTATGTGATTGATCTTGCATTGTCTCTCTTTCTCATTACTATGAATGTTGTGTATGCTTCATGAATGATTATGGTATTCAATTAAGAACTTGAAATGGTTAAAATTGAAGTTGGATTTTCTAGGCTCATTGTTTCATCCCCCCTCTCAATTATTTTACCTCTAAGAAAAATGGCCAATAAGTTGGTTTCTAAACACTGTAACTATGTCTTCCTCAAAAAGTTGCCATTTTTTATGACCAACACAACCCCCACCCATTTTTAGAGAAGTGGGGGACCCCTCTAAATTTTTTTAACTTAGATGTTTTGTGTGGATCAAATATTATTAATCTTGGTTCCTAAATGTGTGGAATATTCAACCCCTATTTCACCTTGGTTTGTTGAGTATTTCACAATATGTATAACATACAAGTGATCTCCATTGAGATCACTTTAGTTTCCTTAATTTATATCAATGTTTCCCATCTATGTTTAAATAAAAAGTCTCCTTATACTTATAATTTCATGTGATTACTTTTGTTTCACATATTTAAAATCATGTAAACCATCCCAAAGTCCTACTTAGAATCTCACAAAGTTTTGATAGTAGGCATGTGAGATTTTAATTAGCTACATAGTATTTCTTTTAACTTAGTCATTTATTGTAAATATTATATCAAATCTAGGCTAATGAGATCATACCATGTGTAACTTGTCATACTTACCAATTTTCTATGGGTGTCAGACTTATCAGAGCCCCAAGAGAGCTTAGATAATGAGAAAACACCATGTGAAACTTGTCAGACCTACTAGTCTTCTAGGGGTTTTAGACTTGTCATATATTTAAAAGATCTTGACCACTAATAAATCACCACGCAGAACCTATTATACCTACCAATCTCTTAGGGATGTCAAACTTGTTATATCCCCAAGAAATCTTGGCAAATGAGATTGCCCCACATGGCACTTCCATACAAAATGATAGAGAAGGCCCGAGAATGCCCTGATTAACTTATAAAATAAGTACAATCAAAATAGGGAACCAATGAGAAAGTTTCATGTGTTATAAAAATCACAATTGTCCAACTCTAATACACAAAGGGATGGCATACCAATATCACTTAGTTGGTATAGGTCACAAATAAAATGTTGAATCAATAAATGACATGTGGCCTAATTGAGGGGTAGCAAAGAGTAACCAAGGACTAAGGTAGGCTTATGCTTATAACACCCATTGAATTAACTAATCTGGGTAACTGCACTCTTATTAGACAATTGGAAAGTGTCCAATCATCATTTTAAAATTTAAATTTGGACCCCACTTTTAAATTCTCTAAATTAATGCTAGAGTTAGAAATGATTGGGTGGATTGTGCCACCAACCCAAATTCATACTTGAGTAGAGTGAGCCACCAAAGGCCATTAATTTAGGATATCTATGTGGATCCCTATAAGTCTTTGGATTAATTATATTTACCATTACATCTCCTACTTCCTAAGAATCCTCCTCCATAGTGCCTACTCACACTTTTAGTGCTTCTCCTCATCCTAGAAATTAGTGTTAAGAGATCCTTAGACCATAGTAAATGGTTTCATCATCTTCCAACCCCAAGTCTGATCCTGAGTAATGGGACACCACCTTCTCACCAAACCTGGTGTCATTTGAGACTAAAAAAATTCTTAAAAGCAATTAAATACATGCATGCACCCACCTTAGAGGATGATGAGGATGAGACCAAGTACTTCAATGATCTTGTGGTACTAGGTAGGTTAGTATTACATAGGGATAAGACCAAGCCTAAAGTATTCCCTTGCACACACCCCTTTGGTAACTTCTTGTGGACTTATAAGTATATTCTTTGGGAGGGGTGGGATCTGGTCTACTCTACCAATTTGGTGAACCTAAACACATATATTTTATGGGATACTTTTAAGTAGTACTATAACCTCCAAAATTAAACCATCATCTATTATTTTATCATAGTAGACACATGGGCCAATACCCATGAGATATAATAGGTTCTAAAGGACTATACCATTGACTAGGAGTGATATACCAATAAAGAATACATTGACACTTACCCTATCCACCTATTTTAAAATGGGGTTCATGTTGGGATGTTCCTATTAAATTTATTATTGTATGCCATTGATACGATGCATTTAAACATCATATGGGTTTCCTTATTGAGCATGGTTCTCAAATGGGAGGATTTCCTAGACCTAAAAAGTGTGATCAACATTAATCTTGTCAAGACCATCTCAAAATCTTAATCTAGAGGTGTCAGGAACCTAGAAAAATAAACATGCTCCGATGCCTACTTAGTCAGGATCTTGCTCTACCAATAGAGAACATATGATTACTTCTTGTATTAGAAACTAAACACAGAATTTAACCAGAATCAATAAGTAACTAGAAATATGAAACAACACAAGATTTGAGAGACAATACACAATTGTATTAATAATCACTTAGAAGAATATACAATAAGGAAGATGCCACTTCTTCCTCCACCTCAAAGGTTCACCACACCTCAAGACCTTCTTCCCTCTCTCTCTCGGTCACAACAATCAACTCCAATATAGAATTGATGTTCACCTCTCCAACCAGTCAGTAACACGCTGTCAGTTCACCAAGTACACAACTGTACTCCAAGTAGATCTCCTGCTCTCTGCTGCTACCTGCAAATCACTAGACCTTACTCACCATGTAGATATCTCTACACCCCTGAAGAACCCTTGTCCTTGCCTCACCAAGTACTTATGATTCCTTAACCAGTACCCTGGTGGATCAGCTCCTTGACCTTGTAGACCCTGCAACTCTCCCTGATCATACACTCTCAGCACCCCTTTGGAACTAGGAGGAGCTACACTAGCTCTCTCTAAAAGCTCTATGGATTTCTAGCACACTTTTACAATACAACCATGAGTCTCTTAAATAGATCTCATCCAAACAATAATTAGACACCTAATTACAATAATTAGATCTGCAACTCTCAGTCTAAAATTAGCTCTAAACATGCAAACACTTGGTTCATCAACCAACTGCCCGTAATATACTTGTAGCTTGAACCACAAGTGACCAACATCGGTGCCTGTCTGCCTGGGGGTGCCGACGCTAGCCGATTTATGACCGACGTTAGTTGCTTCCTATCTCCTTCCTGTCGACATCTGTTGGCCTGACTGACGCTGGTGTTTGTGACACTCTGCAACTCATTTGTAACCTCCTCCATGTCTGCATCAGTGAAGCTTTTAGCTCCACAACCTAACAATCTCCCACTTGGAGATAAACAGCTGCACCTGTACCTATATCTGTAGCCCATCTAATCTATTTCTTAGCTTGTATCCCTCTTCAACCTCAATCCTGAAGACTAACCACCACACAACTTGTGATGTTATACCGGTCATTCAAGTAACTTGCCACATCCGAACCTACACATCCATGTAGTGAAGACCTTAACCCTGCATAACAAGAATCCCTACTGCTAATCCCACTGAACTACCCTCCAGTACTCCTTCCCCGAATTGGCTCCATACTTTCTAACAACCCCCACTGCTTGGGAAAATTTAGGCCTACACTAGACCTCATGTGATTTCGAACCCTGTTCCAAGCTAAGCTTGAACTGTCCAGCCCTTGGTGTGCTTTCTGATTCTACATCTTGCATCATGAACCCTGCCAACACCATCTTCACATCAGCTCCCACTGGAGATAAAATCTCCATGTCTCTTATGCCAAAGAATTTCACTGCTCTAAATTCTTCATGACACACCTCTGAACTAACCTTACCCTTAGCTCAGTGAAACCCTGTATCTCTGAACCTATAACTAGTATACCATTCACATACAATAACTGGATAATGTCGCGACTCATCATCCACCTGGTAAGACAAAAACACAATAGTTACACTGACATTGAATGAAGCCATGCTTAGTCATCCACCTGTCAAAACCTGTACCACTGTCCTGCAGCTTTTTCAAGACCATATACCTTGGCCTTCCGTCTCATGTGTCCATCCACTCTCTTCTTTAATTATGGGAATCCATCCATCTCTCAGTGCTTTCTTCTAGCTGACAACTCTACCAACAAATACCTATTTGGTTCTTCTCCAAGGACTCACACTCCTCATCTATGCCAAGCTCCCACTATATCTGGATTCTACCTGCATTGCCTCTTCACATCTTCCTGGTTCTCGACCATCAGTAAGCAATATAAAGAAGGTGAACAATGAATATGAGGTTCACTTACCCTTTTTGACCTCCGCATGAGCATTTGAGACTTGTTGACAACTTGATGTCTGCCCAATATCTGTTCCAGTGACCGATCTCATCCATCTCCCAGTCTGCTCCTGACTGATGTCGGTTCCTTGCACTGACCCTGACTGCTGACATCATCTCCCTGGCTGACGCCGGTATCCTTTCTGCCAATTTCAGTTTCTTCATGACCGATGTCAGTCTTCCTTTTTTTGATGTTGATTACTGTCTGACCAATGCCGGTACCTGTGTTCATCTGTGAGTGATAACTTTTTACCCGTGAGCTCTCCGTGGATCAAAACCCTGTTCAAATCAACATAGCCTTGCTCAAAATAATTCAGTTCCCTCACCTGATCTCTGTCCATCATCTCCTCCATGAACACCAAGGATTTTCAATTCTTTAACTTGTCAAAGACATCTGACTTTCGCTTCAAAACCTGCATTCTCCTTCTACATATGTGACTAAGCCTATGAAGCCACATCTCTACAACAGAAGGTGAATCAACAATATAAGTAGATAGATAAAGGATACCTACTTTCTTACCACCATCTAATTCAAGTGTATCCACTGTGAGAGTTATAGTACATCTCCCATCACCCAAATTTCCTAAAGAAATTAGACTCATCTCCAAGACTGGTACCTGCATGACTTCCTTCAACCACTGTGTGTCATCCGTCTACAATTTTAGCTTCACTTCCCCTTTGTCAATCATTTGGCAAGGCTCTCCAGCTCCTAAATAAATCTCTTCAAAGTCTCCAAAGACATACCCATGAAAATATGCTCTATTTCGAACTGCATGGAAAGAGGCAAAAGAATCTATGAACCAAGATTCCACTTTATCCAGAACATCCTGTGCAACATCCCCTACAACATCTGTTCCTCCCTGCTGATCTGCTACCAACCAACAATCTTTATTTACCTGCTCTTTCTTTCCATCAATCAGACCATTCATACTATTCAGTTTCTCCATTCATAGCTTACTTCTTTCTGCCATTGCTATACTCCCACTCAATTAGAAACCCCTGTGAGTAACCTGTAATCAACAAACACTACCAGATTTGAAACCACCTGTTAGTAACCCAACCAAAAGCTCTGATACCACTTGTCAGGAACCTAGAACAATAAACATGCTTTGATGCCTACTTAGTCAGGATCTTGCTCTACCAATAGAGCATATATGATTACTTCTTTTATTAGCAACTAAACACAGAATTTAACCAAAATCAATAAGTAACTAGAAATATGAAACAACACAGGATTTGAGAGACAATACACAATTGTATTAATAATCACTCAGAAGAATATATAATAAGGAAGATGCCACTTCTTCCTCCACCTCAAAGGTTCACCACACCTCAAGACCTTCTTCCCTCTCTCTCTCGGTCACAATAATCAACTCCAATATAGAATTGATGTTCACCTCTCCAACCAGTCAGTAACACGCTGCTAGTTCACCAAGTACACAACCGTACTCCAAGTAGATCTCCTTCTCTCTGCTGCTACCTGCAAATCACTAGACCTTACTCACCATGTAGATATCTCTACACCCCTAAAGAACCCTTGTCCTTGCCTCACCAAGTCCTTATGATTCTTCAACCAGTACCCCGGTGGATCAGCTCCTTGACCTTACAGACCCTGCAACTCTCCCTGATCATACACTCTCAACACCCCTTTAGAACTAGGAGGAGTTACACTAGCTCTCTCTAAAATCTCTATGGCTTTCTAGCACACTTTTACAATACAACCATGAGTCTCTTAAATAGATCTCATCCAAACAATAATTAGACACCTAATTACAATAATTAGATCCGTAGCTCTCAGTCTAAAATTAGCTCTAAACATGCAAACACTTGGTTCATCAACCAACTGCCCGTAATATACTCGTAGCTCAAACCACAGGTGACCGACATCAGTCCCTGTTTGCATGTGGGTGCCGATGCCAGCCAATCTATGACCGATGTCAGTTGCTTCCTGTCTCCTTCCTATCGACGTCGGTTGGCCTGACCGACGCCGGTGTCTGTGACACTCCGCAACTCTTCTGCAACCTCCTCCATGTCTGTATCAGTGAAGCTTTTAACTCCACAACCTAACAAGAGGGAAATTCTACATGATGTCATATGTCATGGATGTATTTTATGCCACCCTCTTATTTGGAAACTCAACATTTCCACCTTGGGTTCTTATGGGCTCTGTATTTCACATTGTGTTCTACAATTTATATGATCACTACTATCAAAGTCACATTTAGTATATTTGTGAGCACTTCTACCCCATGGTCCATAAAGACATTAATGAGAAGCCCATGTTGCAAATTTATGAGGAGATAGTGAGGATGTTATTGCCCATTGGGGCTTATTGTCATTACCAATATCACACCATCATTTAGGTAGAAGGTATTTGATAGGCCCCTCTTCTCTTTCCCTAGTAGGTCTTAGATCATCTTGCCAAGTAAAAAATTACTCATCAATTAGATAAAGGATTCATGGGGTTCTCAACTGATTACTGATAAAAAGTGTGCCTATACTTCCCAATTATATCTACCACCATGAGTATAATAATATGCCTTTAATGAGGAAGATAAAAACCAACATAAATTCTTATGCCTGGGAATCATTGAGTTTAGAAATTAGGATCCTCATGAGGTCATTCATGATCATGAGGTGAAACATATGACCCAACTCAACATCACTAGCCATCATGATCCCCATGATGATTATGAGGCTCACCTCAACCTAGCTAATGAAAATGAAGTATTATCATGGCTTGACGTAAAAAATAAAAATAATAATGGAGCATGAAGAGAGTAATCAAGATCAAAAAGACCAAAAATGGTCTACCATTGATATATGTATGTTTAGTGTAAATTCAACATGAATTTTGGGATCATTGGGAGGGTGATCATGCAGACCTTCACTCAAATGGGGAACCCAATGGTCTAGAGAATCAAGAAGGATATCTTCTCCTTCACTCAAATGAGGATGCCTAGATGAAAATAGAAAGTGGTTGAGGACCTAGTGTCAATGATCTAAGATACCAATGATCTCATAAATAAACTCATGGAAGATATGAAGGAGAAAGTATGGGTACTCAAATAATAGGTGAAGATTATTTTTCTATTAGAAGTGATTGGAAAGTTAAAAAAGCCCTTGTAAAACTCTTCAAAGCTCTTAAGTAAGTAATAATAAATGTCACCATGAGTAAAGAACACCTCCAAATAATAAAAGTGTATTTAGAAAGGGTTTCCTACATTGATTTAAAATATAAAAGGCTCATTGCGGTCCTTCATAAGGGCATGTTCTCGGATCTCAAGCCTATGCCTCTGATAGACTAGAACCTGTATCAAACTTATGCCTATGACATGAGAACCTTGATTAAATAATGGTTATCCTTATCATATAAAATCATAGAACCTCTAAATAAGGGTAATGATTAAATTCTAACCTATTTAAAAGAGGTCAATATCACTATGATGTTCCATCAAAATGGCACCTTGTTGGATAAAGGAGAATTCAAAGTCCACCTGGCTCAATTCAACTAGGTCATGAGAAGAAAAGTATCAAAGACCAATAATTTTGTGGGTAATGTGGTTTTAGATTTATCTACCCATTCCAAAATAAGTATCAACTAATTATTTGAGGTAAATGTCTCCCTTAAGGCCCCACTCCAAGTGTACTAGTGGTTGTTGACCCAATCTGAGGTGATATTTCGAGAGCCTCCTCTAAACCTTTCCAAGATAGACCAAGAATTTGACTTATTGGTAGCCATGTTGGTAGTTGAAGAGGCACGCCCCAATAAATTAGGGAGTGGTCCCCCTTAAGTTTCCTCTTTATTCTTTTTTGGTAGGCCTTGGGGATTTTCTTCCACCTATTTTGGAATTTGAGATCTTTTCTGGTAAAATTTAATTGTAACCATTTTAGGCCATGATGGCCCAAAATGAGAACCCATGATACTAGATTATGGGCCCCATCTCTCCTATTAAGTGTCCCTATTATATTTTCAAATGGTCAACATTTTTTATGTAACCAAAAACTCTATTGAAATTAAATTAGGTTTTCTTACTTTTCTCAATAGTGTTTCTATTTATATGGATGTTGTCCAATAATTCATATGTTCAATGAATGTATTCAAATGCTAAAGATTTGAGAGTGTGTCATAATGCATATGATGAATGTATTAATTAGAATATGCCTTGTTATTCTAATTATTTATTAAATATCTTCATTTTCTTAGAAACACTTATTGGTTTGTGTGTTTGATGCTTCAACATAACTTTGAAGGTCCTATGTGTAAGTTAATAAAATCCCCTCTTTTGTGTTTATATTTGGTGGAGAGTTATTATATTTAACATTCTTATTTCATCCTCATAACCCCATCCCTATGTTATGATAAGTTTTATCTCTTTATTAAACATGGAAAATAGTGGTATAACTGTGGCTAAGCACATACTCTTGAAACACTAACATATTTTATGAATTATGAATCTCTTTTCTACCTTACCTTACCCTCTCTTTTTTATGTTTATTTTAGAACCAAAAAATCTTTCCTTTTTATTTATAAATTGGTTTATTTCAAATTTGCTTTCATTTTGGAATATGTTGAATTTTGTTGCCTCTCCTTCAAGTTTCTCCCATAGCCATTGTTTGATTAACAAATACATTAGTGTTTAATATTTAAATTGATTGAACTAGGTGTATATTATAACCTCTCTATCAAACATAGTATTGGATCCTTGGTTGTAGTGTTACATATCTTAGAGATCTATTTCATATAAGTTATATCATTTAGCTAATTACCTATAACACATGCCTTGGGATGGTCTATCATCAACCCTAAAATGAGAGGATGAAATTCCACTATTATCTCAAAACCCTCTTTGAACCACTTAATCTCATAAGTGTTTCTTAGGGAAGGATTTTGGACTAGACAACATAACTAATCTAGGTAAGAAAAAAAACTAATCTATTCCTAAGCTAATCCTACACTAAATAAAAATGAAAATCAAAGTGGGAGGGTGTATTTGGAAGCTTTATATGAAACATCTCCCCTATTAGAATTAAATTTCCCCAATTTAAATTTATTATCCCTAAGGTGAAATCCTTATATGCAACCAAAAATTCAATGAATTTTTTTAATTCAAATCCAAAATAAATGAGATATTTAATTTTAGTAGAGTGATCTCCTTTAATTCAAAATTCACAGTGATCACTGGTATATAAAAATTTTATCTCAAAATCTATCCATTTAAAAGCAAGAGTTTATTTCACATGAAGGTTCATGATTTTGAAATATGAGGCAAAAGAATCAATAGATACTAGTTTTGTGGAATTTTGATCAACCATTGAACAGTTCTCTACTTTGATCCCCTCTTCTTACAATTGTTTAGGATATTCTTCTAGATCTAATATTGCTTGTCCTTCCTCACTATAATCTATGAAAACCTACACATTTTGATATTTCATGTTACTTAAAACATCGTGGATAGAAATAGGACTCAATAAACTATCCTTTAAAAATTCTTGTTTGGTAAATCCCATGTAAGCCATTGATTTTTCCTCATTCTATTGTGGTGTATTAACTACATCATCATCATCATCATCATCATCATCATCATCATCATCTAAATTATATGCTTTTTGAATCACACCATAATGTATAAAACTAGTTTCTTCATGATCAAACTGATCATACTAAAAATCTCATGTGGGAAGAGTTATAAGATCTCGAACTAGTTGATTTCTTTTAGTATTTGGTAAATTGATTTTAAAATCAAACCAATTTCATCCTTGGAATTTATATGTCATTTGATCATCTAATCAGATAATGTTTTCATAAGCTAAGGTCAAAATATTTGTTATGGACATTCTCACAAAGTGGCGATTAATGGATCCAAAGCATGTAAATACATATATAAAATCATTGATTTATAAGTTATATGACTAGTTGGGATTTTATTATACTTTGTCTAAAATCAAAAATTAAAATCCCTAATTAAATCATGGTGTTATTTTTTAATCAAAATTAATTATTTCAACAAAACACAAGCATCAATTTTGTGACCAAACTTAAACAAAAATTCTTCTTCAAGAGTCTACCAAATATCAATGGAATAAGGTACCAAGTCCAAAAACCATACACTTATTCTTCCAAAGTAAAGGGAAATAATATATAATCTACATATTCATATTTCATATTTAGAACATTCGTATCAAATTTATAAGAAATAATTTTTTTTCAGTAGTTCTTTGGTTATTGTTTTGAAATCTAAGAAGAAAACCAAATGGATCCTTTGGGAAATCATGTTTAATACCAAGGATTTTTATGGCTAAATTTCCAAGACAAAATGTTTTTGAAATAAAAATTAATTTTCTATTTTTATGAATTATAAATACATTACAAAAACACTTAACTACAAAGTTATAGAGGTAATCAACATATCAAATCTTAGATAAGGTCTTCTTACACCAATTTCTATTGATGGTATATAATAAAACCATAAGTAACCCATAAGTTTGGATCATTATTTCCCTCCTTCTAGTGCTATAAGCATGTTGATGCATGTTTTATGCACACCATAAGTTGGGGTATAAATTCTCATTTTAGAAACACAAAATGACCCAAGGCATGAGTTGCAAGTATACAATATTTTAATACACAACTGTTGGAATAGCATTCAAGTCATGTGGCCACACACACAAAAAAGGATTTGAAAAATAAATATTTATAATTGGTCCTAATACACTATACAATGAATAGGATATCATAAAAATATAAAAGGGAGGAAAAGATGGGGCAGAAAAGGGATGTGTTGGATACATAATTAATTTTTTTATTTCATTGAATGTATATGAGATTCAATCCATTGCCACAAAAACTAATGTCTAAAAAACTAATTGAACACTTGAATTTTAATAAAAATAGTGTCAGAGATAAATGATAAATAGTATGAATCAATATTTCACATGTTTAAAAAAATAATTTGATTTTGTAAAATAGCTAAGCTCATCTAATTGTACAAATTTTTATAGCAATTATAATTCACGTGAAAGATGACTAGAATAAGATTAACTTAATCTAACTTTCTCACATAAATAAAAACAATAGATAGATTAAATATCAATATTTCACATCCTAATAAACAATTAAATGCATCATAACTTAGATAAAATAAAAAATTTTAAAAATACAATTCACCATGGATTTTTCAACTTATCCTAGAAATAGAATTTCACCAACTCAAAATATCCTTCTTATTTAAGGTAGTCTTAATACAAAGTATTTATAAAAATAAATGTGAGGAACAAATTTATATTGTATCATATCTAACACATCATGTCTCAAATAATTTACATTAGTGCATCATATTGAATATAGATTTTAAATGGTAGCCACAAACACCTCCCGATTTAATGTTTTTCACTTCTCTAAAAAATATTAAATTTACACTAAATTTTGGTGTTTGTGGATCACCAAAATGACATTTTTTAATTTTGAGTTTATCCTTGGTCATATCTTATGAATGGATCACATTAAATTAAATAGCCTCAGGACTATGACTTGAATAATCCACTTGAGATTATAACATTCTAGAGTAGATAGATGATGATTATTAGAACAACATCGCTTGATGTAATATTAGGGGAAACTACTAGTATTACTAAAATAATGCCAAGAAATAGAAATCCCAAGAAATTTACCATATAATCCATCCACATGAATTATTCAAATAATAAAAATATAGATTTACCAATAAAATACATTATATAACTAAATGTAATATAAACTATATATGTGTAACCAGCAATGGTTTCACCAGGATAGAATCTCCTAAGAGACTACATCTCCACCAAATACGGATAGCTAACTATAACCTCCATATAAAAAAGGACACAAAGGATCCTTATATAAAAAAATTAAGATCTGAGTTAGAGATATTTATTAATGAAGTGAAAGATGGGATCATTCTCCAAGTTGCACTAACCCTTCTCACATATATGAGAATGCCTACCAATATTAATGTGCATTAAAAAATGTTACATGTTTATTAAATCTCACCTTGGTAATAATACTAATTAAATTAGACTTCATAATAATTGTTAACTTGACACACACCAAGTGATGTGGTAAAAAAGAATAATTATTAAGCTCATAAGTATGGGTCTTGATAACTAGGCTTGATGACGTACCCATGTACAATGAAAAACCAAAAATGAAAATGAAACTATTATAGATGATTATTAAATATAATTAAGCCTTCAAAATAATGATTCAATACTAGCTTCCATGAATCTATTTGTGTAAACAAGAGTAACTATATATACATGCTCCATCTGATTGGAATGTGTTGGTAAAATACACTAAAGAGAGTTGGCTCATAAACTATTTTGAATGTTGATACCACTAAATAATGTTGGATCAAAAACTATTATAAACTTTAAAACTACAAAATAATGTTGCCTCAAAAAGGATGTTGTCAATTTTTATACCAACAAAGAATGTTGGCTTAGAAATAATGCTCTAAATTTTAATACCAACAAAGATGGCTTAGAAAATATTCTAAATCTTGAAACCAACAAGGATGCCTCAAAAAATTTACTAAATTTTGAAATCAACCTCTACATTTGTAGAGTATATAGTAAAAAAACATATGGTATATATCAACTAAGGAAGCATTAGGATTACACAACACCCCATATAATAAATGTTAACTAGGAAGTGAAAATAAAGAAGCTCAATATCTACAAAAGTGTCAACATGGAAAGTGTGAATAAAATCACAATGAATCCTCAAGTGAGAGTGCCCAATATGTCACATGATGAACTTAAAAATTAAAATGTGAAAAGGGGGTGGTAAAAATCACACACATGCATGAAGGTATACAAATATAGAAAACCTCCCATGGCACTTTATAAATCATTATGAGTAAAAAGTAAATCTAAAAAATCCACCCATAATATATATAAAGCACTAAAGATTGATCCCCTCTTAAAACAAGGTGACACCTATACTCAGTGAAAAGAATTATGATTTATAGTTTGAAAATAATCCACTAAGTTAAAAAATTCAAATCTGATTTAGCATCAAAATAAATAGATATTACAACTATGAAAAACACCAAAAATACACACATATTCAAAAAAACTACATGCAAATTTGAGTTACCAATCCAAAACATTTCCATTGGAAGGTCCAAAATCCATGATTTGGCCAAAAAATAGGATATAATTGTAAAACTAAAAATGTAGTTTATCAAAATACAAAAAATATCTCACCACTATGTAGATCTCAAAAAAATAGGTAAGGTAAAAAAACACCCTTATAGGCATCATGGATCAAAATTTGTGATCCTCTAAAGTTCACCACTCTATAAAATGGGCTCGTGTGGTGGAGGGACTATCCCTTTGGGGATAAATACACCCAGTGAGAATTCACATGGTGAGCAGGCCATTGGCACAAACTGCTAGTGATTAACTACTGGTACTTAGGCATAATAGTCACATACACTGTTAGTGCTAACCAAAACCTGATATTTTTTAAGGAGAGTGGTAGTCATATGAGCTCATGGGGATATAAACCATGGGATAAAAAGGAGTGGAAATGGAACTATAGACACATGATGGTGGTGGTGGATTTGAATGTTGTCAAAATTGAAGGGTCTGTTGTATGAGCTCATGGTGTATGAATCAAGTGAAAGAAAGGTCACAACTCACTTTCTATAGCATGTTAAATGCAATAGGGATGTTTATTACACACCAAAAAAACTCAACAATAAAAAATGGAATAACTATATTCAATTAAACTCCTGCATATGTAGATTTATAATAAAAACAATAATTTAACCATAAAAATAAGCTAAATCTAAATCAATCAGATATGGTACATGTAAATAAAATATCATAAGATATATATTTATCAATTTAATTGACCATATGTTTTGAATTTTTAAACCAGCCAAACAAATTTTAGCTTATAAACCTATTTATTTTGAATTTCAAAACCGCCAAAGAGGAATGGATTAGAAATGCTTTTTCTAACTTTTGAAACCACCCACGAAAAGAATGGCTCAAAAATGTTCTAAAGAAATTTGAAACCACCCATTAAGAATGATGACTCATAAACTTGTAGATGGGTTGGAAGAGTTTGTGGCAATGCCAAACTTCTTTAAAAACTTATAAATCCATGATGGCTATCTATTAAGAATGGCTTTGATATCTAATATTTTATACCATATTATAATAACATAACTTAATGCCATATTAGGGAAAATAATTCCTATCACTAAAATCATGTCAAGAAACATAAATCTTGATAACTTTGACATAGAAACAATCCACATAAACTATTTATACAATATAAAGATAGATACACCAATAAAATACATTTCATTAATTAAATATAATATATAATGTATATATACAATAAGTAATGGTTTCACTAGAACATTATCTTCTAAGAGATTACATCTCCACCAGCTATGGATAATTGATTGTAGGCTCCATCCAAACAAAGACCTAAAGGTTCCTTATATAGTAAAATTAGGAGGTGAGTGAGAGATAATTATTGGTGGAGTGAAAGGTGGGATCATTTCCCAAATTACACCTAACCCTTATCACATATGTGAGGATAACTACCAACATCACTTTGCATTAAATAATGTTGTACACATATTAAATCTTACCTTGGTAAACACACTACATAAAATAGACTTCATAACAAGTGTGAACATGATGTACACAAATAATGATCACTATATATTAAATAGTTCCTTGGGACTATGAATCAAATAATATACTCATGAATAGTTCACTATGGATCTTAAATATAATGATGACTGTAGATTAAACATTCTCTTAGGACTATTTACAATGGTGACATTCACATTGTGACTACATGGTTAGATATAATTTTATTAATATGACCACTCTTGAGACTACATTTAGATTTATAAAATACAAGTTATAATCACCTTATCTCATTCACCATATTTTTAACCCAATGCAAGATAACACACTGACTCATGCAATTGCTTCAAAGAGGTGAATTAGTGATGAGCAGTGAGATCCATCAAATTTAATGAAGTAAAAATGAATAATCTAGATCAGTCACATGGACACATCATAGGTTGTCCTAGCCCTAGACTATTTATGGTGATGGTTTGGTGACCATAAAATTTATTCCTACATTCATAGAGGAGTGCCACCCTCCACATGGCATGATCATAGAGTGTCTTGGTAGATTGTGGTCACTACTCAAGATTATATGTGTTGGCTTCCAATTGGCTCAAGGTCATGGGATGAATTTTACTATTGACATATCCATTTATTTATCTAATTTTCCTCTATTTTCCCATGCATCTTCATATTCCCTATAAGATATAATAAGTGATCATAATTAATATAAGATATTATAGCAAATAGCGTAGCCAAATATTAATTTTGAAATATATTAAAATTTAAATAATAGAGACAACATGTGGAATTCATCTATAGTCCACATGATCATGGGGTACACCAATTCTAAATTGAATATGGTGGATTATTAAGGGGTGCATGGCAAAATCCTAGGATCTCAGAGTCATGGGGTGTGGCTATGATCACACAATTAATTTTGCTTAGATAGGAGTCCATGGAGTGGTCATAGGGTAATGAATGGAGACATAGAATAAAAAAATATGAACAAAAATGGTGTGGATAAATTATTTATACAATGTCATTATTCTTTGGTTGGATTCACAGGATTGAAAAATATAAAGGATTAGCTATTAGCTAAGTGGGAGGGGGGCATGATTAAATTATTAAATGTGGTCACTATTAACAAAGGTTAATATGTAAGGACGCTATAGGACTTAAAGTTTCATAAAGACATTAAAATGGTTACTTAAGTTAGGAAATACAAATGACAACTTATAATTATGATATTAATATGGTGTTCATGATTTTTTAAGGTGTGAACCCTAAGATGACCACTAGTGAACTTAATTCTAAACCTAGTCTAAGAAAGTCACTAGATTTGAAATGAATTTTGATATATGTGAATTGATATGGTTCATAAATTTAGATAGGAATAATTTTACAAATACAGCTTATCTCAATTTTTCCAAAAGAGGATCTATGTTTCTTTAATAGAAATGGGGCACATTGTTGAAAATAGGCACACCTAATGTATGTGAAGTAATAAATCCAACATTAATAAATAACAATATGAAAATCCCAAGACCTGCATTATGTATAGTTGATAGTTATATTATATAACTCTACCTCGAAAATGTAATTACTTGATAAGGTGTTGGGAGGCGTTTATCAATTTCCCACACCCATAATATTGTTAATTAGGGAAATCCAATTTTAGTTGATCATGAAGTTCTAAATCATCTTTGGACTCTTATTCATAACTTTTAATCTCAACCTTCCCCTTATCTTCAAGCAATTTATTCACAATTATTGACATCTTACTCTGTCCACTAGTATAATAGGTTTAGACCTTTTCCTCTTCAACACATTTTTCATTATCTTTTATCATTGCAGTGTTATCCTTGTATTTATATGTACTAGATAATATTGGTGAAGAATTAAAAAATGTAAATTAAGATGATGATGATGATGATGATGATGATGATGATGATGATGATGATGATGATGATGATGATGATGATGATGATGATGATATAAATGAATAAAAATTTAAGATAAAAATATTAATAATATCAAATGAAAAATTATATAATTTCACTAATTTCTTTAAATTCACTAATTTCTTTAATTTCACTATTTTCAATAAAAATGTATGATGATAAAAATGTATAATTTCACTTAATTTACCCTAATTTCCCTAATTTCACTTAATTTACCCTAATTTCCCTAATTTCCCTAATTTCTTCAATTTTACTCTAATTTTCTTATTTTTTTCTCTAATTCCCCTAATTTTGTTGCAATTTCACTTATTTCCTCAAATTTTCACCAATTGCTCTAATTTCCCCCTTTCTTGATATTTTCACTATTTTTTTCAATTTCTCTTCACCTAAATTTTACTCCAATTTCTTTATATTTACCCTTATTTATTTAAGTCTCACTAATTTCTAAAATTTCTCCAAATTTCACAAATTATCCCAATGTATTACTAGTTTGTCTAATTTCCTCATGTTTACACTAATTTTACTCTATTTTCCCTAGTTTTACCTTGATTTCCCCAAGTTTACTAAAAATTTCCTAGTTTCTTCATTTTTTTATTAATATATCAAATTTTGTTAATTTATCTAATTCTCTAATTTTACCCTAATTTCCTTTATTTTAATATAATTTCCCTTATTTCCTTAAATATCCACTAATTTTTATCATTTTTTATTTGTCACTAACTTGTCTGATTTTACTCTAATTTCTCTAATTTAATCATGTCTTTCACTAAATTTTATAATTTTAATTTTCATTTATTTACCTAGTTTTTCATATAATTTATTTAATTTTACAATAATTAAATTTCTTGTGAAATCCTTCAACTTAAAATAGGAATAGTATTAAATATAAAAATTCTTAATTTTATATTGTAAGTTTTTGGGGATTCTTACTCATGAGTGTTTAGGTCATGTCAAGGTGACCTTCATGAATAGTCATTAACCTAATGGCATTTATTTCCTCATGTATATTTC
Organism: Torreya grandis; assembly: GCA_037957365.1. NCBI lineage: Eukaryota > Viridiplantae > Streptophyta > Pinopsida > Cupressales > Taxaceae > Torreya > Torreya grandis. Next base: position 862,126 of record JARHVA010003610.1, read on the forward strand.
ATAATGATCACAAGTTAGGGGCACTTTACACACAAGCACTATAACCATTTGTTAATATGGGATCAACAGTGATTTTATTAATGTTTAACTTGAAAAATAATAATAATAATAATAATAATAATAATAAACTTACTTTATTTTCCATTAAAAATGACACTCATTTGTCCTTTTCCTTCTCACTTTTTCTCTTCTTCTCTCTAGTTCTAAAAATAACATTACAAAATGAAAATGACACTAAGAAAAATATATGTAAACACCTTCCATACAATTTCATGAAAAAAAAAGGTGATGCAAGCCCTAAACAAATTATCCTAGATTTATGCTAGGATTGTGTTAGGTGTGTGTGCAAATTGGATCATTGAAATAAAATTAAAAAAACTTGTAGCAATGAAAAATAAACCCAATCGATGATGCAATTTGCACACCATGTAGTAGTAACTTCACCTCCAAATTTATTTCTACAAGGTTGAGACTCAAACTTACGACCTCCATGTATACATATTTAGTTTAAAGCTACCATTTTATTGTTAGTAATATATCTATAAACCCTTATTTATTTTTTACAAACCCTAGTTTTTTGGTAAAATTATCTTTGAATTTTTATTTATAAAATTTCATTTATATAGTCATGATAAAATGATTTAATGTATGTTATATGAAGTAACTATTTTATGGATTACATAGAATAATCATGAAAGTCATTTTTTCCAAATAGATTATAGGTTTTGGTTGTCTGCTTGCCAAAATATTTTTTTGGCAAAGTATCTTACAATATTGAGCTTATTTTTTGTATTTCTTTAGAGTTCTTGGCACGACTTATGAAATTTATAGCTACAAATGAGATAAGGGGATTGTTAATTTTATAGCTACAAATGAGATAAGGTTCAACTATGTTTGTTTTCATAGAAAGTCTTTGTTTGGCTTGTATCATTGACTAATTATGATTTTTAATATGGTTTGGCAAATTCAATTTAAGTCATGTTCATTCATAGTGATCATAATTTACCAATCATAATCCTTAGAGTAAATCAATGTAATGTCCAACTTTATAACAAAATAAAATTAGAACATGAAAAATTGAATATGTTTTCAAGTCTTCTTGCAAAGAAGTAAATTAATAGTATTCATTAAAGAATAGAACCAATTATAACTTTCAATAAGTTGAATAATATATCAACTCCATCCTTATTTGAAAATTGATACCTAGTACCACACACACCCACACACATCATGATTCTCAAATAGATAAGGTTATAATGGAGATGAATAAACCTCTATTACCTTTCCATTAATCTCAGCTACCAAAAACCAAGCTTGAGCCAAGATCCAACTCTACATCTTAATCCTAAACTTAAGAGATCAAGAGAACAAAAAATATACTTTAGGAGAATTAAGTAAGAAAAAAAGTCACTTCATGAAGATAAAGAGATTAAAAATAAAACTTGTGAGTAAAACCATATGTGCATTTGAATATTGGCTTATTTTCACTTCAGCTGATGGTAGATAATTGGGAATATTATTATCGAATGTGACCAAAACATTCATGATAAATATTTTGGATAATAAAGCATGTTATTAACTAAATCAAACCTAGATCTTCCATGATGGGGACTTTAAAGCTAACTACAAATAATTCTAAGGTGTATGTGATGGTGAAGCACCTATTTTCCAATAAACTCAAACTTAAATCTTTAGCATGTTTACCTCATAATGGGTCCCTACATAAGTTTTTTTTGTTTGAGAGTGTTTAGGCCTACTTCAATTGTGTCTTTTTTTAAATATCTATATGTTATAAAAGATAGATTCAAATATCAAGGATAGTGTTGTCAAGGGAAAAGACAACAAGTTTGTTTATGGTTGGGAAAAGGGTATCTATAGGGGGTTTTTAAACTATCCAAAGCTTAAATCTATAGAGTGCCCTATTATAATATTGAGGGATGTCAATCCTTCATTCTAGTCTAGGGCCTTCATTTTATGTTAGAAGGCTCTTCTCAAGTTGATTTTTTAATGGCTATATGGATAAAGATCATTGATTATACCTAGACTATAAAAATAGTGTTAACCCTCTTCATATTTTCTTAGTCTATTATTTATCTTAGATCCCTACTTTAACTCTTATTGATATTTCATTGGTTTGGGTCCTTATAAATTAGGGGGATTCTTCACCTAATCCTTTGATTTTGGCCATCCATGTTTTTTCATGCTAGTTGTATGCAATAATAATCCAAGGGGAAAATGCATTAATCACTTGTTAGTAGAATAAACATCAAAATAAATATTAAGACAAATCATTCCCAAGACTACATACTTGGGGGAATAATATAACAAACAAGATAAAAGGGTAACAAGAAGATAAAATGATGTTTTTACCTTTATTGACAATATAGAATGTTTGTTGGCATGAAAGTTGGCTTGTACTCAACTTGTGTCTAAAGGAGTATTCATCAATTCTCTTGATTTATGGGAAACACCTCCCCTTTGTTACCTTTAGTTTTGGTTTTGGCATGTATTGACAATGAATCTCTCTCTTCAATAATTTGGTATTATAAGTTTGGCATCAAGATCTTGTTGGAAGTGAGTGTGAAACCTTATATTTATAGTTTTAAAACTAACTCTAACCTAGGTATGATTATGTTTAGGCTAATCTTAGGTTAGGCTTGGGAGTCCAAATGTAATAAATAATGTCTTTAATTATGCATTTATGAAGGCATGGCTCAAAATTTCTAATTTTTATGGTATTTATGTTGATATTTTATAATTCTTGACTTTGAGGATGATGACATCATCATGACCTCATTTCCTTTGATATTTGTTGAATTTTTATTTTTGAGAATTATATATTCACTAATTCAATAGGAAGTATTTAACTAAGAATTTAATTTTAATTACTTAGTTAATTATTTATGCTTAGGTTTTTGGTCATTTCAAGAATTGGATTAAGTGCCCCACTTAATTGGTTAAAAATGTCAATTTGTTAGGTTTGCAATATTATATGGGATGAATCCATGAGATTTTATCATTATGTATATGGTAATACCCCAAATAAGGAATCTTTGATATGATTATGGGCACTTGCATCTAATGTGTGGATGAATCTGGGATCTTTGGTAATTTCTAGGCTTAATTTATGTTGTTTACAATAAATTATGATATCTATTTAGACATAGAATGTGGAAAAAAAGGAGTGTCTAAACTAGTCATAATCCCTTCCTATTAAACACTTTTTCATGGTAGGATACATCCCTATTTCCTTCTCTAATGAGTCCCCTAAGCTTTCTCTTCTTGATTCTTCTATTTATGAAGTAGAAACTAACATCAATAGTATAACATTGTTTTGAAAATGTGTGGGTCTTTTCCCTTTTTGGGAGATAATGTTAGTTGGGAATCCTCATAAAGGTATTCCATTTTAGCCCCATATTTCTCTCTATTATGTAGAGGCTTCTTTTAGGCTACTTTTAGGTGTGATATAGATTGTGTCTTTGTTAAGGAGTCTGGTCCCTGGTTCTTCAATAACCACAAGTTTTTATTTTTCCCTTAGTCTCCCCTTTTTGATGTGGAAAAGGTATTTATTTGGTCTACTCCAATGTGTCTTATATTTTATGACCTCCCAATTTTTCTTTGCAAATTGGATCATGTCAAAATTCTAACTAATTTAGTGGGTTCCTTTGTCAAAATAAAGGAGAACTATAGGGGAAGCATAACTATGAAATGTTGCATTCTCATTGATATTTCCAAGCCCAAATTTCACTCTATCAAGGTGGATTCCTATACTCAATTCCTTAACTATGAAGGCCTTCATTTTAAAAAAATCCACTGCAGTTGTATTAGACATCGTGTAACTTCTTATTATTTTCAAGATTCTTATGGTCATCAATAAATATGGGAGATGGAGGGAGTCCTATTAATGATGAATTTTTATGCAATCATGAAGTTTTATTTTCCCTATATTTATATCTCATTCCTTCTCTCTTCATTGAACCCCTTGATACTTCTCTATAGAAGGTTACATGGGTGAATAATTTTGGTACTAAGGAAGAGTCATTCCCTCATTTTTTAGGTGTAGATAGTTCAAATTTATTGATGTTGGATCAAATTTAGGATCATCTAGCATCACCTTTCATTCATATATATTATCCCTCTATATCCAAAGGGAGGAAACTAAAGATTTATGTTGGAGTCTTAGCTAAATGAATAGGTTATATATTTAAAGTAGAGAGGTTGAGATTAAATGTGAGGGATATGATTATAGATGGATCAGTGAGATTGATTAAGGACATCCTATCTAGGAGAAGGATGATTCCATATTTTAGATGACTCGTCACCTTTTTTGAGCTCAATCAGTGACTTTAGCTGAGTGGTGTTGACCTTTTCTTCCTTCAATAGATTTATAAGTTGAGAAACTTAGTTTTTATTTTTTAGCAGTTCATTTTTAGTGAATAAATTTTTTCATTGACTTTCTACAGACTGATCTTCCTATCCATTGTTTTTGGTTAGTGTTTTCCTCTTTTGTCCTATTTTTCTTTTGTGTCTATTTTTGGGGATTTTTTTAAAACTAGTATTCATTGTATGTGTGCTTTATTTAGATTTGGGACTCTCTTTTGTGTCCCATACTAGTATTATCTCAATTAAAAATCCATCCCATTTTTGGATTATAGCTCCAGTCTTTGTAAAAGTGTTTACCCCTAATAAAAAAAAAAATTTGACATATTTATATTAAAAAACATCATCCCCACTAATATTTTGGACCATGGAATCATAAATTATATAAAATAATATAGTTTTTCTTACCAACACACCAAATTAATAGAAAAATGTATTAAATCTCATTCTTTTGAGGTTTGAGCTTGCTCAAGCTCATATATTATGTAAATTAAACTTCTAAATGTTTCTACATATAAAATTTATTTTAATGAAAGGGATTACATATTTAGTATAAATACATCCATGGCTTATCATATTTAGGTTTTTTTATACTCAACATACCCCCATTCTTTGTTTGAATAGGGACCCACTATATTCTGAAAGGTTTAGGTCTATCTTAGAAGTATTTTTTCATAAGAACTTTATATGTTGCACCTAACTTCACTATTTGTTAAATGAAAATGGACATTTTTTTGCTTATTTTGAATAACCTGTTGATAATCTTTGGAATTATTTTTACATATACATAAGTTTTTAGAACATACAAAATTTTTAAAAGTCTTAGGTTTCACTAAAATTGGTCTTTAGAACTTTTGTTCAGAATTTGATCTTCAGAATTCTTTGACCCTTTGCACCTCTATTAGCCTTAATGAGAAATGGGTCTTTATAACTTCTATTCAGAGGTTTTATTTGGAGGTTGGTTCCTTGTAATTTCATCTTCTATGTTTGCATATCTTCAGCATCTATGTTCATCATAAAGTTTACATATTCAAAAATTTTGCATTTCAAGAAAAAATATTTAGCATTTACCCTTCAAATAAATGTTTGGTATTTACTCTTTGAATTTTTATCTTTGGAGAAGGTCTTAGGTAAAAGTGTTTTCCAAAAGTACTCATTGAAAGTGTTCAACAAAGATAATCAGAGAAATCTTTCAGAATATGGTCTTTAAGACTTTTAGTTTGGAAGGTCTTACCTAGCATTTGGTCTTTAGTGAAAGTGTTCTATAGGGTTTTCATAACTTTTGATTCGTAACTTGGTCTTTGAAAAAATGCAACACTCGTAGCCTTCATAAAAGGATGCCTACCATAGGTCTTTAGAACTTTTGATCAAAAGACATGTTCACTTCACAAGAATTGAGGTTAACACTATTCTAATGAAACATCCAACTCCCATATACTTAGATCCTCCATGGCATAGGTAAATTAAAGTGAAAATAGTGACACAATTATGCTTGGAAAAATATAATGACGTGGCATTCTTTTGAATATATATAGTGTCTAAGTGGCATACCTATCAAAATGAAGTGTCAAAGTTCAAATTAAACAAGCAAAGTGAATTTATATATGTTGGAAATTAATGGTGTATGAACTAAAAATGAATTTAAAATCTATATCAATGAATTTAAAATAAACATTATTCTCATTAATCACAAATGACTTTAATCTCACTTGTATCATGAGAACAAGCCCTAGATACCTAAATCTAAACTATGAAGAACATATAAAAGAGCTGAGCCACTAAATTGAAGAACTAAAATTCTTTTAGCTTATAAAATTGTCTATGGCCTCTTCATATAAGACATTTATATGATCCATACCACCATCCAAATTCTTGATCAAGGACTCAACCGAATATAAGGACACTATCTTTGATTCAGTAGTATTCAATAATGACTATCATGATTACTCAACATTATGGGATGTAATTCATCATGTGGATGCACATACTTTAAAGGATAACTTTAAACTATCAAAAATATAATTTTTTATATATTTACTCCCTTTAAAGTGATAGATATTTCATTTCACAATAGCCAAGCCTGAGGTTATGCCATGCATAGACCTGTTACAAGACCTTTTCTTTGCAGGCAAGGTGACTAAGGGCACTTTCTTACACCACCTACAGAATAAAACCATCATCACCTACATATAAATAGATGAATTACATAGTTATTTATGCCAACATATTATAAATATAACATATGATTTAGATAGAGTGGTAACTTGGAAAAATAACAACTCAATTAACCAAACATTAAGCAAATAGATCATTCTTGGAGAGATCATTGTCATCAAAGAGAAGTAGCTAGTACCTATAACTAGGTTTTTAATGGGAGTATGTATTGGGATTTACCTCTTAAATTAGTTATATGGATACCCTAGCATTGAATTCCTTTACATTGAATGGGTTCTAGTGCTAGATTTACAAATGACCTTAGAGCTAACATTTGTTCTTAGAGAGGTAATCAGTGTTAAGTTGAAGAAACAAGTTATGCACAAGGATAAGAGGAATTTTTAAAGTCACTTTTATAGTATTTTATGCCTCTTATATGTTATTTTAGTTACAATATATATGTATAACATGTCACTCTAGATCCTAGCTCCATATTTCATCAAGAACCATATATGTGACTCATACTCTTTCATGCATATATATGCCTATACCAGAAACATAACTAAAATTATTGAGGATGTTTACCCTTAGGTTTATGGGGATATTCATGATTTTCCACTACCTAGCATATCTAATATTATATCTGACACATTGATGTCCAACATGTGGAGCAGTATCGTAAGATTCCCCAACATGTGATATGGAGTGAGGTAAAGATAAACTATTAGAATGAATTGCATTGGGCTAGATAATGTAGTTTGAGACATGTAAATGTGTTGATCTGTTAGATTTTGAGGATGTTAAAATTGATAGAGGACTTTTAAGAGAGGTATAAATAGGTCTATAATCCAAATTAGGACCATTTATGATGTGTTTTGGTGTAGACATGTAGACAAGGTGCTTCTTGGGTTCATGTTACCTAAGAGGTTGAGGTTTTGAAAATGCAACCACCCATCTAAAATTATTCATGTTAGCTATCCTTTCCTTATTATTATAGGAAGAAAGATCAATTATGGTTTGGACAAAATTAGTGGATGATTTGAGATTAAGATGGTGTTCACATTAATCATTGGTTATATGATGTTGATGTGATCTTGATTCTTTAGACTAAGTTTGTGAGACTTTACGATAGTCTTAATAACATTATTGTGTAAGATTATTAATATTTAAATTTCAACCAAGCAAGATGGTAATAAAGAATTGGTGAATATTAGGATAAGTCTCATGGGAATGACCTATTGTATCATTCCACCAACAAAACTTATCGATATTGTACCGTTTTGGAAGAGGTTTAGAAGGATCAAAACTCATGGGATTAAAGGGTGTAAATTTCTTCTTAAGTTATTATAGACTCAAGGGAGGGTGTATTGGGTTAAAATTAGTCAAATTATATGCTCTCTTTTGAGATTTTTAAGGCTTAGATGACTTGATGTTATGAGAAAATGATTGGAAATAATCCTTAGTATTTTTTGAGTCCATTAAAATTGAATCAAAATAAAGTCTTGAATTTTTTATTGGTCTAAGGCTTATTCTTAAATTTTAGGTAAAACATATGAAATTTATACTAAAGAGGAGATATAATAATAGTAATAAATAGTTTTAAAATATTATCATCACTCATGTGAGCTAGATACTTTAATTTTTTGATGAAAGGGTGAGAAAAGTTTAAGAATATCATTGTGTTGAAATTTAGTAATTAGAGCATTGATTAAATCCTCTAGTTGTAAGATTAAATGTTGAGCGAGTTGATTATAGCATTCTAAAGAATATCCCATGAATGTTTTTATAAAAAATTTAATAGTATAAAAAGTGTTAATTTGGATCCATTCCTTATATATATATATATATATATATATATATATATATATATATATATATATATATATATATATATATATATATATATATATATATATATATATATATATATATATACCAAATTATTTAATAAAGATAGCGAGGTCTTTAGTTTCATCATATGTAATAGTTGGAGAAATGTTTCCAATATCTATGGATACAATGAGTGGATATAAACATTCATTTTTAATATGTTGAAGAATTTTTTGTTGCATGAGAGGTTGAGGGATGATATTCCCAATGGTATCTCTAAGAGGATAAGGGACAAAATTCTAATTTAATTGAGTCGTGACAAATTGAGGTGGTTGATTGTCCATTTGTAATATTTGAGATTGCATTTGCATCATTTTATTACTATGAGTGATTTTCATATTGGTCATTTTTTGAAGTGTCTAATCAATGAGTTTATTAGTATCAATGGATGAGTAGGATTGTTGGGTGGAGGAGGATTTCAAACATTGGTTTCATAAGGAGTACTAGGGTTAGTAACTTTAACTGTATTACATTGTGTTTGACTTGAGGATGTAAAATTTAGGTTGCATGTTATAATAATTAGTTTGGGATTAGGAAGAAATGAAGGAAGAAATTAAATAATTTCATTTGAAGTGATAATATAAGGGAGGTTTTGATCTAAATCCTTGATTATATAGTGTTATTGACTAATTGGATGCTAAAATAATGACATCATTATGAAATAAAGCTAGGTCAACCAAGGACAATGTATTTATCTAGAAAATATAGACAAATAAAACTACCAAGGTTGAATTAGTTTTGTAGAAAAGGCATAAAATAAAAATAGGTCAACCAAGGTCAACGTAGTTCTTTAGAAAAGACAAAAATAAAACTAGGTCGACCAGGGTCAACTTAGTTCTACAGAAAAACAAAAATAAAATTAGGTAAACCAGGGTAGATTTATTTTTGTATAGAATTTAGATAAATAAAATTAGGTAAACAAGGGATAATTTATTTCTATATAAAAGATAGATAAATAAAACTAGGTCAATCATGGTCAACATAATTCTATAGAAAATATAGAGAAATAAAACTAGGTCGACCAAGGTTGACGTAATTAGATCTAAGAAAATATTTAATAATATTGGACATAAACAATTTTATATGATATATTATAATAAATAAATTCAAAAGGATAGAATACAAAAGACTAAGTCGATCTAGGTAGAGTTAGTCTATTCACACATGGTCAATTGGGTTACGATGGCCAATCTAGTTGAATCACACAACACCTAACTATATCAACACTGGCTGATAAATTATACAATATAAAAGAAAATAGAAAGTATAAAGCAAAAATTAAAGTTTTTAGCTAATATTTATAATTAATTATATAAAAATATGATCAAGAAGATGTATTTAAATGATTTTTTTGATAGTGTAGGATCTAAAAGATACTTGTTCGTTGGATAGTTTTGGCCAAATATTTTAGATCACTGACTATGGAGGGAGTATCATTCCCATTTCCTATTAAATTAAATTTTAAGGGTAATAAAAGATTAATTTCTCAACACTAACCAATAACTGGTGCACTACATAATCAAATAGATGGTTGGCTTCCTAAAGTTTAATAAAAAAGGTAATCCTTTGTTTTTGCTAAATATCATAACGTATATGAAAAATAAATTTTGTGTTTAGCTTTGTAATATGGCTATAAATATTTTGGTAGTCCCATCACACCATGATATCTATAAATGATAGACTAGGACTATATATATAGTATCACAAAGCCCTTCACGATAGTAGCTAAGTAGTTTTATAATTATTGTCACACAGTTTCTATAGAAATCAAGACAAATGAAAAAAAAGGTGAAAATCATGTACTAAAAACTAATTTTTAAATTTTTGAATGTAATAAAATAGGTATCTATATTTTTTCAAAACAAATGTGAGATTAATTACTATAAAAAGAAAGTGAATTTCCTTTCATATGTGAAAAGTAGAAATGCACAAAACTAGTCACTAGAGCCAATCTAGTTGAACAGATAAAATATAAAAATATTGACATTGGTTGACACAATATGTTGTGAAAATAGGCCAAAATAAACTAAGTCATCTAGGGTTGACTTAGTTTACTAACAAGAAAAATAGACATAAAATTAACTCAGCCAAGGTCAACTTAGTTGACTGTGTAGTATATTTTTAATAGAATTAAAAGAAACTAGAAAACAAGATTTAAAAATGAAATAATGAGTTATTAAACTAGAAAATATAATTTAAAAAATTAACATTTGTTTTATTGATTTAACATAAAATCAAAATATGTAAACTAGGTCAAGCTAGGCCAATCTAGTTGGTTAGAAAGAACCTGAATAATATGACTAGGTTGACTAGGGTTGACTTAGTTGGTCAACTATGGAGGTTGTATATTTAAGTGTTGATATTGGTTTATCCTACATAATAAATTCTTATAGAAAAAAATAGTTAGCACTAGGTCATCTAAGTTTAATTTAGTCTTGTAGAGATAAAAACTTGAAAAATACATAGATTATACTAGGTCGACCATGGCTGACTTAGTTTACAAAAACTATAAATAAAAAAACTAAGAAATAAACTAGGTCAACCATGATTGACTTAGTTTTTTAAAAAATTAAATTAAAATTTTAAAAATGAACTATGTCGATGATGACTGACTTAGTTTATAGAAACTATAAATTAAAACTAAGAAATGAACTAGGTCGATTATGGTCAACTTAATTTGTAGAAAATATAAATGAAAAAAATAATAAATGAACTATGTTGACCACGACCAATTTAGTTTGTAGAAAATATAAAGTAAAAATTAAGAAATGAACTAGGTCAACTTGCATTGACTTAGTTTTTTATAGATGAAAAACTAAAATACAAGGGTTAGATTCACATCAAGTTCACTAGAATGTGTGTAAAAAATTAAGATAAATCTACAACTTATCCTACTTATTAAATTTTAGTTCAAATAAGGTAATCAACAAACATCTATTAAAATACTTTGTACATTGGTAGCATGACCAAATTGGATCTGTTAAACCTAATTAACAATCACTTATCACACAACACTAAAGGAGAAGATTCCAAATCCTCTAATTAAATAATATGATGCAATAACCCTTGCTAGGTCTTTTATATGCATAAAATGAAATATAATATAGTTTTATTAAATATTATAACACAATGGGGGTGGTTTAAAATAAACAAAATAAACAAGGGATCATGGTATGAAAATGTGGGTCTAGATCACCTAAGGTGGAAGATGACAAGCCTAGAAAACCCTATAGCTACACTAAGTATAAGTTTAAAGTTAATCAATGTTTGGAGTTATATATTAAAAAACTATTAATTTTAATAATATATATCTATTAAATGAAATAACAAAAGTTAGAGATACTTACCTTTGAGTGAATCTGTCACATCTCAATCTTACCCTTCACCAATGGTGTTTTACAAGATATTTAGGTGGTTGTGTAAGGATCACACTAGTTGATATCAACTCTAGGTTAAAATATGCCTAATTTTCATCTAAGAATTCCCATAAGACAAACTATTTTTCCTCCAAGGCAAACCCTAAGCAATGGCTCCTTCAAATGTATATGTAGTAGAACTGTGAGTTGTAATAATGCAAAAAATAATGTTCCTAAATATTGGATTAAATTGAAGTTTTTATTTATAGAAATGTATAGGTCCAAAACCTTCCATAATAATAAATAACAAGGTAAACTCACTATGACCCAATTTTAAAAATTTATTGTTCAACTTTGAACTAAATCGACTATGACCAACCTAGTTACGTAACATGCACCATAAATTTTATAACTAGGTCAACCATGTCTGACCTAGTAGGAAAATTGGTTTTTTAATTAGTTATATAATGTTATTCCTAACTAAAACTTGTAGGTTCCTAACTGAAAATTAATAAAATAAGTGAAAAAGAGGGAATTTTGGTAGTTATACGACCTATAAAAGAGAGTGGCATGTGGTAAAATCTTATGAAATGACCTTTTATCTTCCCTAACTCCATTTCCATGGTTTATATACTTTGGAAGTTCCAAAAATAGGCCAAAACTATTTCTCTTTTGCACTGCTCCACTAGGCAAGCAAAACTGGTCAATAGGGATTTTGATGGTATGGCTAGTAGGAGGACTTCTAGGTCAAATTCTCTTGGTGGTGGATATTAAAATTGGTATGCTTCACATTAATGGTAATATTTTAAGGATTGGATTCCTATGCTTTATGAACTATCCTTTAGAAGTTAACTATCTTTTTCTGCATACTAATCCCAACACCCTATGGGTTTTTATTATGTATGAGTTAGTTTGTATAATATAGTTGGTAAATTTGATTGTAATAGATGTGAACATCCTTTTCTCATGGATACTATCTTTTTTTCATGATTGGAAGTGATTTTATGAGTTCAAACCTCTTAGGTTGCAAGTTGAGTATGCTAGTGAGGTTACAAACATGTCCATCAATTGTAGAAGGTTTATTTATCTACAATTATTTCAAATAAATGTGAGTTTTTTTGTTTCATGTCTCCAATGTCTTATTGACCCCCCCTTCCTTAAAATTTTTAGTTCAATGGCTACCTTCATGGAGTTGCAGTCAACCTCCAAAATAAATAGATCTTCTTGCTTGACTATCATACACACTCAATTGAGTGAGATGTTTTGAGGATCTAAGGACATTAATGGAGGTGTATTAATATTTTAAATGTGGTAAACACATTATTGTATCATAATCCAACAAACTAATCTCTCTAAATGGTATACAACAAACCTATGATGACCAATGCAAACTACACACCCAGTCAATCACCATGAATGAACACCTACATGAACTCAATCACATTGGAATAAGGACACTTGATATTTTTTGAATCATTTCAAGGTTTTAAACATCCATTTGAACACCTTTGAGAAGGTTTATAACTAGTTTTAGGCCCATACACCATACAAGTTGATTATCTCAACCCCACTACCCTGTCTATTGAAATATCCACCTATAGGTGGCACTGATAGGGACTTGAGATTATTTCATAAGTTAAAACATGTTTTGAGATACTCATAAGGGTTGATAATATTTAAGGTTCTATGATAACCATGTTTGAAGCCAAAACTGGCAAGCAGGTTTGAAGAGATTATGTGCATATGAAGGAATTATGTTTCAGGGACAAGTTCCCTAAAAGCTCCAAAACAAAGCAAAAAGCACTTTTCATGCCATTATAGAATGGTGTATCATGAATTCTACATAAGTATATATGATTCCATAATTAATCCCATCCTAGGGGAGATGATTTTATCAAAGGAAGAGATAATTTGGTTTCAATATGTGGTGATTAGGAGGCTTCCAAATCATGAAATTTTTCACTATAACGTTTTAGTGTTTTCCACAGTTGTTGAACCTCGAATGACTTTACACTCTAAAGTGGTAATGAAAGAACATAAATCAATGGAAAATGATCTCATTAGGGTAATAAAACACTAATAATATAAGTAACTTAGAAATAAGTTGGGTTATATGAATTTGATCTATATTATCATCCATAAGTGTGACTCACCCTCCAAAAGGCTTACCTACAGTTGATTGTAGGTACCTATTTGTAAGTTCATAAGTGAACCCTAGTGAATAGGTATATAAACACAAAAAAATTCTAAGGGAATTTTATTCCAAGGCTCTAAAGGATCATATAATTAGTGACATAGAGGTTAATAATTGAAACACACCTATAGGACTCCACTTTTGCTCTAAAATAGTCAAATATAGTTGATTGTGGTATGACAAAGATATATGAGCATAACCAGTCTTTAAGTTGGCCTCACCTAAAGCATGTTATGAACAATTGGAACTATTATATGAGAATATAGGACCTCAATAAGGTATTTTGGTAATTATATAATGTCTAGGACAAATTTCAACCTATAGGTGTCACCTTCTGAGAAAGAAAACATAGCCACACATAGTTAACATTTGTATCAAGTCAAATGGAAGGTGTGCATAAAGAAGTTGGAAAAGGTTGAAGTGATATATTTGTTTTAAAATAATCCAAAATTTCTATTAAACACTTTAAGGGACTCTTATGGTATGGAAATAAGACATGGAGAGGTTTTCAATGGCAACCTATAGTCCATATTTAGAACCCTATACATAGTGAGCTATCATACAGTCTATCATAGGTTTTACGACATTTAGAGGATATATTGATGAAAAAAATCTCTAAAAAAATTCACAAAGGGTCCCCAAAACTTGGATAATCCCCTTATATTTCCACCTTTTTTGAGGCAAAGGGTATGTGCCCTCTATTTTATCTCAAATAGAGGGCACTCCCAGGGGACTAAAACCTGTAGGTTTAGAAAAATCTTGATGATAAAGTGGTCTAGAGGTTTATGAGACCCTAAAAAAAGATTAAAATATTTTTATTATACATGAATAAGTATGATAAAAGTTTCATAGGTGTCTGAGACCAAATAGAATGGTCTAAATCAATAGGTATGCAAGCAGACCTATTAGGTCTTAATTAGGCCTAGTGCTTAAAAGGATCCAAATCTCACATAGATCACTAGGTGGACATTATAACACATTTTAACACCTACATGTGGAGTTATAAGGTGTTTTTTAACCTTTAAAATGTAGAGTAGGTCATAGACAAGCCATATTTTGTCTCAAATCAATTCAAGCTTACACATAATGAAGAAAGGAACTTGAGAGGACAAGTCTAGAAGCTCATATGTGTATGACCACTTATAATGGGAGCTCAAGGAGATAATAAAATTTGGATAGGATCCATAAAAAGTATTTAGTGGAATTTTTTAGAATATTAGATGTTAGGATTGTATGACCAATCCTTAAGGGCCAAAACATCTTTAAACCCTCCAAAACCCTTGGTAATGACCCAATGAGAAAAATGAAGAAGGAGAGGCATATAAGAGGGATATAATAGATTAGGAGATGACTAGATCTTGTAGAGGTCTCTCTATGGTTCCTTTCCATTAACTTGAGTTGTACCCTACTTGTATAAATATGGTGAAAATGGATTTTCTTGATAGTTTTGTGTGTTGTATAGGTATGGAAGAGTTTTAAAAGGTTTAAATAATTTTGGTAGAGATATTTGTAACTATACTAACTCATAATGTCTATTTTATGCTTCATTTAAGCTCACAAGTGCCTTTACTGACACCTTCATCTCAACTAGTCCAAACTAGCATAGTGAACAAGGATTGACCACTAAGTGAAAAGGTGAAAACTCTAAGTGGGAGGAATTTTAAGGTATTATTAATTAATTTAAGGCCATGAGGACTCTTTAAATTTTATATACACTATTTTTTATTGACTAGTTCAAAAAATTGAAGACATCTTTGATTCCAAGTGTGAGAAGTGAGTGAAAGAGGAGTGATTATTACTACAGGCAATGATAACTCATGTCTAAAAGAATCTTGATGATTGGGGACACCTCAAATGCATGTTGTATTTTTTTTATAACTCCTCCATCTCATTTATCCCTATTATACTTTGGGATGTTCTAAGAGGGCCAAATGATGAAGGTAGTTTATAGGCAAGGAAATGAAGAGTTTTATGCCACATTTCAGGAGTTTCATGCATTGAGGGAAATTTTTCAAAGTAAAACTTACATTTTATATCTCACACTTCATCCTATTTTGTATTTAACCTCTTTTCTCAGCTTTACAAGTGGTTTTCTTACTCTTAAACTTCATTCTTTTCTCTTCTCTCTCAAATTCTATAGGCACTATCCATTTTGGCTCTTGTATAATAATACCACACCTATTATGGTAAATCCCTACTAGTTTTATGTCATATTTTTCATTTTAATAATATAATAAATATATTTTTTAGTTTTAAAAACATATTTTTAAAGTGTGCAAAGTGATGAATGGTTGAGTCTAGTCATTTTATCCTTATTTTTCCTTATCTTTCCATGTCTTGTGCAAGAAGTTTTCATTATAAGAGTTCATATAGAGTGTATTTAGTGTGTTATGCTCCCTTAAAGTATTAAAATTTCCTTATAATTATTAATTTTATCCATAATCTACTTACCTTGATTGGTCTCATGCATATCACCTCTATATTAAAACACTTATGTTAGAACATCTTAGGACTTTGAGACTAGTTTGTAGATCTTGTTCTTAGTGAGAGAATTATGATAAAATAGTGGATATTTTCATGGTTTACCAACCCCTTAGATTATATTTATTTTATGCATACTCCTATCCATTTTCCCATAAGTAATCAATAAAATAGGGGATACACACTTTAAGATAAATTCAGGGAGTTGGCCCTTAAACCTAGAGGTCTACTTCTCCTATACATAAACCCACATACCTATAAGTATTCCAATGTTTCCAAAATATTATATTAGGCTTTAAAAACATCCTATAGGTTGAAATATTTTGTGATAATAGTTTTGGCACACCCGGTGGGACCCATTGTCCTCAAGATAACTTGTCAAGTTAAATGTTGGTCTTGACAACATCAGCTATAAATTGGTGTACTACTAAGCATTTTGTGAATCCATTAAAGGTAAAATATAGTTCAATACCATCATTTTTTCATAAAATTACTCTCCTAATTTATTATCCTTATTATGTCATCATCTAATATATTTTTCAATCCTATTAATCCACCTATTCAGTTTGAACTTCCTCTTAAAGTTCAATACCCTCAACCTAACTTGACCTCTGATGACCAAGAAGATCTTTTTAGTCAAGACAGTGAATAAATTGAATAAATCCAATCCATCATAGATATGAAACATTCCTTCCTATACTTTAAAACTAATAATCTAATCCATCTTATCATATGATGTCATTCCCCCTAATGCTACAAAGAGTGTGCCCACATTTAATTGTGAAGGTCATGTCACACCTGGTGAACACATCAAGGATATCTCCAATTTTTGTATTTTCCATAATGTCACTAAGGATAATATTTCCATTAGACTCCTTTCCATGTCCTTTATATAGAAATAACTTAATTGGTATAGGAATTTACCTAGTGGATGAATCACATCATGGGATGACTTTGGAGTGTTGTTAACTTCAAGGTTTTAAGATGAAAGTGACCATACTTCTCTCATACATCAATTCAATGTGATAAAAATATCCCCAAAGGAAAAAATTCATGAATTTAATGAGATGTTTCAAAAAAATTAGTATATATTTCCTCCTCCCATGAGACCACTTGCTAGCTTTGTGTTTCCCACATATTTTAGAGCCATTGGTACTATAATTTCCATCATGCTATAATCTATGGGCGGTTTCCTTATTCCCAAAGCATATGAACTTGTCATTATAGATGAGAATGGCCTCATTCAAGATTTAAAGCTATCTCCTAAAGTGTTTATTCCATTACTACCTAATATTCATGTTGTTGTTCCAAACATTGCTCAAATTCCTAATGATAATGCCAAGCCTAAGAATGCTCCTAAGAAGGTAGAATATGATGTTAATTAGAGGGAAATATTCCTATCCTTAGAGGCTCAAAATATATAATTCAATAGGTAACAAGGTGACTATAAGAATACTTATTCCTAACAACATCAATATGGTCAATAATATGGGAGAGGAAGAAGTTACAATTAGCCTAACTTCAACAGACCTACCAATGTGTACAATCCTAATTCTACATCCAACACAAAAGAGATGGTACCAGTGCATAGCAATTTGGTGTAAGGTGAGGATTATAAATAAGAAAAATTCATGGATGTTAATGAGGATGGATATAAATCTCTAGTTTCTCAAGCAGGATTAACTCCTCTCCTATCAACTAAAGATGAAGTCTTGATGCAAACAAGTGAAGGTGGATAGCCTCAAGGAGATATCTTCACCAACTTCCTAGTTGAGGAAACTTTTGTGCTCAATCAAGGAAATTTTATTGTAGATAAAAATAGGGATAAGATAAATTATTTGGGATGTGATAATAATTTTCCTACAAGTTCATCTAATCATCCTACAAGGCAATAAGTCATGGTTGTAATCTTGTCAGTCCCAAACACTCCTACACCTCCTCCAAATCAAAATGTTGTAAGGAATATTTAAAGTAATTCAACTCCTCAATTTAAATAAATTTCTTACCTCCAAGGTCTCAATAATAAATATTTATGTATACTCTAAATATTATGGACTCATTAAAGAATACCCAGACATCCATTTCCCTTTGGGATGTCCTTCATATGCCTGGCTAAAAAGAGCTCCTAAAAAATAGCTATCCACTATACCTACTAGTCCTTCACCTAAAATAAATATTCATTGCCATTTATCTCTTAAAAATTACCCTAAAAAAATTATATAACCATCTACCAAAATTGAGAAACCTCCACCATTTTACCTCACTCTCATAGTGGGTGATAAACTAGTCCATAATTGCATAGTTGATAGTGGTGCTTCTACATCAATCATGCCCAAAGTTGTAGTTGATAATTTTAGCCTAAAATATGAACCCCATAGTGAAGGAATGATTTAATTATATGGTACACCTTATAATATAATAGGGTTGATAAAAAACTTTAAGGTTTTCCTCCGTGGTTGTCCTAGTTTTCCCATCCCTCAAGACATCATTGTTGTTGACATTCCTACTCATTTTTTAATCTACCTTTCAAGATATTTTATAGCTAAGATAGGGGGATACATCTCATCTTATTGATCCTTCTTAGCCTTTAGGACAAGATATGAATCAAAGGTAATAATAATAACTAATATTCTTGCAAGGTTTCACATTAAGCCCTATGTTGAAACAAGTTCAAATTTGAACTATCTAATCAATGAGGAAAATGATTATATTTTTGATGATGGTACTTATTCCAATATTGAAGAATTTTTTTATTTTTTTATTGATGAGTATGATACTAACACCTATGATAATGACCATTTTGATTTCATAGAAGAAACTAATTTAAGAGTGTATTGTATACATGAAGAAGGAATACCAACACCCCTACTTGACAAAAAAGAAGGTGAGGATGATGGAATGTGGAAAATGTTTTTTGATGGCTCAAGAAGTAAGATTGGTGCAAGATCTAGTTTTTTTTTAGTTTCCCCACATAAATAATAGTACTATGCTTCATAAAGGTCCCAAATTAGTTTCACTTGTAATGTGGCTAAGTATGAAGTTTTGATTCAAGGTCTTCAATGGGCAAGGAGAAAATGAATCAAGAATTTACAAGTATATGGAGATAGTGAATTGGTTGTGCATCAAGTTAGGTATGTGACTACTTTCAATAATATTCTAATCAAGTGATATAAGCATATGGTATGTTATTTTCTTGAATACCTCAATGCATTCAACATATAATCAGTCCCAAGGGAGTAGAATAATCATGTTGATAGACTAGATACCATAGGAGCACAATTTGATACACCTACTGCCATAAAATAGGAGGAGAAGGAATCTACATCAAGATTATTATCAGACCTTACATACATAATAATAAGGTTTCTTGGAAAGTGTTTTATAGTGACAAACACATTCCATTCTTCTTGTAAAATGAAGTTGAGATTTCCTCAAGAAATCAAAAGAGACTCCAAAAATAGTTTGATAATCACATTGTGCAGATAATAACAAACAAGATACCTAAGGGCTTGGTAACCTTATAAATTATTTTAGTGAATATGATAAAAATAATAAATAAAATATGAGTATTTATACAATATATGATAACTATGAAAGGGTCTTTATCTTTAAGGACAAACTCCTCAAACTAGGTAAGGTATGTTTTACATTGGAGAAGTAAACGTTCATTGATTTGTGTAGAGAGTTTCATGACATCATTGCTTGGGAGTATAAGGACATAAAAGGATTTGATCATATCCTAGCACACCATACCATTTAATTAGAACTTGTATTTAAATTGGTTAGACAAAAAAAAGGCCAATCAACCCCAAGGTTAAATAACTCGTGACATTAGAGCTTACCAAACTCCTTAAATCTGAAATAATCTTTCCTATCAAGCATTCAACATGGGTATCTAACCTTGTGCCTATTAGAAATAATAATGGGGAGATAATACTTTGTGTGGAATTTAGAGATATTAATAGAGTGTCACTCAAAGATAATTATCTTTTACACTCAATGGATTAGATTTTGCAAATTATTTTAGGTTCTTAACATTTTTCTCTCCTAGATGGATATTCTAGTTATAATCAAGTTCTAGTGAATGAAGATAATCATTTTAAGATAGCACACAGTAAATAATGGGGAAATTTTGATTATAGGAACATGCCTTTTGGTTTGGCAAATGTTGGTTCCACCTTTCAAAGAGTAATGGACATGGCCTTCAAAGGTTTAATCAATGAAATGTTGTTAGTTTATCTAGATGATATAACAATGTTCTCTAAGGATGATAATGAGCATTTGGAACACCTAAGGAAAGTTTTTGAAATATTTAGGTAGTATGGAGTATCTATCAACCCTAAAAAATACATCTTTATTTTCCATGAAGTAAGCTCTTAGGACATATTATTTACAAAGATAGTTTGACTATTGATCCTTAAAGGATAGAGGATATTCTAGGCCTATCATTTCCATTTCATAAGAAAGGACTCCAAATTTTCTTAGGAAAGATAAGTTTTGTAAGGAGGATCATACCTAGTTTTACATATTTGGTGAAACCTATCACATCCATTCTCAAGAAGAACCAAGTCTTCTCTTGGACTGAGGAAGGTAAGAGTAGTTTTGAATCCATTAAGAAAGCAATTGCACAAGCTCTTACTCTTTTGAACCTTGATTTTGCTAAAGCCTTCATGTTGTATTCATTTTATAACCTTGATATTATCTCAATTAAGCTAATGAAAAATAATGATGAAGGTATGGAACAACCAATTGCATTCTTTAGTCAAGGTTTGAAATATTATGAAGTCAAGTACACATTTGTGGAGAAACAATTCCTTGTTATTGTAAGAGGACTAAATAAGTTTAGGCATATGATTTCAAATAATAGGATTCATATCATGGTTTCCCATCCTAGTACCAAAGAGTTTCCTTTGAGCAAGGACCTTAGTGAGAAGAGGGTAGGGTGGATTACTAAGGTAATGGAATATGATTTTAATATCAAAGTGGAAAATT
This sequence comes from Torreya grandis, assembly GCA_037957365.1. NCBI lineage: Eukaryota > Viridiplantae > Streptophyta > Pinopsida > Cupressales > Taxaceae > Torreya > Torreya grandis. Next base: position 883,573 of record JARHVA010003610.1, read on the forward strand.
TGATAAATGGTAAAGGTCTATATGAACATTTAGCTTCAGACCTCCATGAGTCAAAATAAGAAGCTTTAGTCAATCGTGATTTCTCCCAACTAGCTAGTTCTTTGCTTCTATAAAGTTAAACACAAGATGTTATCATATTTCTTCAGAGTGGTGAGTATCCTAATGGTATGAGTAGATCCCAAAGGAGGTACTTTAGATTTCAATCTATTCCTTATTGTCTTGTAGATGGTGTGCTTTTTAGAAGAGACACTAATGGTGTGTTATTGATATGAATTGATAATGATTATTTTGGAGTGTTGCTTGAAAATTCCCATGATGGAATAGTAGGAGGTTATTTCTCCCCAAGAACCATATCTTCCAAGATCATGAGGGTAGGATATTATTGGTCTAGTCTCTTCAAGGACTATTATGCTTGGGTGAGAAGGTGTGTACAATGTGATTTTTTTGGTAGGAAAATAGAAGCTTATAACTCTCCCTTTGAGGCCTATCCAATTACATAAACCTTTCATGTAATGGGGTCTTGCTTTCATTGGCTAATGAAAATGCTATCTTAGAGTTCTATGAAAGTATCATAACAAGGTTTGGCACTCCTACTATCATTTTAGATAATGCACTTGCTTTCATGGGTGCTAGGGTAGTTGATTATGAAAATATAAATGTAATATACTTGAGCACTTCATCAAAATATTACCCTTATGGTAATGGGTTAGCTGAATCCACTAACAAGAATTTGATCAGAATCATCAAGAAAAATTTGGAGGATAATCAAAGGGCTTGGCATACCAAATTGAAGACAACCTTATGGGCTGATAGAATAACTCCAAAGAGGTCAATAAGGAATTATCCTTTTATTGTTATCTATGGAAGGGAGTTTGGACTATATATATCCCAAGATTCTCCTACCTTGGAGTTGGCACATCAATTAGAGTTGATTGAGAACACTCTAGTGGAGGTGAGGTTGATAGAATTAATGGAGTTACAAGAGACTAAAGACAAGGCTCACCAAGATATAGAACATCACCAAATACTAATGAAGAGATATTTTGATAAGAAGGAAACTCCAAGAACATTCCAAGAAGGTGACATAGTGTTGAAATGGGATGAAGATAGAGCAAAACTAGGGAGACATACCAAATTTGATACCTTTTAGAGTGGACCATATGTCATCATCAAGTGAAAACAAAGCAACTATTTCTAATTAGCAAGTATGAGTAGAGAGGATATGCCTATCCCTTTTAATTGGATCCATTTAAATCCCTACTATTTATTAAATGAAGTTTAGTCTTGTAAATATTAGGTTAGGTGTGTGATTTTGTTTCAATTGTGTGTGTTGTGTTTCGTAAGTGTTTTAGTTGAACACATGTTTGTTTCCTTGGTGTGTCTTATTTTGTGTGTATTTTATTTTTATTTGGTGTGGTTTCACAGTAAAAATTAGTGTCAAACTTGTGGATATATGACTCCATGGACCAATGGATAAGATTAGGCTACTAGTCTTGGCATAGCAAGCATACCACCCTTGGGAAATCGCTAAGAATATTGACTATTTTGACCACAAGTCAAAATAAGTCAAGCCCATATAGTATAAAATTTCATTTATGGGTATATTATCATGTTATATGGTGTTTCATGGTATATTTTATGTCATCTAATATGTTTCTATCTTTAGTTATAGTCCAATTTAGTTCTTATGTCATTCTATGTCACTTAAGGTCATATATGGGTCATAAATGAAGGTGGTATTATTATTCAAGGTTTCCAAGTGTTATAAGTTCCATTAAAATGTCTAATATGTCATATTAATTGTAAATAATGTTATTAATAACTAAAAATTATAGGTTCCTAATTTAAAATCAAGAAAACAAGTGAAAAAGAGGGAGTTTTATTAGTTATACCGCCTATAGAAGAGAGTGGCACATGGAAAAATATTTTTAAATTACCCTTCTACTTAATTGAATCAGTTTCAATGATTTATCTACTTTTTAAGTTCCAAATATGGGCCAAAACCATTTTTCTTCTCTATTGCTCCACTAGGCAAGCAAAACTAGTCAACAAGTCTTTTGATGGTATGGCTAGTAGGAGGAATTCCAAGTCAAACTCTCTTTTTCGTGGATATTAAACTTGGTATAATTCAAATTCATGGTGTGATTTCAAGCATTGGATTCCTATGCTTTATGAACCATCCTTTAGAAGTTAACTATCTTTTTTTGTATACTAATCCCCACACCCTACATGTTTTGCTTCTATATGAGCTATGATGTACAATCAAATTGGTAATTTTTATTTAATAGGATGTTTACATTATTATCTAATGGATAGTATTTTTTTTTCATGATTAGAAGTGATTTGATGAGTTCAAACCTCTTAGGTTGCAGTTGGAGTATGATAGTTAGGTTACAGACATGTCCATTAATTACAAAAGGTTTATTTATCTATAATTGTTTCAAATAAATGTGAGGTGTTGTGTTTCATGTCTATAATTTCTTATTTCCCACACTTCCTTACAATATTCATTTTCAATGGCTACCTTCATGGAGTTGCAATCAACCTTCAACATAGTGATATCTTCTTGCATCATTGTCATACATAGTCAACTAAGTGATATGTTTTGAGGATCTAAGGATGTTCATGGAGGTGTATTAATATTTTAAAGATGTTTAATATATTTTTAAAGCATAATAAAATAAACAAAGCTCTCTAAATGGCATACAAAAAACTTATGATGACAAATGCAAACTGCACACACAGTCATTCACCTTGAATAATCACCTACAGGAAGTCAATCATGTTGTAATAATGACACCTTGATATTTTTTAAATAATTTAAATGTTTAAAACATCCATTTGAAAAAAATTTATAAGTTTTTTAACTATTTAAGTCCCACACACCATATAAGTTGATTATCTCAACCCCACTACCCTCTATATTGAAATGTCCACCTACAGGTAACACTGATAGGGACTTGAGATTGATGCATAAGGATGTTAAATTTTTTTTGATATCCTCATAAGGTTTTATAATGTTTAAGGTTCCATGAGAACCATGTTTGATGCTAAAAGTGGCAGGCAAGTTACAAGAAATTATGTGCATATGAAGGAATTATGTTTCAGGAATAAGTTCCCTAAAAGCTCTAAAATAGAGCCCTAAGCACTTTTGATACCATTATATAATGGTGTATCATGAAGTCCATATAAGTATATATGATTCCATAATGAATCACTATCCTATGGGAGATGATTTTATCAAATGAAGATACAATTTGGTTTTAGTATGTGGTGATTAAGAGGCTTCCAAATCATGAAATTATTCACTATTTCAATGTTTTCTACAGTTTTTAAACCTCAAATGAATTTACACTCTAGAGTGGTAGTATTAAAACATAAATCCATGAAAAATGATCTAATTTGGGTAGTAAAACACTAATCATCTAAGGAACTTGGAGAGAAATTGGTTTGCATGACTTTGATCCGTACTACCATTCACAAGTGTGACTTGCCCTCCAAAAGGCTTACTATAGGTACCTATTTGCAAGTTCATGAGTGAACCTTGGTGAATAGGTATATAAACATAAAAATTTGATAAGGGTATTTTATTCCAAATATCCTATTAGTAGTGACATAGTGGTTAATAATTGAAACACACCTACAGGACTCCCTTTTTCTCCAAAATAGTCAAAAATAATTGATTGTGATATGACAGTGATATATGAGCATGACCAGTCTTGAAGTCAGACCCACATTAAGCATGGTATGAATAAATGGAATTTTTAGATGATAATATAGGACCTAAATAAGGTATTTTGGCAATGATACAATGTCTAGGATCGAATTTTAACCTATAGGTGTCACTTTCTGAGCAAGAAAACATAGCCACACACAGTCAGCATTTGTATCAAGTCAAATAGAAGGTATGCATAGAGAAGTTGGAAAATGTTGAAGTGATATATTTATTTGAAAATAATTCATAAATGATAGTAAAAACTTCAAGGGAATCTCATGGTATGGAAATAAGACATGGAGAGGTTTTCAATAGTAACATATCATCCATATTCAGAACCCTGCACATAGTGAGTTCTCATACAGTCTGTCATAGGTTTTAAGACATATGGAGGGTTTATTAATGAAACCAAGATCTAAATTTTTTCACAGATGTTCCCCACCACTTGGATAATCATCTCATATTTCTACCTTTTCTAAGGCAATAGGGTAAGTGCCTTCTATTTTGTCTAAGATAGAGGACACTCTCAAGGGACTAAAATATGTAGGTTTAGAATAATATTGATGAGAAGGTGGGTTAGAGGTTTATTAGACCCTAAAATAATATTAAAATAGTTGTATTATACATAAATAATCATGATAAAATACTCACATGTGTTTGAGGCCAAATAGAATGGTCTAAACCAATAGGTATGCAAGCAGACCTATTAGGTCTTAATTAGGAATAGTACCTAAAAGGATCCAAATATCACCTCTAGCACTAGGTAAACATTATAACACATTGTAACACCTACATGGGGGGTTATAAGGTGTTTTTTAACCTTTTGAATTTAGAGTATGTCATAGACAAGCCATATTTTGGCTCAAATCAATTTAGGCCTACACAGAATGAAGAAAGGAACTCGAGAGGATAAGTTTATAAGCTCATATGTGTACAAACACTTAGCATAGATAAATGAACTAATATAAGTTATATAGGGTCCCTATCAAGGATTTAGTGGAATTTATAATAATATTGGATATAAGGATTGTATGAATAATCCTTAAAGGCTAAAATATATTTAAACCCTCCAAAACCCTTGGTAATGACCTGATGATAAAAATTAAGGAGAGGAATATATGAGGGATATAATAGCTTTGGAGATGAATTTATCTTGTAGATGACTCTCTAAAGGTTCCTTACCATCAACTTGAGTTACACCCAACTTGCACAAATAGGGTGAAAATGGATTTTATTGATAGTTTTATGTGTTTTTCAAGTCTAAAAGAGTTTAAAAAGATGAAAATAATTTTGAGAGAGATATTAGTACCTTTCCTAACTCATAATTTCCATTTAATTATTCATATAAGCTCACAATTGCCTTTGTTAACACCCTCATCTCAACTAGTCCAAACTGGCATAGTGAATAAGGAATGACCATGAAGTGAGAAGGTGAAAGCTCTAAGTAGGAGGCATTTTAAGGTCTTAATAATGAATATAAGTCCATTATGGATCTTTAAAACTTTCATAAACTCATTTTTATGGAATATTTTTTAAAACTGAAGACCTCTTGATGCCAAGTATGAAAAGTGAGTGAAAGAGGAGTGATTGTGACTACAGGCAATGATAACTCATGTCCAAAAGAATATTGATGATTAAGGACACCTAAAATGCATGTTGGATATTTTTTATAACCTCTAAATATTATTTCAATCATCTCATCTATCCCTAGTCTACTATGGTATGTTTCAAGAGGGCTAAATGATGAAGACAGTTTCTAGGCAAGTAAATGAAAAGTTATATGCCACATTTTAGGAGTTTCATGATTTGAGGGATATTTATCTAAGTATACCTTTAATGGTATATATCACACTTCATCCTCTTGAATATTTAACCCCTTTTATTGTCTTGACAAGTGGCTTGGTGACTCTTGAACTTCATTCATTTTTTTCCTCTCTCAAAATCTATAAGTACTAGCCATTTTGGCTCTTGTAGAATAATACCACACCTGGTATGGTGAATCCCTATTAGTTTGATGTAATATTTTGTCTTTAAATAATATAATAAATCTATTTTTGAGTTCAAAAACATCTTGGTTAAGTGTTTAAAGTGATGAATGGTTGATTTTATTAATTTTATCCTTGCTTTTCCTTATCCTTTCATGTCTTGTGTAAGAAGTTCTCATTCTATCAGGTCATATAGAGTGTAATTAGTGTGTTAGGCTCCCTTCAAATGTGAAAGTGTCATTGGATTCATAAATATGATCTTTTGTCTACTTACCTTGAGTGGTATCATACATATCACCTCTATATTGAAACACTTATGTTAGAACATCTTAGGACTTTGAGACTAGTTTGTAGATCATGTTCTTAGTAAGCGAAGTATGATAACATAGTGGATATTTTCATGGTATATCACCCCCTTAGATTAGATTTATTTTATGCATAATTCTATCTGTTTTTCCACAAGAAATCAGTAGTATAGGTGATAATCACTTCAAGACAAATTTAGGGAGCTAACCCTTAAATCTAGAGGTCTACTTCTCCTATAGGTAAACCCACATACTTATAAGTATCCAAATGATGCCTAAATATTATAGTAGGCTTGAAAAAAATACTCTAGGGTACAAGATTTGGTGACAACAATAACCTCAAATTTTGAAATTAGTCCTTATTTTTCATGATAAGTGGATGACCTAAGTGGATAGGGGTGCAATGTACCACTATCTACTTAGGGTGGACCTATCTAGAAGAAACAAATATAGTTTTTTTAGGTAATAGTTTGAATGTGTTTTTAGATATCTTGACCATTTGAAATTGACAAATTTGTATAATGATAATGATAAAAAAGGGTCAATCTCTGAACCAAGAACATGATTTACCCCCTTGGATAAATCAAATAGTTTTTATAAAATTGGATACTGAAAAATCTCATTTCCCTTAAGTATATAGAATTGGATGCAAAATTCTCAATTTCTTGATTAAATAAATATAAATTAGATTCATTGTTCTAGAATCAAACGTGATTGAATAATAACTCAAGAAACATGATTTTACATTCAAACTCCCTATTTTGTGTTGTTTTATAAATTTCCCATAATTAGTTTAGTGTCTCATTAATTCTTTCCCAAACTAATGAATAATAACTCAAGAAACATGATTTTACATTAAAACTCCCTATTTTGTGTTGTTTTATAAATTTCCCATAATTAGTTTAGTGTCTCATTAATTCTTTCCCAAACTAAATTATAAAATTGAAACACATAATAAATTGAAAGGAAAGTGGAAAAAAACTTGATAACAGAGTTCACCGTCTTAGGGGCTACATCTCTAGGTTCTTAAATCATGAACCAATCCATTAAAAAAGATGGAAATATCAATAGTTTACAAAATATATCAAAATGGAATTTAGACCTACAAATTCATGCCATCAAAACCTTGAAAGACTCTGATGATGCTTAGTAATCATCCTCCACCTTTATGAAGCACTTGTGGATTATCTTCTCAATGTTCTACATCAAATCATCACTTCAATCACTCAAAAAATACATCAAATGAACACCAAATTGAGACCACAAATATACCACATAGAGCATCTCATAATTCTAAATAACCTTCCAATTTACACCAAGACCTAAAATGCCTTGAGATTGGCCAAAAATGTAAAACTTTACATTCTACCATTAAAATATTTACACAATCATTTTCATCCTTGTAAAAATAAAATTTCATCCTTTTTATAACACTTGCAATAGTGTGGCAGATTGGTAAGGCTACTTAACCATTTTACCACAATTCTTGTGTTCAAATCCCATGAAATTTGTTTTTTTTTCAACCACCTAGACCATGGCTTTTACCATATAGGGATTAATATCCCACATGCATTGGTTTACAATTTCACTTAAGATTTAAAAAAGGATATCATTGGTGCATGTGATGTGGCTTAGTTCACATTTATCTCTCCTTTTTTGGTTTGGTTTAGATTATCTTAGGCTATCTTTCAAGCTTGATTAGATGGTCATAAAATAATATCTTGACCAAACTTAGGCAAGGTCAGTTGGATGGTTAGAACTACCAGTAAGCTGGTTGAGTTGTCATGGCGGCATGACTAATCTTGAGATGGCACTTGAACCAGGTCTTGATCTTGCCTAAGTAATGTGAACTTGTCTTCAAGCTCAGTTGAGCTAACATGAATTTTTCACTTGGAAAATACATGGAATAGTTTAATAATTTGGGATTATTAGTCTCACATGCAACATGTAAACAACATAGAGGCACATATAAATAAAATCATTGTAATGGTAATATGAAGTAACGGAGGCAAAGGCACCCCTCTAAAAAAATAGTGTGTCGACCCTAGCTAAGGGCCCCCAGCTAGCAAATAGCAGGGTCCATTTGTCTAAACATGAGTGTTAAATATCAAAGGCAAAAACCAAACACTCTTTTACCATTTATTTTTCATTTCCATGTGTCACATGCCTATTAGTTCTCTTGGCAGCCATACATGCATCCATATCACCACTATGCTTGATAGTTGACCATTTTTTATCCTAACTTTGACCAACAATATTTGGAGCATATAATGTTCATTTTACACATTCCAATATGGGTTGGAAAACTCTCAAAATGATCTTCCATACTATACTAGTTTTGAGATATCTTGGGAACTTTTGATGCCCAAAAATGACCTGTAGATCACACCTCCCTAATAATACCCTTTTGGTTTCTAAAAGGATATTAATCTACTAAATTTTCTAAATGACCTCTACATTACACTAAAGTATAGAAACTAGAAAATAGCAAGTGAAGGTGATATGAGGTTAAGCTACCAATATGAAGAAAATAAAATCCATTTGAAAAAACACCAATTTTATATTAGTTAAATAAGATATTCAAAAAATTCTCTACAAGAAGTCAATTATCTAACTAAAACTATAACTTGATTATGGAGAGTAAAACAAACTTTGTACCCATTTACCAAAATGACCTATTAACCTAAAATAGTCATTGAATCTGGTGGATTCTCTCAACCCCTACATTGTATGAAGGTTAAGGTGTTATCCTTTTATCAACATCACATAATGGAAAATCACATGTTACATACCAAATGGTTTTATAGATCACCTATGTAAAAAAATTCCCTATAGGACTTGCAAAAAAATTGCAACACCTAGATACTTACATTTACCAATGTTGCCCATATATGGGTTTTTGAAAGTACATCTACATGATGTGCATGGCAAACATACATGTGAACACAAAAATTTTGTAATACAAACATTTCCTAAGATATAGTGGGAAATAAACATGTAAGATGTCAATCATATAAGTGTGCAACTAATTTTTACATCCTAGGGTCATAACTATATAATATGCATCTATCGAACTCTAGTGTCAAAATTATAGAATTTAAAAAATAAGAGATTCTTTACAAACTCACAAATTTTACAAGTAACTGTAAGACATATCATAAACATGAGGATAAAACTAAGAATTTTAAACATATCTCAAAGTTTCCTCACTATCTGACTACTCCCTAATTCATACCTCCAAAACTCATCCACTTGAGTTAGATTTCCAAAATCTAGAAAACTAAAATAGGAGATAGCAATAACATTCTTCCACACATAAGGGTTATTAAAATTCCTTCCTCTATCAAAGTAGTTAGGAATTCCCTGAAAATAATGTTGAATGTGAACAAAAGCATACTAATCAATATTATAGTAATGCTTATGAAAACTATTCTATTAAACCATTTAATCAATAAAAGTTGTTCACTCTTTATGGTTTCAACAAACTAAATAGGAGGTTTCATCTTATTTAAAATATATATTACTAAGAGTTAGATGATCCATTTTCATTTTCAAAAAGGCTTTCAAAAATAATTCCACATCAAGGTCTATTTTACTTCCAAGGTAACCCAGATAAAGGATTTAAACCAAAATTGTGTATACATAGTTATGTTAAAAATATCATATACCTGTTTAGAACCTGTAAAGTGCACATGTTGAGCAATGGCTATAAAATTGTTGGGTTTAAACAACTATTGATGCTATAGATTTCACCCTTGATATGAGGATGATCTCCTATCTTCCACACATCACAATGGAAACTCCCCTCTTGACTGTGGGTCTAGCAAAACTAGGGGAGAGTCTTTAAATAAGGGCTAACTCCCTTTAATGTATCTCTGTGGTCTTGGATTTCCTAATGATAATAATGGGGGGTGAAAAGGGATAAGGATGCTGAAAATAGAACCTAAACTAAATGGTGATACACCAAAAATTTTGATCTACTTAGCTTGAACCTACACTTTCCACCAAGAACAAGCTGGCATACACTTCATTTGATATGAGAAACTCTTCTATATCAGTGAGCTAGGGGTCCTCTTGAGATATAGGGAGGAAGAACTAAAAGAGGTGTTCTAAGACACACTATGTCAGCCTTTTCACATGCACCTATACTCTATTTTAGACACTTCTGGTAGACCTATAAGAAAATAAACTTCACAATACACTAGACATGCTGGAATCATTCTATGAAAGCATAAAAGAAAAATGACTTAACACAAAAAAAATGCATAGACATATGCAAAAGTGTAAGCTCAAATGGAGGTAAAAATGTTATGTCCTAATTCAAGGTAAAATTTGGCAGAGCTCCACCTTACAAGCCAAGATATTTTTTCTCAAAATGAGAAGTTTACAATATATAGAGGAAGAAAGAGGCCTTTTGGCACCCTTTTACAAGTGGCCCATGTGCATTCTGAGCATTGGGAAGAGGAAGTCGCTTGATAGATAATGTTGTTTCAACTCCTATTTTTACTTTAGGCATTTAATATATATTAAATTCCATACATGAAGTTATGGGCCATGTCATTTGTCTACAAATAAGATCGCTCCTTCAAGGCACTCACACAGTTTGTTTGCCCATCAATGCAAAGTGAAGAAAATAGGTTGCACCATTTATCTGTTTTCACTCCTTGATGACCACTTGGTAGATACTATGTCAACTGTTGGAGTAATTCCTTGATTCGACACCTTCCTTTTCCACTTGGACTATTTTGTTTGTTTCTACACTTTGTCTTTTTTGGCTCCTTCAGCCCTCAAGGGCTATCTTCTACTAATGCTTTAGCTCTTTGGGCTCCCTTCTTAGTGGTCTCTTCCTTTTGGCCTTAAGCCTTTGAATTCCTTTGGGTTTACACCTTTCATTAAAAAACCAATGGTTATTTCATTTCTACAAAGTTGACATCTGTGCGCCCGTCGCCATTTAAAAGCCAACGGCTAGTCTATTGCCCTAAATTTGACATCCTTGGGGATGTCATTCCTTTGAATTCCTTCAATTTTCTATCTTTAGAACCCCCCAAAGGGAAGGTGTCCCTTCGAGCCTTGAGAATGGTCCATTTTTTGGTCCTCAAGAGTCCCCCGCAAGGGTACTTACCCTTTGGGGTCCTTTGGGCATCCTTGGTCTTTGAATCCTTCAAAAAAAATGTTCAAAGGAATTCCTTCAAACATTTTGTCTGAATGATATCTTCCTTTGAATGCTCGGCCCTTTCTTTCAGGTGAATTCCTTTAGACAAAGGTCTGAAGGAATTCCTTCAGACTTTTTGTCTGAAAGAATTCATCTTATTCGCTCTACCATTTTTCACAAAATTTTTCTTGATGGAAATTATTTTGTTCAGCAACTTTCCTTGTGAATTTATTCAGATAAAATATCTAAAGGAATTCCTTCAAACATTTTTTTTGAAGAAATTCAACCTTGTCTTATCTTTTACCTTAGCATTTCTAAAGGAAAACTCACCCTTTTAATTCTTCTGCAAGGGTTCCCTACCCTCTACAAGGGTACTTTTGGGTTCAAAATTGCCCTCTGCAAGGGTACTTTTGGGTTCAAAACTGCCCTCTGCAAGGGTACTTTTGGGTTCAAAACTGCCCTCCACAAGGGCAGTTGTCCTTTTCCTTTGGAAGAGACTCTTGAACCTTCTAATTGAACTTGAACCTGAACTTGAACCCTTTTCAGAGTTTAATGGTTCAGTGGTTCAATGGTTCATCACTATGTCCTACAAGGAGTCACGTTCCTTCAAATTGATTGATTGAACCATTTGATCAAACCATTTGATTGAACCAACTACTTAAACCATATAATTTAATGATTCAACCAACAATGGTTCAATGATTCAATGGATTAATATTGTGTTCTGCTCATTTAATTGACCGCTTGAACCAAGCACTTTAAACCAATCATTTGGACCAACTCTTTAAACCAAGCTAACTGAACCAAGTCATTGAACCAAACTGACTGAACCAATAATGGTTCAAAGTTCAAGTTCAAAATTCTTGGAAAGATCATGCCATTGGACCTCGACATCAAACCACTGAACTAGTTCCTCCTTTTGCTGAAAGACTTGTGCAAAATCAAATTTGAACTGGCTCAGAATAGCAGGGGAAGAAGGAGACCAATTTTGGCTTGTAGGGCCAAAATGGTCAACAAAATGGTGATTCTTAGGGGAATCATGCTTGCTATGCTTATAAACTAGTAGCCTCAAAGTCCATTGGGCATAGAGTCAAGATGCAGCTTTGAAAGAGTTAGCAACCAACTTGAGATATCCAAGAATCAATCATGAAGTTTTTACCCCCAAAAGGAAATGAAAACATGCACAAGACTAAAAACACTACTTGTGCAAACAACACTTAGGGAAAATAGGAAAATAAAATTGAAAGTAAACTCCTATGTATAGCTAGCCAGGTATATTTGCCTCCCTCCTGGATCAAAGGGAAAATTTATTAAGTCTCCTTCATGGCAAGGAAACTTATGGTGCCAGACAAGTGGCTGAATGGAATGGAGACTTGGTGATTTTCTCCTCTTGCCTGTCACCTCAATTGGCTTGCATCTGAGTGGATCAGAGTCAAACATGCTCCCAACATATATGTACTCTTCTTGTTCTTGGAAGCTTATCAAATGTTGGATCTTCATGATGGCATGTTTTACCAAGAAATTGATGGTTATTGGCTCATCACCATAAGCCCTTTGATATGCATAGTTCCTTTGACATGCATCATGGTTTGACCCATTCCCTTCTACTTTATTGAAGACCCTGTCAAACTCACCTTCTACTCCTTTATAGCTTTCTTGAAGAAGGGTGACTGTTGTGATGTCTAAAATGGAATCACAAAGTGATTACTCATCCCAAAAAACATCACCTTCTTGTTCAAGGTTCTCTTGTTTAAAGCTATTCTCAAGATAGATAGGCTTCTCCTTTTCCTACTCAAGGATCAGAGTCTCTAGTTATTCAAAGACATCCTCCTGATCCTCCTCCAACTTAGGCTCCATGGCATGGTCATCTTCCTCATCAAAGCAACAAGGAACTTCATCAAATAAGGGAGGAGAGAGCTCACCATGCTTACTTTCCTCTTCATATTGCTAGAACATCGGCATGTATGTATGACCTGTGTCTTCTCCATTATTGATGATGTCTTCAAAAGGAGCATCCATGATGATTTCTTCCTCATTAACATCCATGAGAGCTTCTTGATCAACTGCAAATTGGATCCTTTCTTCTTCACTTGCCTCTTTCAAAATAGGTTCCTCCTTGATGACTTCAAAAATATCATCTTCAAATTCACCAACCTCTTGAAAGGATAAATCTGAAAGCTTGCAGCCCCTTTGCATACTTATTTGAGTCCCAATGCTGCCTTCTTCACCCTTAGTCATCTCATAGCCTCCTTGAAGAAGGGATGAAGTGGAAAGTTGAAGGTTAAACTTAGGTGGAAGCAGAGGCAATCTTTGAGCTAGAATCAAATGATTCTCCTCCTTCCATTTGGCCAATACTTCATCTATATTAGATGTGGCTTGATAGATCTCTTAGAGGAGTGTAGATGGGGTGTGTTCAAATGTAGGATCTTATACTTGATCTAAACTATCGATCACATTTTGGCTAAGGAACCTCATTCTGGATTCCAACTCTATAATTTTCTTGGCTATATTTTCTTGGAAGAGCCTTTCTTGGAGGTCACAAGCATCATCATGATGAGTAGGAGCAGCTTTATCTTCTTCAAGGTCCTGAGCCAGTTCATGATAGGTACTCCTCCAACTTGGAATCTATACATCCTGTTGAGAGACTTGAGGATTGGTAGAAGGGGTGTCTTTTGGTGTAGGCTCCTCTCTAAGGTCTGAAACCTCCATCTCTCCTTCACTAAGCAATCTCACCTTTGCTTCCAATTCCTCAATTTGCTTAGCTATATTTTCTTGAAAGAGTCTTTCTTGGAGCTCATAGGAATCATCATGGAAATGGGGAGTGCATCAAGGCTACCATGGAATATAAGAAGCTTCCTAAGGAAGGGTGGGAGGGACTTGAAAAGGACTATCCTCATTTTATACCTCACAATCTTAGACAATGTCTTTCTCCTCCTTGATGTTTCATGACTCAACTACTTTATTCTAGCTCATGATATTAGGATTAGACATCTCCTTTTAGGGTGATGGGGATATAATGTGAGAGGGTAGTGAGGGTTTGGATTCCACTTCCCTTGCTGCCAAAATAGACTACTACATTTGAATATTTTCCAATTTAATCTGCTTATCAAGATTGGACTTAAAAACAAGATTTACTATTTTAGGACTCTCCTCAACATGATTGGGGAAAGGACTTTGACAGGCTTGACTTGGCTCATGAGCAAGGGTTGTGTATGACTGATATGAAACTTGGGGCAGTGGGTATGCAAGTTGATAGACTTGGTAAGGCTGTCTCTCATGAATACTTAGCCTCCCTTTTGAAGATGCAATAAAACCACTCACATCTAGCATCTCATTTGTAAGCCTTTGCCAATTGGCTCTTTCAATGGGAGTCTATTCACTCTTAACCAGATCTAGTGCATTTCTCACTTGATGGATGACATGATCAGGGATTTCTTGGCCACATCCCCTTCTGGTGTCAAGCTCTACTGCATACTTTTCATATCCCAGTAGTGCTTGTTTGAAGGTGTAAATGGGTTGATTGGAAAAGAGATTAGGTTGAGTAGGAGAAGTGACACACTAAGAAGACTAGGCATAAGACTGATATAGCTCATGATAGGGTTGAGACTAGTCATATTGGACCTGATAAGGATCAACACAAGGTTGGTAAGGATCATAGCCAGGCTAGCCAAGGACTTGCTCAAACTGAGGAGGAAGAGGCAAAGCCCAAAATGTTTCACTAACCTATAAAGGGAAAAACTCATAACCGTACGCATCTTTGTTACTTGAGGTGATTTCATGAACAACCTAAACTTGATCAAAACTATATGAAGGAAAATAAGTTCCATTGTTCTGAGCAATGGAATTATACATACCAAAATATGATTTCTTGATGGCACCATGACTACTTAACCAGCTGATTTAAATCAGAGTCACCATTGGTGTTGATGAAAAAAACCTCCAAAGGCTGGTTAGTTGAAGAACACACCAAAATTATTCAACTTTTTTGGACAAAACTTGTCCCACAATCACCTAATTAAAGGTTAGATGTTATATTAATGGTTCATTCTATTGTAACAGGACTAGCACCAATCCTGGAACTTTTTTGAGTGTTAAAACATGGTCCCACCAGGCATGCCAAAAACTATTGACACTATGGATTGCACCCTTGATAGGAGGATGATCTCCTATCTTCCACGCATCACAATGGAAACTCCCCTCTTGCTTGTGGGTCTGACAAAACTAGGGGGAGAGTCTCTAGATAAGGACTAGCTCCCTTTGATGTATCTTTGTGGTCCTGGATTTCCTACTACTAACAATGGGGGGGTGAAAAGGGAGAAGGATGCTGAAAATAGAACCTAAACTAAATGGTGATACACCAAAAAGTTTGATCTACTTATCTTAAACCTACACTTTCCACCAAGAACAAGCTAGCATACACTTCATTTGATATGAGAAACTCTTCTACATCAGTGAGCTAGGGGTCCTCTTGAGATACAGGGAGGAAGAACTACCAGAGGTGTTCTAAGACACACTATGGTAGCCTATTCACATGTGCCTATACTCTGTTGTAGACACTTTTGGTAGACCTACAAAATAAGAAACTTCACAATACACTAGACATGCTGGAATCATTCTGTGAAAGCATAAAATAAAAATGACTTAACACAAAAAACTCCATAGACATATGCAATAGTGTAAGCTCAAATGGAGGTAAAAATGTTATGTCTTGATTCAAAGTAAGATCCAATAGAGCTCCACCTTATAAGCCAAGAGATTCTTTCTCAAAATGAGAAGTTTACAATATATAGAGGAAGAAAGAGGCCTTTTAGCACCCTTTTACAACTGGCCCATGTGCATTCTGAGCATTGGGAAGAGGAAACCACTTGATAGATAATGTTGTGTCAGCTCTTGTTTTGACTTTAGGTGTTTAAGATATATTAAACATCATATGTGAAATTATGGGCCCTGCCATTTGTCAGCAAACAAGACCACTCCTTCAAGGCAATCACATGATTTATCTACCCATCAATGCAAAGTGAATAAAATGGGTCACGTCATTTGTCTTTTTGTGCTCCTTGATGACCACTTGGTATATACTATGTCAATCATTGGAATAACTCCTTGAGTCGATACCTTCCTTTACCACTTGGACTATTTTGTCTATTTTTGCACTTTGTCTTTTCTGGCTCCTTCAGCGCTCAGGGGCTATCTTCTACTAATTCTTTGGCTCTTTGGGTTCCCTTCTCATTAGTCTCTTCCTTTTGGCCTTAAGCCTTTGAATTCATTTGGGTTCATGCCTTTCATTAAAAAACTAATGGTTATTTCATTTCTACAAAGTTGACGTCTGCATACCCATCGCCATCTAAAAGACAATAACTAGTCTATTGCCCTAATTTGATGTCTTCAAGGATGTCATTCCTTTGAATTCCTTCAGCTTTCTATCTTTAAAACCCCTAGAAGGGAAGGTGTCCCTTTGGGCCTTGAGAATGGTCCATTTCATGGTCGCTGAGAGTCCCCCGCAAGGGTACTTGCCCTTTAGGGTCCTTCGGGCGACCTTGGTCTTCAAATCCTTTAGATAAAATGTCTGAAGGAATTCCTTAAAAGATTTTTTCTGAAGAATATCTTCATTTGAATGCTTGGCCCTTTATTTCAAGTGAATTCCTTTAGACAAAAGTCTGAAGGAATTCCTTCGGACTTTTTGTTCAAAAGAATTCATCTTGTTCACTCTACCATTTTCCACAAGATTTTTCTTGAGGAAATTCTTTTGTTCGGTGACTTGCCTTGTGAATTTCTTTAGAAAAAATGTTTGAAGGAATTCATTCAGACATTTTGTCTGAATAAATTCAACCTTGTGTTATCTTTTGCCTTAGCATTTCTGAAGGAAAACACACCCTTTTGATTCCCCTGCAAGGGTTCCCTGCCCTCTGCAAGGGCACTTTTGGGTTCAAAACTACCCTCCACAAGGGCACTTTTCCTTTTCCTTTGGAAGAGACTCTTTAACCTTCTGATTGAACCTAAACCTGAACCTGAACCCTTTTCATAGTTTAATGGTTTAGTGATTCAATGGTTCATCACTATGTCCTACAAGGAGTCGTGTTCCTTCAAATTAACTGATTGAACCATTTGATCAAACCATTTGATTGAACCAAACAATTAAACTGACTACTTGAACCAACAATGGTTCAATGGTTCAATGGTTTAATACTATGTTCTACTCATTCAATTGACCACTTAAACCAACTGCTTTGAACCATTCATTTGGACCAACTCTTTGAACCAAGCCGATTGAACCAACTCTTTGAACCAAGTAATTGAACCAAACCGACTAAACCAATAATAGTTCAAAGTTCAAGTTCAAAATTATTGGAAATATCATGCCATTGGACCCCGACGTTGAACCACTAAACTGGTTCCTCCTTTTGTTGAAAGACTTGTGCAAAATCAAATTTGGACTAGCTCAGAACAACAGGGGAAGAAGGAGGCTGATTTTGGCCTACAAGGCCAAAATGGTCAACAAAAACTTCATGTTTACTTCCTAAAAGTCTTAATAAAGGTTTTGAAAACATTAACCAACTTTCAAATAATTACAAACTCAAAACTCAAAGTGCAAAAACCTGTTCACTTTCCTGAATAATGCCCTATTTTTCATTTTCATATCTTACCATAGAAATCAATATTTTCACTTGTTCATATATTTAAGGATATAGGCTTCTAAAATATGATTAGTTATCTAAAAATAAAGGCTACACAAATGGTTATCATTACCAAAATATCGTGTTAATACCAATATGAAATTAGATCACCATCATACCTTATCCTACCCTTTGTGTAAGAATGATGATAGGATTGCAATTGATTCCTCTTGGATGTGCATCACTAAAATGCCTTGAATTTTATATGAATGTGTCCCAAGAAATAAAGGTTGATCCTCTCTCAACACCATCTCACACCTTCAAGTGACAATATGTTTTTTCATCATCTAGATTGAACCTATAAAACTAGTGGTTTCAAAATCTTAACTATTAGAATCTTGTCTTCTTCCAGTTAATTATAACACCTTCCAATTTTCCTTTGCACTAGCCAATCTTGCATAGTCAAATCAAGCAGAAGAATAATATCAAGAATCTGATATCTAAAAACTCTAAAATGAAGTATATCAACAATTGAAGCAAGTCTTATATCAACCTGCTCTGACACCAAAATTAAACCAAAAACAAGATTTGCCCCCTTAGTAAATCAAATAGTTTTTATTAAATTAGATAGTTAAAAATCTCAATTCCATTAAGTACATAGAATTGGATGTGGGATTATCAATTTCTTGATTAAATCAATAAAAATTAGATTTATTGTTCTAGAATTAAACATGGGTGAATAATAAATCAAGAAACATGATTCTACATTCAAAATCCCTATTTTGTATTATTTTATAACTTACCTATAATTAATATTAGTGTCTTATTAATTCTTTCCCAAACTAAATTATAAAACTAAAACACAAAATAAACTGAAAATAAAGTGGCACAAAACTTGATAACAGAGTTCACCCTTTTAGGTGATACATCTTTGGGTTTATAAATCATGAACTGATCAATTAAAAATGATGTAAATATCAATAGTTTATAAATTACATCAAAATGGAATTCAAACCTACAAATTCATGCCATCAGACCTTCAAAAGACTTTTATGATGCTCAATAATCATCATCCAATTTTTAAAAGCACTTGTAGAATTTCTTCCCAACATTCTAGATCAAAACATCACTTCAATCACTCAAAAAAGACGTCAAATGAACACCAAATTAGGCTAACAAATATACCACATGGATCATCTTAGATTATTTAACAACTTTCTAGTTTACACTAACACTTTAAAATGCCTCAAGATTGGCCAAAAATGCAAAACTTTGCATTCTACCATTAAAATCCTTACACAATCATTTTCATCCCTATAAAAATAAAATTTCATCCTTTTTATAACACTTTCAATAGTGTGGCAGATTGGTAAGGCTATTTAACTATTTTCCCACAAGTCATGGTTCAAATCCCATGAACTTTTCTTGTTTTCAACCACCTAGACTATGGATTTTACCATATACGTATTAATATCCCATATGCATTGGTTTAAACCTTAAGTTAAGCCTTAAAAAAGGCTATCATTAGTGCATGTGATGTGTCTTAAGACACATCTATCTCTCCTTTTTTTTGGTTCAATTTAGATGATCTTGGGCTATCCTTCAAGCTTTGTTGGATGGTCATGAAATAATATCTCAACCAAACTGAGGCAAGTTCAGTTGGATGGTTGGAATCACCTACGAGTTGGTTGAGTTGTCTCAGTGGAATGATTAATCTTGAGCTGGCACTCAAGCTAGGTCTCAAGCTCTCCTTATCTCAAACTTGACATATCTTGAGTTTTCCTGAGTAATGTGAACTTATCTTTGATCTCAGCTACACTGGCATGCATTTGTGACTTAGAAAATACATGGAATAGTTTAATAATTCAGGATTATTAGTCTTGCATGCAACATGTAAACAACATAGAGGCACATATAAACAAAAGTGTTACAATGGTAATATGAAGTAATGGAGACAAAGGCACCCCTCTACAAAAAGAGTGTATTGACCCTAGCTTAGGGCCCTTAGCTAGCAAATAGTGAGGCCCATTTGTCTGAACATGAGTTTCAAAGATCAGAGGTGAAAAAAAAACACCCTTTTACCATTTTTTACCATTTGTTTTTCATTGCCACATGTCACATGCCTATTAGTCCACTTGATTATTGACCAATCTCACATATAGATGAATGGATTATAGGAATGGTATTTGAGTTAAATTCATGTGGTTATTAATATTTAAATAATTATAATCATCAAGTACCTATGACCAAATTTATCTCTACATTTTTTCCTCCTTTATTCTATAAATTAAAGTGATATAGTAAAGTAGAAAGAGTTAAACCTAAGTGTGTAAACACACTTTGTGTTTGATCAAATACGTCAATTATGTAGGGTATTTTAATTTATGCAACCTTAAATTATCTCATGATGTAGTCATTTTATTCATTTGAAAATTTAATAATCTTAACTTTGAAATTTAAAAAAATAAAAAGAAGAGCAAGGGAGGAGTACATTTGTATATAGGTGAAAAAAAATTACTCTATAACTTGTGACACATAATGGATAACCATGCCCCCCTACTAAATAATTTTGATAATGTTTAACTTATTTTTGAAGATTTAATATTGATCAAGTCTCAATTTTTAGATATAACTAATCAATCCCATGAGGTTGAAAGATGTGTTATTACAACTCTCAAAAATGAGGAATGATATCCATTGCACTAACCCCCAAAATATGGAACCATGCTAGGTTTTAAATAAGTGATTTCAAGTCCATTAAGTTCCAATATACTCAAACTTACATCACCCACACATATTTGAATCACATCACTACAAACAAATCTAGATTGTCTACTTGCATGATCAAAAGGGAACAAGTGTCATTCATGCCCCCATCATGACTAAATACTCATAGAATTTGATTTCAAGGGGAATATTTTTATTTTTGAAACATTTTAACTTTATATTTTTCATATTTTAATAATACTTAACATGAGTAAGTATCATGCCCCCTCTAAATATGTTCCAAAATAATATAGAGTGTTATGCAACTATATGTTCAATTATTTTTACATGTAACTTTTATTTTTGTAACTATTTTGCACATGCTCATGTATATTCCTTCGAGTGTGTATGATTTTTTACCTAAGTATTTGAGAATTGAGTGAATATGCATGTCATATACACTTAAAATATGTATAAATGTGCCAATATTTGTCATGTTTTTACTTTATGAATCACTTTGAATATTTGAAAACATGTATTTTACTTATAAATTATGATTTTACATTGTTTGAATCTTTGAAAACCTATACTCTATGTTTTTTAACTTGTATTCTATCCTAAATTTGTTCATGTAGGTTTTTATCTCTAAGATAATCCCACTATGATGCCCCCATTTTGAGATTAGGGATGTAGCATGCAAGTCACTCATCTCAAAATAAAAGTTAATTGTATCATGATAAAGATATGCTCATATAGTATTATGTCATTATGTTGGAAAGTATGTTATCATAGAAAATATATATTTCTATCTGAAGCATGTATGTAACATATTGAATGTGAAGCATAAAATTATTTTGTCTAGATACATATATATTTGAATCATAAAGTATAGTAACTATTTGAATTATAATATACCCTAGAAGTTCATGATGAAGATCATGGCCCCATTAACCAAGCTCGTCAATCACACAATCACAACATGAAAATAATTTCATGCAAATGTCATACAAGAAATCCAAGGGACATGTTCAAATGTTTCATAAAAAAATATTTCACACACATAATACCAAGGGACACAAGCAATGTACATGTTAAAATGTAGCACATACCACACAAATATCACATAAATATGCTTAGGGAATTTTCACACATAGGTTGAGGGCCACCATAATAAGCAATAAATGTTAAGCCTATTATGCAAGAAATAAAATAGCATTGAAGGGGTATAGAACAAGTGAAACTAGTCTATTCAATGCATATGTATCTATGTCATATTATTAGCAAAGTATCATATCTAGTAGCACAATGTAAAATATGAGTGACTTCGCGAGACATTTGTAAGTTAATTTTATATCAAAATTTTATTTGAGGTCATAACTAGATATAACCTACAAGATTTCAACCTGTAGAATTAGATGCCCCCAGTATAGGCTTCCTTGTTGCATATAAGGTGAATTCAACATCTAAGAATGCATATGTAATGTATGTCCTATATCTCATCAAATGCTTGTGTGTATAAAAAAAATATGATAACTAACAAAATATATGATATAATGTGTGTAAAGAAGAAAAACTAACATCTTATGTCATTCTTAGGTCTTGATTTTTGATTTTTTGAAAATATTTTGAATATTTTTGTATTTTTGAAATAGTTTTATTTTTTTGTATTTTTTTATATCTAAAAAAGAAAGTAACCTATGATCTTCTAAATGGGAGGACCATAGTGTATGTATAAATCAAATATTTAAATATTGATTTTTCATAGGTAAGGAATGATACATATAGATGTATCAAATTTTGAAAAATCGTCAAGTATTGTATCATAACTGTCATGATCAGTGCATGTATAATTTGTTACCACATAAGTAATAGGAGTTAGTGAAGGTTTATGTATAACTTCCTTAGTTAACTATGGAGTATATTAAATTATCTAAGGAGATTATTTAGGATGCAATGTAAAGGATTTATATTTATTTGAATTTATACTAGTTTTTTATATGAATCTTGTTACTTAGGGTGGTAGACATTTTTCCATTTAACTAAATACATAGATAAGTTTTTCATAGGTGTAATTTTTGATTCCATATTATGCTCTTGAATGGGTTCATTGAGTATCTTTGTATTATGATTTGGAGTATGTGCCTTGATTAAATTTACATGGTTCTCTTGAAAAAGTGTTATAACCAATTGTGGTAGTCATCGAGGAGGAGGAGGAGTTACCATTAACTATATAGGGTATTCATATGGGATGCCTTGAAATTTTACAACTTGAATTTAATATACATATTTAAATCATATATGTACTTTAGATGGTACTACTCAAATATTTTGTATCCAAGGGCATCTCAATAACTTGTTGAATTCCCCTATGCTTTTAAATATTATAAATGGTGTTGCCACCATTACTAAACCTTATTGGAGAGATAACACTATATGTCCTAAAGTATCATGTGTATGTCCATTGAATGCTTTGACTACCTTTGATGTAGTTTTTAAATCTTTATTTGTGTATCTAATAATATGAAGGAGTAACATCATGCATGAATTTTTTCTTGATCCATTGACAATTATAACACTGTGAATAGGTTTCTTGTTGATGTATGCATGAATAAAAAGATAATGCATATCTAAATCATCATCATTGATTTTAGTCATCAAATGTGATTAATGGGAATTGTGTTATTATGCCTATAAATGTATAAATGATTTCATCTATTAGATTCCCATATGACCTAGGAGGAGGATGCACATTGTATACATGGTTTACTTATAAATTATTTGCATTTTTTATTGTACCATGATTAGGAAAAGGATTTATAAATATTTTGAACTTTACATTATCATTTTGTTGCATTCTAACTTATTTTTTAGGTGTAATTAGCTTAATAGTGTTTTTATAAATGATATCTTGTATCTTATGCCTCAACCTATAACATGTGTTCATGGAACACCCAATGCATATATGGTAATCATAATATAAATTATTGTCAATTACCTTAGGTTGAGGTTTGGTTATATAAATCTCAAATGGAGGAGGTATAGATATGAGTTACAATTAATTAGCTTTTGTACTAAGATATGAGGAGGTTTTGGTATCCTTATAAATTACCTCCTTGGTAGAGTTATCAATTGGAGCTTGTATGATGATTATGATACTACATTAATTGTTACTTTGGATTTATGTTTGATTTTATTAGGTTTGGCCTTGTAATTTGGCTTGTTTTGAAACTTGACATTTGATTTATTGGGATCACTTGGTGCATACTTGAGCTTATTTAATGTTATAAGCTTAAATTTTCATTCTTTAAATATATGACATAACTCATCTAAGGATTTGAATTTATCAAATAGTATTTATTAATGGAGTGGTGCTAAAAATATTTGACTAAAAATATCTCATAATTCATTATCTATAATAGATTGTGTCATTTTTTCTAACATGGTCTTATATCATAAAACTTGAGTTTGGAAATTTGTGCATAAGTTAAACTTTTCCCAATGTTGATTGATAAATGAGCTAAAAATTAATCTTTTAATGGGTTGAATTCTCTAAATGATTTAAGAGGGAAATCATTGTTGGGTGAATATTTTATCAATCAGCTAACTGATGAGCAAAATAGGTCTCTTCAACCATAGCATAGGGAAATTGGTCAGCCAGATGTGTAGGTTTACTACATCAAAAGGGGACAAATCTCTCCTCTCATCAAGGGGAGGTTCCCTGTAAATATGCAGGAGCTATATACTATATATATAAGCAGAAAATAACAATTAGGGGTAGGATAAACCATCCATCTCTCTTTTTTCAGAGATGATGTTCATAAATCAAAAGAGAAATCCTAATGAAATGATAGAAGACACTCCTCTTCTTTCAAAAGTGTTGTTCAGTAGACAAAAAGAACCTTTCGAGTGGTGACAAGTAATTGTAATAGGGCGTAGTAACATAGCAGGATGAAATGTAGCACAAAGTCTCCACCTCAACTGCCAAAGAGTGAAATATGAAGGATAATGAGGGCACAAATTTGTCCCAAAGTCCTTTACACAAAAATAGAATACAAAGGATAATGAGGGCACAAAGTCATCCCAAGATCCTTTACACATGGAATAGAAAGAAAACACACTAAAGGAAATTGTGGGGGCACAAAGTCTCTCCACAGTTGGCTTCAGGACACCTTCCTAATTATTTTCACTAATTTTGCTTATTCAATTAAATGGACAAAAAAAATGTATTAAGGAAATAGACATAAGAATAATTTCCCCAACAACTAAGCTATTCTATCACAAAGTCTAAAAAGTCACTTGTTTTCTTATTCAAATAATAAAATATGATCAACAATCTGAGCTCAAAGTCTCAGTAATGCCTTTCAATTTTGGCAGAGTTTTGTTTCTAATAACAGAGAGAGATCTCCTAAAAACAATAAGAGAGAGTCTAATATATAGTGCTCCAAGAAATACTTGAGGGATTTGTTTCATAAAAATGTGTTACAATGCATTAAATGTCTTTAATGCATTTTAAATTCTATCGATGAGCTATGATAGAATTGAGCATCAATTTTAATATGGGCTACTTGATGTGTTTCTTGATGTGCACGTAGCTGTTTGCTTTACTCGATGCAAAAAAATGGGCCACACCATTGAATGTTCATGCTCTTTCGATGTCCACCTAGTGAGCTACTTTAACTTCTAAAAACATATCCTATGCATGGATATTTATGATCTTTTCTCCATCATTCCCCCTTTTCTTATTGTATTTCATCCTTATCTATGTGATCTGAGTTCTCAAGCTATTTCTTTATCCGGTCACTAAATTTGTTCACAAAATATATGCCATATTTGAAAATCAATAGATATTTCATTATCTTAGATTTGACGACCATAGGGATGTCAATGGTTCAATCGCTTCCCTAGTTCAATTGCTTTCTTAGTTTAATCACTTTCTTGGTTCAATCACTTTCTTGGTCTTTGATTGAACCATCCCTTTGTCTGGTGCTTTCTTTAATCTTTGAACCAATGTTTTCTACCCTCTGTAAGGGTATCTATCCTTAGTTCACCTCCCTCCACAAGGGCACTTGTTCTTTTAGCTTTGGGACACTCCTTTGAATTGACCATGTTAAACCTTTGAACCGTTAAACCATTTTGGTTCAAGGTTCAATGGTTCAATGGTTCAATCACTTTATTACTCTTTATCTGGAGCTTCCTTTGAACTATTAAACCCGTGAACCTTTGAACCTTTGAGCCTTCCTTTGAAACCATCCGTCACTACCTCTTTCTTTGCTTGAGGTTACTTTCCATTGATCTCAGCAAGTGACACTTGGCAGCTTCCACTAGGCTTTACAAAGGACACTTGGCAACTTCCACTACTTTGTAGATATCTATTGAGAGTCCTGTAGAAGATGACATGTGGCAGCTTCCATTGAGCTCCTAGAGATACTATGGAAACATTCGAGACTCATTTGGATTTATGCAAATGATGACATTTGTTGCATTCTATTTAACCTTAGTAACTTACCTGAGGCCCACCACAGTCTTTAAAAAACAAAAGGAAGAAGTTGTGGATGTTGACACTTGGCAACTTTCACTGAGTTTTAATGGGACACATGGCACATTCTGCTACTTTGAAACTTACTAGTAAATTTTTCCTGATAGATGACACGTAGCGGCTTCTGCTACACTTTGTAAGGGACACGTGGCATGTTCCACTACAACTTGATGAGGGACACATGGAGGCTTTCAGGCTTTTATTTCTTCGGTGGGTTTTTTGTTTTGATGGACTTTTCCTTCAGATAAAAAGTCTGAAGGAATTCTTTCAGATAATTTGTCTAAAGGAAATCTTCCTTTGCTTTGCCTCTACTTTTCATTGGGTTTTCTATCGAGCTTTCTTCCCAAGTGAATTCCTTTGGACAAAAAGTCTGAAGGATTCTTGCCTTAACCATTTTTCCATGTTCTTTTCCTGAAAGGGAACTGTGTCCTCTATAAGGACTTGTTCAAGCATGGAACTATCCTTTGGGTTTTTCCAACGGCCCATCTACTTCTCACCTACCCTTTGTAAGGGTTGTTTGTCCTTTAGCTTTGCCTTAGTCAATTTTCTGTCAATCTCAATAGGTAACATGTGGTAGCATCTAATGTGAAATAGGTGAGGACACATGGTAGCATCTAATTAACTTATAGAGGATTTGGATGCCTTTTGAGAGTCCCATAGAAGATGACACATGGCAGCTTCTGCTAAGCTTTAGAAAAATTGTAGAAACACTTGAGACTCACTTAAATTCATGCAGATGTCGACACTTGGTGCGCTCCATTTATCTTACAAGGGAGACATGGCAAGTTCCACTGCTTTGAGAAGTAAATCATAATGTGTCTTGGTAGATGACACTTGGTAGCTTCCACAGTTTCTTCACGATAGAAAAAAATAGCTAAGTGTTGAACCTATTTCTCTCATGTAGAGTTCGTAGAAACTAACCAGTGAAGTCTATAGAAATGAGCGTGTAGAACTAGCAGAGTTCGTAGATATGAATCGGTAGAAATGAGTCTGTAGATTCAAGCCTACAGAGTCCATAGATTCCTTCTTGCAGAGTCCGTAGAAATCTAAAAAAGCTTTAATAATGAAGAATTTGAATGTCTAGAACAATTTTTTAGAAGGGGAGAGGATTTTGGTCTTTTGAGCCAAAATAGTTCAAATGTTGCCCCAAAAATGAGTGATATTTTTGGGGGACAATAGCTGGCTCCAGTTGGGGAACTTCTTTCAGTTGGAATAGCTGAGGGGAGTAGAAACCAGAATCTCTAGTACCTTGAAGTGTGTCATTGGGCTATGGAGTCATGCTACCCAAAAATAAAGGTGACAAAAACAAAAATGAAATCACAAAAATAGAAATAAAGACTAAACAAATATACATATGTACAAGCTAATCTTATCTGATACTTCATAGATTGAAGTGTTTTAGATGTTGCCCATTGTAAGGTAGAGAGAAAAGCGTGACATCTTGATATTTCAATAGAAATATATTCTCACCATTGAGATAATAGATAATAAATAGGCATCTCCAAAGAGAATCAAACTTTCTATGCGTCCCTTTTGGTTCTCTTCTCTTGTCCCACAACAAGACTTGATATCCAACCTAGAAATCATGGTTTTTTGCCTTCTGGTCAAAAGAGTTTCTTCACCAGACTTTGATGGGTGGTAATTCATTCCACCACCATAGTTCTCTACTCATCCAGCTCAGTTAGGTACATGATCCTCTTATCAATGGAGTTTTCATATGTCTGATCTTCAATTGCCTTAGCCAATTTTAATGCTGGTAATTCTAAGGTGATTTTTATCTCAGCATTGATACCATAAAGAAGTTGGAAAGGAGACATACCAATTGCCCTTTTTGGTGTAATTCTATCTGTCCATAAAGCATCAAACAATGCTTTATGCCATGTCCTTTGGTTGTCATCCACCAACTTTTTGATGATAGTCATCAGGTTCTTGTTACTTGATTCAGCTTGTCTATTCCCTTGTAGAAAGTAATCAGAGGAGTGAGAGAGGGTGATCCCATAGTAAAAATATAACTGAGTAATCTCTTGGGAAGTGAAATAAATTGTGTTGTCTATGACAATCTTGGTTGGGACCTCAAACTTGGAAATGATATTCTCCTTGAGGAAATTGCACACTACTTCTGAAGTGGCATGCTTGGTTGGGATACCTTCTACCCATTTGGTGAAGTAGTTAGTTGTTGTAAGGACATAATCATGTCCAACACTTGAAGATGGGTTTATAGCTCCAATAAAATCAATTCTCCATTGCTGAAATGGTTCCTCTATGACCACTGGCTTGAGAGGCAGGGCAGTTAATTTGGGTCGCCCAACAAACTGTTGGCATAGTTCACATTTTCTTACCCACTTGTATTCATCTTGAAAAAGAGTAGGCTAATAATATCTAGCTCACAGAATCTTATGGGTAGTTACAAGAGCAAAAAAATGTCCTCCATAGGCTATATTGTGGAAGAATTTCAAAAGTTGTCTTTGCTGCTCCTTGTCCACACAGTGAAGGAACACTCTATTAAGGCTCCTCTTATACAGGACATTGTCTCAAAGGACAAAATTGGTAGATTTCAACTTGATAGTTCTCCTTTCTTTGTAAGATAGGTGAGCAGAACACTCACCATAAGTAAGGAAATGAGAAATATCTGAACACCACTCATTCATGGTAGAGACAAAGAGGACTGTCAATGAGTCTTCCACCTCTACTTCTTCATGCTCTATCTCTTCTGATTTGTTATTGGTAATTAATTGACATAGGCCTTTTCCTCATACCAGCTTTGTTGGCTTGATGACTAGATCAAAATCCTATATATTTGCAATCTAATTACCTCTTTTCATCCCAAACTCCTGCTAAGTTAGTATGGATTTGATCATGGTATTAGGAACCAAGGCAGTAGTGTGAGAATTCAAGATATAGAAGCAAAAATACTTGACTACCTTCACCACTGCATAAGAATTATTCTCCATGTTCAAGTACTTTAGCTCATGAGCTTTGAGAGGGTAGCTCATGAAAGAAATGGGAGATTCCATACCTTCTTTATTCTATTGAACTAGAATTGCTGAAAGCGTGTGTTCAGAAGTGTAACTGTATATGATGAACTCTTTGTTGTAGTCTAGACAAACTAGAATTAGGGTGTGGGCAATGGTAGTCTTGATATCCTCAAATGCTAACTTGCCTTCTTCAGTCCAGCTAAAATTGGTATTTTCCTTCATCATGTTCATAATGTGTCAAGCCTTCTTAGCAAACTCAGGGATGAACCTTCGTAAGAAATTCACCTTTTTGAAGAAAGAGTGAACAGTAGTCTTACTTGTAGGCAAGGTAAGCTCTTGAATAGACTTGACTCTGTTTGAGTCAATATTTATGCCTTATTTTTACACAATGTGTTTGAGAAGTTTTCCCTCTATTACTCAAAAAATAGACTTCTTGGGGTTCAAGGAAATACCATTCTGACGGAAATGCTCCAACACTTGTTGCAAATGATGTACATGTTCATAGAAATGCTTGGAAAAGATGGTCAAGTCATCAATGTATACTACAATGAACTTACCCATCTCATCTTTGAAAGCAAGGTCCATTTTTCTCTAAAAGGTGGCGCTAGCATTTATCAAGCTAAAAGGAATCCTTCTATATGCAAACATGCCCTAAGGTGTGGTGAAGACAGTATTGTGTTGGTCTACTTCACTAACTTTAACTTGATTGTATCTTGAGAAGATGTCTAGCATTGATAACATTTCTAAGCTGGTCGCTATTTATAACACTTGATCCATGATGGGCAAAGGATAGTTATCCTTTAAAGATGATTGACTCAGATTCTTGAAATCCACACAGATGTGAATTTCACCATTCTTCTTCCTCACAGGGACTATGTTGGCAATCCATGTGGAATGATGGATTGAGAAAATTATCCTAGCATTCAGTTTTTTCTATATCTCAAATAGAATAGTCCCTGATATCTTTGGATTATACTATCAGGATTTCCACTTGTAAGGGACCAAAACATCTTTGAGAGGAATTTCATGTTGAATTTCCTCAGGTCTGAGTGACTTTAGATCATCATAATATTATGCCAAAACATCCATGTAATGGTGAAGCATATCAATAAATTTGAGTTTCTCCTTTAGATTACAGCACTTTCCAATGTTCACCATCTTGAGATTTTCTTTGGTACCTAAATTTATCTGATCAAAATCCTAATGGGAGCTTGAACCCATTTGTTGCTATTTGATGAACCTATCGTGCTTATCAAATAGTTTATTAAGAGAAACTAGTCCTTTAGGAATATTATTCCCTTTTAGCTACAAGAATTCTTCACCTACGTCTGAATTCATTTCAGGAGATGATTCAAGTTTCTAGAGCTTACTGCCTTCAAAGTGAAGATGTTCAAAGCTATCTTTTTGTTCCAAAAAGGTGATGATTTAGTTGTCATTATTGAACACTTGCCAATGATTGGCATTATTAAGCACACTTGGTCTAAAGAACAATTTCATAATGTACTTGTTTCCTTTGAAGTCTAGATGAGGAACTAAGAGGGTTGCTAAAATAGTTAGTGCATCAGCTCAGTCATTGAATTCCCTAGGTATGGTAGAGATGTTGAAAACATCAAAGCTTTCAAGTTGGTCCCAGACTAGATTGTGGTAGTGGTGTAATCTCTCATTTTTAGTTTGATACATATTTCTTACTTGATAAACCATCAGTTCAGCATCTCCTTTGGCATGAAGGAGTTTGATGCTTTTATCTTAAGCAACCTTCAATCTAAGCAATAGAGATTCATACTCAATTGTGTTATTGGTGTTGTTGAACTGCAACTTTTATGAAGAAGGAAAAATATCTCCTTGAGGAGATATTAACACAATCTCAGCCCCTGAGCTGGTAGAAAAATTGCTGCCATCAAATTCTAGGATCTAAACATCATCAAAAATTGATCTTTCCTTAGATTTCTCCTTGATCAAAAGGAGGAATTATTTTGTGTTTACACTGTGCTCTCTCACATATTCTATTATTTCATATGATTTGCTTCTTGGATCTTCACCTACAAGACTTTCATCTATGAAAACATGAATATCTTATGTGGTTAAGAAATAATTACCTATGCCTGAAGATTCAAACAAAATTTGAGCTTCAGGGGCTGATGTTTGAGTGACAACATATTTTGATTATTTTTCAGAAAATAGCCTCTACATGATGCCTTTGACAAGGATCCTCACTTTAGATAGGTCCATGCTCAATTCTCCACCAACGTCTTTGCAAAAATTTCACCCCAGAAGAATTCCATATGAGGTTAGAACATTGGCCACTAGGATTGTCATCTTGATTCTTTTATCTGGGAATGCTGCAAATGCAAATTGGGCATCCTTGATTTGTCCCAGTAGGGGTAATTATTTATTCTCCATGAAGAAACATCTTCTAAATTTTTTGGTCAAGGAGAGTCCAAGAGATTTTGCCACTTTGGTAGGCATGACATTGTCAGATGCACCTAAATCTATGATGCAATTGCTCAGTTTGTGACCATTTATTAACAGGGAAACATAGAAAATATCTATTTTCCTAGGGGTAGCTGGAGGAGTAATGAAAATATTGTTTAGGATGGACATGTTCCTTGGAGAATCATGAGTTACCTTCCTAATCTCTTATCCTATAGGGGTAGATTTATTCTTCACACAATCCACCAATCTATCCAACTGCTAAGGATTGGCTTGTAAGAATTCAAATTTAAACATTTAAATTTTTTCTTGACATGATCAATTATATCAAATAACTAAAATGGACTAGGAAGAGGGGAAGGTAGTTCATCTTTCTAATTTTTAGGAGTGGGAGGACTAGTCTGTGGAATTGAAGTTGAAGATGAAGGAATGCTTGATGTACTTACCTTTTTATTACTCACTGGGTCCTTTGGCTAGAAAGGTAGAGAAGTTCCTCATTTAGCAATTGAAATCATTTGTTGAGGTCGCTCTTCTACTTTTTCCTTATCAGCTGATTGGGCTGACTAATTCTTGGACCGAGTGAACATAGCATATGATCCTTCATCTACTTTAACTTCACTTCTGGGTTCATCTTGGTAATTCAAAAAACTAATGTTGGAGTTGCTAGCTGACTCTTCTTGATCTTATGCAAGGAGATCAGCATCATTTTCTTCATTCAATTTAGGCTGGAAAGAGAAAATAGATTCTATTTTGAGATATCCAACTGTTGAATTGGTTGGGGGTGCTTCAATGGCAATTTTTCTTTGTGGGGGAGGAAGATGATTTGGCTATCCTTGATTTCTAGAAGCATTGCCTTAGTATGACTGAATGAGTAATGTCCTTTTTGGCATATCTCTGTATGAAGGAGTTGAAGATATCCCTTGTGCCATTTGCTTCCTGAGAGCTAGTAACTCATTTGCCAATTTTTACACCATTAGATCAGTTGTACCTATAGATGGATATTTAGAAGATGAAAAATATTTACCTCTATTTGGATCTCTCTTTATCTTTCATGCCAAGAGAAGGTCATCTTCTACCTCAGTAGCCAAGTCTTGAGCTATAGAAAGGTCTATTTGGCCAGCACATCTCAACAAAAAACTCACTTCAGGCAGCTGAGAGTTAATGAAGAAACATTTGAGATTTTCAGGTGTAAGCTAAGCAATTGTAGGAATCCTGTTCTTTAGCTTGTCAAACTTGGATATGAAATCTCTCATTGGTTCATGAGGCTTCTTTTTTATTTGTGTGAGTTGAGCCAGCAGGACATGCACATCTTCTGTAGATTTGAATTTGGCTTCAAACTTAGCTTTGAGGGTGTTCCAGTCAGTCACAGTCTGGGCCTGCAAATGATAAAATCAATCTACAATAGCACCTTGCAATATTTCCATAAACAGTCTGACTGCCACATCCTCAAATTCTATGCCCATCACACTGCAGGCTATGCTGAAGACTACAATATGTTCATCAAGATGAACCTTCCCATCACCATAGAATTTGGGGAAATTCTTTCTTGAGCTGCATGGTAGCTCATGTAGAGGTGGAGTTAAATTGAGTGGGCCAAAAGAGTTACCTCAAAGACCTCAAACTACCATTGTATGACTATGAAAAGGTGGAATAACAAATCTTAGAGGGGTAAGTATTGACAAAGCTTTAGTAATAGTAGAAATGGAGGATTTAGGAAAGCTCCTAGTTCATTGGAGATGAGATGGTGAAGGAAACAAATTAAAATTATTTTGTTGTACCAAATTAAATACAAGGCCAATAATACCTTTAGCCCTTTGGCTTCACATATACTGTGGATCTACCAAATTGTAAAACAAAAATGGGAAAGAACTAGCCCTACTTCAGCTTGAAGCTTGAGGCTTCGAACTGCGCATTCTATCCCAGTTAGCATGGAGGTGAAGGGAGATGGTAAGGCTATAATGATAATGGGTAAGACACAGAATGGAATCACCAGAGTCTATAATGGATAAAGATAGGTACTGCTTCAATCTAAAACTTGAGGCTTCAGATTGCACGTAATTCCCTAGTGGAGTCACCAAAAATTGTTGGGTGAATATTTTGTTAATCAGCTAATCGATGAGAAAAATAGGTCTCTTCAACCATAGCATAAGGAAATTGGTCAGCTAGATGTGCAGGTTTACTACATCAAAAGGGGACAAATCTCTCCTCTCATCAAGGGGAGGTTCCCTGTAAATATGCAGGAGCTATATACTATATATATAAGCAGAAAATAACACTTAGGGGTAGGGTAAGATAAACCATCCATCTCTCTTTTTTAGAGATGATGTTCATAAATCAAAAGAGATCCTAATGAAATGATATAAGACAATCCTCTTCTTTCAGAATTGTTGTTCAGCAGACAAAAGGAACCTTTTGGGTGGTGACAAGTAACTGTAATAGGGCGTAGTAACACAGCAGGATGAAATATAACACAAAGTCTCCACCTCAACTTCCAAAGAGTGAAATACAAAGGAAAATGTGGGCACAAATTCATCCTAAAGTTCTTTACATAGAAATATAATATGAAGGATAATGAGGGCACAAAGTCATCCCAAGATCCTTTACACATGGAATAGAAAGAAAACACACTAAAGGCAATTACGGGGGCAAAAAGTCTCTCCACATCTGGATTCAAGACACCTTCCTAATTATTTTCACTAATTTTACTTATTCAATTAAATAGACAAAAAAAATGTATTAAAGAAATGGACATAAAAACAATTTCCCCAACAACCAAGCTATTCTAGCACAAAGTCTGAAAAGTCACTTGTTTTCTTATTCAAATAATGAAATATGATCAACAATCTAAGCTCAAAGTCTCAGTAATGCCTTTCAATTTTGGTAGAGTTTTGTTTCTAATAACAAAGAGAGATCTCCTAAAAACAATAAGAGAGAGTCCAATATATAGTGCTCCAAGAAAGACTTGAGTGCTTTTTTTCACAAAAATGTGTTACGATGCATTCAATACCTTTAATGCATTTTAAATTTTATCCATGGGCTATGCTAAAATCGAGCATCAATTTTAATATGGGCCACCTGATGTGTTTCTTGATGTGCACGTAGCTGTTTACTTTACTCGATGAAAAAAAATGGGCCACACCATTTAATGTTCATGCTCTTTCGATGTCCACCTGGTGGGCTGCTTTACCTTCTAGAAACATATCCTATGCATGGATACTTCTGATCTTTTCTCCATCATTCCCCCTTTCCTTGTTGTATTTCATCCTTATCTATGTGATCTGATCTCTTAGGCTATTTCTTTAACCGATCACTAAATTTGTTCACAGGATCTGTGTCATATTTGAAAATCAACAGATATTTCATTATCTTAAATTTAACGTATGTAGGGACGTCAATGGTTTAATCGCTTCCTTGGTTCAATCATTTTCTTGGTTCAATCACTTTCTTGGTCTTTTATTGAACCATCTCTTTGTCTATCACTTTATTTAATCTTTGAACCAATGGTTTTTACCCTCTGTAAGGGTATTTGTCCTTAGTTCACCGCCCTCCACAAGGGCACTTGTTCTTTCAACTTTGGGACACTCCTTTGAACTGACCACGTTGAACCTTTGAACCATTGAACCATTTTGGTTCAAGGTTTAACAGTTCAACGGTTCAATCACTTTATTGCTCTTTATCTAGAGCTTCCTTTGGACTATTGTGTTGTTCCCAAAATCAGCTACGTTCATTTTTGGAACAACCCCTATGAAACTTGTATGTTTCACATTTTTCTCTCTAAGTTTAATTTTTGAGACAAGTTTTTCTTGTTCTCACATTTGCTCAACTAGAATCATTCAAAGTTTGTAACGTCTCTTTATTATATTTTCCACAAAATGTGAAAATCGTTACAGTCTTGATGCGACCAGGAGACACATTTTTCATTTCCTAGAGTTAGCATTTTCATGCAAAGGCAGCATTCTTTGCTACCAATGCATCTTTTATTTCTTTCTATGCAAAGGTGGAATTTTTCACTGCCCTTGCATCCAACATGAAAGAACGGAAAAATTTTCCACCCTTGCATTTTCCTCCTTCCCATGCAGGAGAGGCGAAATTCACCACCCTTGCATATCTTTCAAACTTCAGTGCAGAAGCAGTGATTTTTGCCACCCCTGCACTACCTCAATTTTCATGTGCATCATTTATGGCCATGCATGTCAAGTGGTTGGGGGTGATTTTCACCCCATTTAATCTCTTTTGATCCATTTCTACCTCACTTCTTCCATCCCTCCTCCTGCCCTATGCCTCTAGACGATCGAGCAAGCAAGAAGAAGTGTGTTTTTGCCAGATTCAAGCCCTCGTCACACATTATTTTCTAAGCAGGTCTTTATTTTTGCATTTTGTTTTGTTTTTTCTTTCCTCTTTCTCTTTCCTTGGTTAGTCTTCTTTTTATTTTTCTTTTTCTTGCTCGATGAGGCATTTCTCTTCTCCCCCATCGTGCCTCGACCCTCCTTTTCCCTTTTTCCCATTAGGCCTTTTCATTTTTCCCCGTGTTAGGGTGGAAAATTTTGCTGCCACCTAATTTCCTTTCCATTCTCTTACCCATGTAAGGGTGGCAATTTTTTCCACCCTAACACATTGCATTTTATCCCATGCATCGGCAGTAATTTTTGTCGCTGATGCAACCTGACCTGATTTAGATGTAAGGGTGACAAAAATCACCGTTGTTACACCCAAGTTTCTTAGCAGGTGTAAGGGTGGAAATTTTTTCCACCCTTACACATTCCTTCTCTCTAATATGCATTGGCGGCAAAAATTTCCATTGATGCATTTATTTCTCACTTTGGCATGCAGGGGCAGCAATTTTTTCCGCTTATACATGCAGACCCATTCCACATGCAAGGATGGAAATTTTTGTCACCCCTACATCCTTTTTCTCTATTTTTCTCCAACTCTAGAGAATTTTCATTTCTTCCATTTTTTATGCCCGCTCTCCGTTTCTTCTCACTTTCCAGCCTACTTGCACCTCGGCCCTTTCAAGCGCACTTCCCTGGTCATGATCACCTAACATGCAAACTCCCCAGATTGCCAATTTTTCCATAATTGTGCAATCATGACTCTTATCATAGTTCCTCCTAAAGATCCTCCTTCATCAACATGCTCTCAAAAAAGGCTCATCCTGATGACTGAAGCTTATCTGAAGAAGTTAAAGGCAATGAAGTATCATTATCAAGGTGTTTTTCTAATCACCTCAGTCACTTCTAATGTCGATGACATTAGAGACACAGAGATTGGCCACGTAGATATGGCCAATTTCATGGAGAGAACTAAGGAAAAAAACCCAAGCTTAGGTATGAAAATAATAACTGAAAGCAACATCCATCTAGTCTCCTCTTTCCTTGTGGCAGTGCATCACACTGAGTTTGTCCTCTAATGCACCCAATCCTATAAAAAAGAGACCAGGGTAGTGTCAGATGCTAGTAGAAATGTAATAATTCAATTGGACCCTAAATTTATTGATAAATTTTTCATGTGCCCTACCACTACCGAAGTGTTAAAAATTGACTTCATCGAGGCACAGAGGGAATACAACAAAGATCTTGAGAAGGTGAAGAAGGTTATCAACAACAGATGGCTAAAGACTCCTAGAGCCAACTTGTCCAGATGGCCGTGGAGTTTTCCAAGAAGTAATTTTATAGAGGAAGTTGGTGACTTAAGTACTCTCCTCAGCAGAGTACAAGGTCTACCATTTTCTTCCCAATTCCATGAATGGATGTATCCCTTTATCAAGATAATTCTCCAAAGGAAATAAGTCGTCTTCTGGGGTGAATAGATCAGTAATGATCTTCATGAAAAACTGACCAAAGTGTCTACTAATTCAAAGTTCTATATGAATTCATACTTAGTATACATCACAGCTTCAATGTGAACCTTTCCAGGTTTGATGATAGAAGGAGATAGAAGAACCACCCCTGTTTATCAATATTACCCTCAGCTAACACTAAAGGGATCAATCTGTCACTTTAAGAGGGTAAATGATGCCTTCTTCATAGTATTTCTATCTCTTTTTGACCTTCAATTAGAATAAAATATAATATCAGATGAAGCATGGACTGTCATCAATGATTTTGGCTGCATATTTTTATAATTCCTTACCTTTTTCTATCTATGGGTTGGATTTTTCCAAGGCTATCCCTATATGCTCCCCAGATTTATTTCTAACAAATTGGTCCTAATGGAGCTATGTAGATAGATTATTTTCATACACAATAAAAAAATAGAACCTAAGAAACTAGGTTTCAGGTTCCCAATAGAAATTGGCAAATATTTAGTTTTGACTGCCGCCAAAGCAAGGGTAATGGAAACCAAAATGCAATTAGTCACTATGAAACAATTTAAAATAAGATTCAATTTTGATTACAAGGGTGTTAAGGAAATGATCAGAAAGAAGACTCAATTTCATGAGCCCATGATTGAATATATCTAGATAGACTTGAGAACAGCAGAAGATATCAGAAGAATGGACTACATCAGACTGTCTCTGGAGCAAATTGAATATCTACAGCTTACTAATATTCCCTAAAATTTGGTAGATGACAAAAATCTAATTAACAACAGATATATAGCTAAAAATTTTGATAACTCCCCTCTTCCTCCAATCTAATGGTCCCAAAAAGAGTTGACCTCTTTAAGGATAAGATTCGAACCAATATTGGCTAACACCAATGATTGGCTAGTGACCAAAGGAATCACATTGAAGGAATTCATCATAAGATCAGAGGCTAAATTCCAAGAGAAAACTAAGAAGAGAGTAAAAAATAGAACCAAGAATAAAAGCGACGTTCCTTTTCCTTCTAGGCCTCACAAGCGTAGGATCATCTTTGTGTCAAATAAATCAAAGGTTGCTGAGAAAGAGCCAAAATCAATAGATATGGGGGTTGGAAAACAAAGCACTCAAGAATAGGTAGTATAATAGATAGAAACAGATGATAGGCCTATAGAGTAATAGGGAATAGAAACTCTATCTCCATAAGATGGAGCACAACCAGTTGCAGGGGTTTCTTTTTCTCCACCCCAATCCTCTATGGCAGCTCCTTCACCCCTTTCTCTCATCAGCATTCCTTCCTCTGGAGCTGCCTTTCCTTCTAGATTTATTTTTGGTGACCCTCAAGACACTTCTGGAGATGTTCTTTGATCATTAGGATCTATCCTGAGTCTATCATCTCCTTATTTCAACATTAGAGATAGTTTCACCATCGACCAGTCAGCAGCTGATACAATTTTTCCTTATACTACACCTGTTACACCCACTACGCCCATTGTTCTTTCCAGTAGTGTAGATGTCACCTTAGTAACACTAGCTACAGGGACTATTGCTATAGTAAGTGCTTCTGCTCTCCCACTTTGGTTATCAACTTTCACACCTAAAAGGAAAAAGTAAGCCATCTCTGTAGATGACTTTGATTTTGGCAAAATAGTGCCAGTGAAAGCTAAGACCCTCAAGAAACCAAGGATCCTTTTGAAAATGGTTGAAGAAAAGGGGCACAAATTTCTAGAGATAGCCAAACCTCCATAGGATTCATCCCTAGAGAGTTTTGACATGAGTAGTTACTCCATTTCTCGCGTTGAGTTGGGGAAAGTAACTCACAAGGGTGTAAAGAGTGATCTACAGTCTGCAATGGATTCATGGTCCAAAAATTTGACAGGGAGAGAGAGATGAAAGATTATTATAAGGTAAAGGCAGAATAATTGACCATGGTAGTCAAGAGATTCACTTTTGCACCAGAGGCGGTAACTCTAGAAGCCTTTTCCATAGATGATCATGTTATTCAGAAAGCAGAGAAGACCTACCTGAAATGGAAAGTACTTGAAGATTACATAGAAAAGATGCATACACAGGGAATTTCCTTGCTTACAGAAGTTTTTGAGAAGACAGGGAAAATGAAGAAAATGAGGACAAAGTTGGAAGACCTCATCTCTCTTCTTTCTCAAGACATTGACAACACAAACAAATATTTTAGCAAATGGGGAGAGATGAAAGCTCTGAAAAAATGCACCTTAATATCTATCAACGTCATTGCCAACAAAAATTCTTATGTTGAAATCAAAGAATCACTAATATACAGAGTCCAAGTACTTAAGGAGCTGATCGATGACCTTGAATCTTTCAAGGATGCCAATGAAAAAGTGACACCGACCTGTTGAATAGATTAGAGGAATTACCTTGCAGACTTACCTCTCGAGACAATCAATTTCTTTTAGTAGAGGAAATGATTCAGGGATTCAAAAGTATGATCCAAAGGGAATTCAAAGAAAAAGCATTTTCAATGACTTTTGTGGATAACATTTTAGATACTCAGTTAACTCTAGATAATCTAAGAACTAGGCTAACTAGTCATGCAAAAGCCATCACAGTAGTGAAAGATGCTACCATTAGAGCTAAAGTAATCTTCAAGAATACCATTGCACCAGATAGTATAGGAATACATGCATCTATCACCATGTATGATGCTCACCTGAAGAAGATTGGTGGCAAGAGTTGAATTATTCCTCCATTCTCTCTTTTTCATTTTCCTCATGTACTTTGTAATTGACTTGGGACATTTGCACATGTACTTTTGTCATGTGTAAATACATGCACTTTTTTAATATGTAATTACATGTAAAATTTTGGAAAATATCTCAAAGTCAATGCCAACTCATCTTTGACTAGGTTTTCAATATTTTATTCTTTTTCCAATTTTGAAGGTTTTTCCCTATATATAGAGGGAACCTCTTTTGTAAAAGGGATCTCTCTGAATAATTGAGAGTAAAAACTCTGCCAAAATTGAGATACTTCTTGAGACTTTGTGCTCAATTTGTAAATCATATTTTGTTGAATGAATGAGAAATAGATTAATTTTAGAATGTGTTGAGATAATTTGTGTTATTTAAGAAATAGATCTTATGTCCTCTTTTTTGATAATCTCTCATTCATTTGATTGAATAAGCAAAGTGTGTGCGTGGGATTATCTAAAGACCGTTCTAAAGGATTTAAAAAAGACTTTGGGCTGATTTTATCTTTGTGATCTTTTTATCTGTTGTAGTTTTAGGTGAAGACTTTAAACTTTACTTTACTTTACTGTTACTTGTGCTCCATATCAGTGAAGAAAGTGATGAAAGACTTTGTGTTTTCGTGGGTTTTCTTACGGACCTAGTTACTACTCTAGGATATTTTTTGCTATGCCTTGAATACCATTTCTGAAAGAAGAGGAATGCTTTTAACCATCAACTGAGATCTCTCTTTTTTGTTCTATGAACATCATCTCTGAAAAAAGAGAAATGGATGTTGTTATCCTACCCTGAGTATTATTTTTTGCTTATTTATATACATATATAGCATATAAGTGATTCATAGGGAACCTCCCCTTGATGAGAGGAGAGATTTATCTCATTAAGATGTGGTAAACCCACACTTTATATTGTATAAATCTCCTTGTAATGTGGATGATATACTCATTTTGTCATCAGTTAGTTGATGACAAAATATTCACTCAACAGCTTTTGGCAACTCCGTTGGGGAAATGAATATGCATTTTGAAGCCTCAAGCTTCAACTTGAAGCATCTCCAATTCCTTTTTCATTTTACACTTTGGCAGATCCATCATACACACGAGGCCAAAGAGCTCAAGGTATTGTTGATCCTTTATTTAAGTTGGTGTGACAAACTAATTTTGAGATTTCTCCTCCACCATCTCACCTTCAATGAACCAAAATTTTTCCTCCTACCAACGCCAGATCTCCCAT
This sequence comes from Torreya grandis, assembly GCA_037957365.1. Lineage (NCBI taxonomy): Eukaryota > Viridiplantae > Streptophyta > Pinopsida > Cupressales > Taxaceae > Torreya > Torreya grandis. The sequence continues at coordinate 924,753 of JARHVA010003610.1, forward strand.
ACCTGGTGAATATTCTAGTCTCAATTTTGGTAAGGCTTTTTCTTTATCAACTCCACCAAGATTTGTTATCTTTCAATTTAATCATCCTATCATAATGGCCCAAGGTCTTTGGGAAAACTCTTTTGGTCTTCTCAATCTGACCTCATCTTTACAAAAACTACCTCATAGTTTGAGAAAGAATTTTTATAAATTCTATGGCGATGGGAAGGTTCATTTTGATGAGCATATTGCTACCTTATTTATAGCATGCAGTGTAATAGATTTAGAATATGAAGATGTAGTAGTGAGACTTTTTGTAGAAATTTTGCAAGGCACTGCCACAGATTGGTTTTACCACCTCCAAGATAGAACTATAACTGACTGGAATACACTCAAATCCAAGTTCGAGGCTAGGTTCAAACTTGTTGAAGACACACATGCCTTGTTGGCTCAGCTTACATATATGAAGAAGGAACCCCATCAGGCCATGAGGGATTTCATAAAAAAATTCAATAAGTTGAGGAACCAAATTCTTACAATCGCTCAGCAAATGTTAGAGAATCTCAAGTGCTTTTTCATCAACTCGTAACTCCCTAAAGTAATCTTTTTATTGAGATAGGTTAGCCCTATGGATCTCACTGTGGCTCAAAATTTAGCTACTAAGATTGAGTATGATCTTATCTTTGTAGGTAAGATCAGAAAAGACTCCAGTAAAAATAAAAATTTTTTATCTGCTAAAAGTTTTTCTACAAACCCCACAGATCTTATGGTGTAAAAATTGACAAATGAATTGTTAGCTTTGAAAAGACAAATGGCCCAAGGTATGTCTGCTCTCACTTATTGGGATATGCCAAGAAGAACATTTCAGAAGTAGTCATATCAAGGTAATGCTTCCAAAAACCAAGGGCAACCAAATCACCTACCTCCCCCACATGGGAAGCTTTCCATTGAAGCAACACCTACTAATTTAGTAGTCAGTTATCTGAAAGCTGAACATGATTTCTCGCTCCAACCTAAGTTGGACCAATAAGATGATGCTAATCTCTTTGAAGAATAAGAAGAAGAATTAGTTGGTGACTCCAATATCAATTTTTTGGATTATCAGGATGAAGCTGGAAGTAAAAGAGAAGTGTTTGATGGATCCTATGCTATTTTTATCAGATCTCAAAATTAGTCAACTCAACAAGATGATAAATAAAAAGTAGGAGAAGAACCTCAGTCGGTAGTTTATATCACTAAATGAGGGACTTCATTGCCTTTCCAACCAAAAGATCAGGTAACTAACAAAAAAGTAAGTACCTCAAACCATCCCATACCTTCTACTTCTATTTCGCAGACCATTGCCACACCCACTAAAGATCAAGATGATGGGCCCTCTTCCTCTATCTCTAATTCATTTCAATTATTTGATATAATTGATCACACCAAAAAAACTAAGATTCAAATGATAGAGATTGAGTATTTGTGAGCCAATCTTGAATAGTTTGATAGGTTGGCACAATATGTAAAAAATAAAGCTGTTCTCATAGGACAAGATTATTCAACGGCAACTCATGATTTTGCCAAGGATAAATCCACCTAAAATAATCTTGTCGTGAATCTTCCTGTTGCTCCTGGGAAAATAGAACTTTTTTATGTTTTCCTATTGATAAATGGTTATAAATTGAGTAATTGCATAATAGACTCTGGAGCTTTTGATAATGTTATGTCTACCAAGGTGGCAGTTTTCCTTAGTCTAACTTTGACTAAGACTTTTGGGAGGTGTTTTTCTATGGAAAACAAGCAAGTCCCACTCCTTGGCCAAATAAAAGATGCCCAATTTGTGTTCACAACTTTTCCAAAAAAGAGAATAAAAATGACAGTTCTGGTGGCCGATGTTCTAGCCTCTTATGGCATTCTTCTTGGGCAAAATTTTTGCAAGAATTTTGGTGGTGAGCTAAGCATAGACTTGTTTGAGGCGAGGATCCCAGTCAAAGGTGTTATGAAGAGATTGCTCCTTGAAAAAGAAGCAAAATATGTGGTCACCCAATCATCAGCACATGAAGCTCAAATTTTGTTTGAGTCTTTGAGCATGGGTAATTAATTTTTATCCACAGATAAAATTCATGAGGCATCTGACAAAGCTCTTATAGGTAACAACTTAGAAATGTATTCAGTTGGAATAACAGGAGAATTGGTGAAGCGCAATGAAAGTATGGAAGAATCTCTTCCTCCAAATGAAAAAGTTTTCAAAGAAAAAGCAGTGTCTAATGAGGTATGGATTCTAGAATTTGATGGCAGCTGCTCCTCTACCAGTTTAGGAGCTGGGGTTGTGTTGGTATCTCCTCAAAGAGATATTTTTACTTCATCCTAGAAGTTGCAATTTAGCAACACCAACAACATAGCTGAGTATGAATCCATGTTGCTTAGATTGTAGACTGTTAGAGAAAAAGGCATCAAACTCCTTCATGCTAAAGGAGATGCTAAATTGGTGGTTTGTCAAGTAAGAAAATTTTATCAAACTAAGAATGAAAGATTGTGCCACTATCGCAATCTAGTCTGGGACCAAATTGAAAACTTTGAGGCTTTCAGCATCTCTACCATTCTGAGAGAATTTAATGACCAAGCTGATGCATTGGCTATTTTAGTTACTCTCTTAGTCCCCCACCCAGATTTTAAAGGAAATAAGTACATTATTAAACTAATCTTTCGACCAAGTATACCTGATAATGCTAATCATTGGCAAGTATTCAATAATGACAATCAAATCATTGCCTTCCTAGAGCAAAAGAATAGCTTTAAACGGCTACATTTTGAAGGCAGTGAATCTTAAAAGTGTGAGCCAGCTTCTAAATCAAATATAGACGCAGGTGAGTTCCTGAAACTGAAAGGGAATAATATTCCCAAAGGCCTAGTTTATTTAGAGAAATTGTTTGATAACCATGATAGATTCATCAAATAATAGCAAATAGATTCAAGCTCCTCTCAAGAGTTTGATCAAGTAAATCTGGGAACCAAGGGAGATCCCAAGATGGTGAACATTAAGAAATGTTTCACTCCTGAGGAAAAATTCAAGTTCACTACTCTACTTCATCAGTACATAGACGTCTTAGCATACTCCTATGATGACCTAAAATCACTCATGCTTGATGAAATTTGCCATGGCATTCCTCTTAAGGCTAACTCAGTGCCTTACAGGTAAAAGTTCAAGAAATATAATCTAAAAATATCAGGTACTATTTTATCTGAGATACAAAAAAAGCTAGATGCTAAGATAATCTTCCTAATCCATCACTCCACATGGATTGCCAATATAGTGCCTATAAGAAAGAAGAATGGCAAAATTTGCATCTGTGTGGATTTTAAAAACTTGAATCAGTCATTTTTAAAAGATAACTACCCTATCCCTATCATGGATCAAGTTCTACAGATGGTGACAGGTTCAGAGATGTTATCAATGTTGGATGGCTTCTCAAGTTATAATCAAGTTGAGGTTGGAAAAGTAGATCAGCATAAGACTGCCTTCACCACACCTTGGGGCACCTTCACTTATCGAAAAATACCTTTTGGTTTGATAAATGTAGGTGCCACATTTCAGAGAGCAATAGACCTCGCTTTCAAAGATGAAATAGGTAAGTTCAATGTAGTATACCTGGATGATTTAATAGTATTTTCTAAGCATCATTTTGACCATGTGCACCATTTACAACAAGTGCTGGAATGTTGTCCTCAGAATGGTATTTATCTAAATCCCAAAAAATCTATTTTTGGGGTGATGGAAGGGAAACTTCTCAAACATATTGTGTCTCAAGAAGGTATAAAATTTGACTCAAAAAGATTCAAGTCCATCCAAAACCTTATTCTACCTACCAGTAAGACTGTGGTTCACTCTTTCTTCAAAAAAGTGAATTTTTTACGAAAGTTCATCCCTAAGTTCACTGAGAAAACTCACCACATTGTCAATATGATGAAAGGCAAAGCCACTTTTAGGTGGACTGCAGAGGGAAAATTAGCATTTAAAGACATCAAAAAAGCAATCGCTCATGAACCAATTTTGGTTTATCTAGACTACACCAAAAACTTCAAAATATACAATTATGCTTCTGAACATACACTTTCAGCTATTTTGGTTCAATAGAACCAAGAAGGTGTGGAATATCCTATTTCTTTCATGAGTTGTTTGCTCAAATATCATGAGCTAAAATATTCAAACATGGAGAAGCATGCATATGCAGTGGTCAAAGCAGTTAAGCATTTCAGGTTTTATATCCTGAATTCACATACTGTGGTTTTGGTGCCTGATACAATGATGAAGTCTATTCTGACACAACAGGAGTTTAGTAAAAAGAGGGGTAATTGGATTTCCAAGATTCAAGAGTTTGATTTTGACATCAAACCTACCAAACTTGTGCAGGGAAAAGGTCTTTGTCAGTTGATTGCTGAAAATATCCCCAAGGAAGCAGAAAATGAAGAAATAGGGATCGAAGACATGCCTATGGTCCTCTTCATTTCTACTACTAATGAGTGTTATTCTGACATTACCCATTTTCTAACTTATGGTGAGTGTCCTTCTCATCTCTCCTATAGATAAAAATAGAATGTTAAACTAAAGGTTGCTAGCTATGTTTTGTGGGATAATGGTTTGTATAAGAGAAGTCTTGATGGGGTATTTTTTCACTGCGTCGATAAGGTGCAACAAGATAAAATTTTAGAGTCTTTCCACAATTTGGCCTGTGGAGGACATTTTTCTACACTAGTAATAGAGCATAAAATTATATGATCAAGGTAATATTGGCCTACCCTATTTCAAGATGCTTACAAATAGGTGCATAGATGTGAATTGTGTTAGTAGTTCATCAAAAAGCCTAAACTAGCCGCATTGCCCCTCAAGCTAGTGGTAATTGAAGAACCTTTTTAAAAATAGGGTATCAACTTCATTGGCACATTTAATCCATCTTTAAGTGATAGACATGATTATGTCCTTATGACAACTGACTACTTTACCAAATGGGTGGAAGCCATCCCAACCAAGCATGCTACTTCAAAAGTGGTGTGTAATTTTCTTAAAGAAAATATTATCTCTCAGTTTGGGGTTCCACTTAAAATTGTAACAGCTAATGTAGCTTGTTTTTATTCACATGAGATTACTCAGTTCTACTTTTATTATAGAATTACCCTATCCCATACTTCTGATTATTTTTCACAAGGGAATGGCCAAGCAAAATCGAGCAATAAGATCCTAGTTACTATTATTAAGAAATTAGTAGATGATAATCAGAAAACTTGGCACAAAACATTGTTTGATGCTTTATGGGTAGATAGTATTACACCCAAGAGGGCCATAGGCATGTCACCATTCCAACTTCTATATGGCTTGAATGCAGAGATACCCATCACTCTAAAACTACCAGCGCTCAGGTTAGCCAAGGCAATCGAAGATTTAACCTTCAAAAAATTAATTGATAAGAGGATCATGTGTCTAACTGAATTGAATGAGCAGCAAACCATGGTGGTGGACCAAATTACTACCCATCAAAATTAGGTGAAGAAACTTTTTGACAAAAGGGCTAAGGTTCATGATTTTCAAATTAGAGATCAAGTCTTGTTGTGGGACAAGAAGAGAGAACCAAAGGGAATGCATGACAAATTTGATTCTTTATGGAGAGATCCATTTACCATTCGACAAGTTTGTGATGAGAATAGCTTCTTGCTAGAGTATCAATATTGAGCACTATTTTCACTACCCCATAGTGGGCAGCATCTGAAGCATTTCAATTTTTTAAGTTTTAGATGAATTCACTTGTATATTTGTATAGTTTTTATGTTTTTTTTTGTTTTCTTTCATGTCTTTTCCTTTCTAGATTGACTCTATAGCCCAATGGCTTGGATGAAGGCACTTGAAGACTAGTTTCTACTCCCATCAATCAGTTTGTTCAATAGAATTTCCCCAACAGGAGCCAGCTGTTGTTTCTAAAATTAGCTACGCTCATTTTTGGAATAACCCTTACGAAACTTGTCCATTTTGCATTTTTCTCTCTAAGTTCATTTTTCAAGATAAGTTTTTCTTGTTCTCACGTTTGCTCAACTAGCATCATTTGAAGTTTGTAACATCTCTTTATTATGTTTTCCTCAAAATGCAAAAATTGTTACAGTCTTGATGCGACTAGGGGACAAACTTTTCAATTCCCAGAGTTAGCATTTTCTTGCATTTTTATGCAAAGATGGCATTTTTTACTGTCAATGCATCTTTTATTTCTTTCCATGCAAAGGTGAAATTTTTCACCATCCTTGCATTTGACATGAAAGAGTAGCAAAAATTTCCACCCTTGCATTTTCTTCCTTCCCATGTAGGAGTGGTGTAATCCATCGCCCCTGCATATCTTTCAAACTTCAGTGCAGGAGCAGCGATTTTTGCCACCCCTGCACTACCTCATTTTTTTCACATGGAATTTATGGCCACATGTGTCAAGTGGTTGGGGGAAATTTTTGCCCCATTTAATCTCTTTTGATCCATTTCTACCTCACTTCTTCCATCCCTCCTCCTACCCTTTGCCTCTAGACGATCGAGCAAGTGGGAAGAAGCATGTTTTTGTTGGATTCAAGCCCTCATCGTGCATTATTTTCTAGGTAGGTCTTTTTTTTTGAATTTTGTTTTTTTTTTTCTTTCCTCTTTTTCTTTCCTTGGTTAGTTCTCTTTTTATTTTTCCTTTTCTTACCCGATGAGGCATTTCTCTTCTCCCCCATCATGCCTCCACCCTCCTTTTCCCTTTTTCCCATTTAGCTTTTTCATTTTTCCCCATGTTAGGGTGGAAAATTTTTCCACCATCTCATTTCATTTCCATTCTCTTACCCATGTAAGGGTAGTGATTTTTTCCACCCTAACACATTGTATTTTATTCCATGTATCGGTGGCGATTTTTGTTGTTGATGCAACTCAACCTGATTTAGATGTAAGGGCGGCAAAAATCACTGCTGTTACACCCAAGTTTTCTAGCAGGTGTAAGGGTGGAAATTTTTTCCACTCTTACACATTAATTCTCTCTAATATGCATCAGTGGAAAAAAATTCTATCGATGCATTTCTTTCTCATCTTGGCATGCAGGGGTAGCAATTTTTGCCGCCTATGCATGCAGACCCATTCCACATGTAGGGGAGGCAATTTTTGCTGCCCCTACATCCTTTTTCTCTATTTTTATTCAACTCCAAAAAAAATTCATTTCTTCTATTTTTTGTGTCCACTCCCCATTTCTTCTCACATTCCAACCTACTTCCACCTCGGCCCTTTCAAGCGCACTTCCATGGTCATGATCACCTAACGTGCAAACTCTCCAGATTGCCAATTTTTCCCTAATTGAATAATCATGACTCTTATCGTAGTTCCTTCTAAATATTCTCCTTCATTAATGTGCTCTCAACAAAGGCTCATCCTGATGATTGAAGCTTCTCTAAAGAATTCAAAGGCAATGAAGTATCAATATCAAGGTGTTTTCCCAATCACCTCAGTCACTTCTAATGTCGACATTAGAGACACAGAGATCAACCACATGGATATGGTCAAGTTTGTAGAGAGAACTAAAGAAAAAAACCTAAGCTTAGAGATGAGAAGAATAATTAAAAGCAACATCCATCTAGTCTCCTCTTTCCCTGTGGCAATGCATCACACCGAGTTTGTCCTCTAATGCATCCAATCCTATAACAAAGAGACTAGGGCAGTGTCAGATGCTAGCAGCAATGTAATAGTTTTACTGGACCCCAAATTTATTGATAAAGTTTTCATGTACCCTCCCACTATAGAATTTTTGAAAATCACCTTCATCGAGGCACAGAGAGAATATGAAAAAGATCCTGAGAAGGTGAAGAAGGTTATCAATAATAGATGGCTGAAGACTCCCAGAGCCAACTTGTCTAGATGGCCGTGGAGTTTTCTAAGAAGTGATTTTGTAGAGGAAGTTGGTGACTTAATTACTCTCCTCAACAGAGTATGAGGTCTACCATCTTCTTCCCAATTCCATGAATGGATGTATCCCTTTATCAAGATAATTCTCCAAGAGAAATAAGTCATCTTCTGGGGTGAACAGATCAGTAATGCTCTTCATGAGAAATTGACCAAAGTGTCTACTACTTCAAATTTATATATGACTTCATACTTAGTATACATCATAGCTTCAATGCGAACCTTTCTAGGTTTGACGACAGAAGGAGATAGAAGAACCACCCCTGTTTATCAATATTACCCTTAGCTAACACTAAAGGGATCAATTCGTCACTTTAAGAGGGTAAATGATGCCTTATTCATAGTATTTATATCTCTTTTCAACTCTCAATTGGAACAAAAGAGAATATCAATTGAAGCCTAGACTGTCATCAATGATTTTGGCTGCATGTTTTTACAATTCCCTATCTTTTGCTATCTACGAGTTGAATTTTTCCAAGGCTATCCCTACATGCTCCCCAGATTTCTTTCTGACAAATTGGTCCTAATGGAGATGTGTAAACAAATTATTGTCATACATAATAAACAAATGGAACTTAAGAAACTAGGTTTCAGATTCTGAATAGAAATTGGTAGATATTCAGTTTTGACTACCGCCAAAGCAAGGGTAATGGAAACCAAAATGCAATTGGTCACTATGAAACAATTCAAAAGAATATCTAATTTTGATTACAGGGGTGTTAAGGACATGATCAGAAGGAAGACTCAGTTTCATGAGCCCATGATTGAATATATCTGGATAGACTTGAGAACAGCAGAAGATATTAGAAAAATAGACTAAAGTAGACTGTCTCTGAAGCAAATTGAATATCTAGGGCTTGCTGATATTCCCCCAAATCTGGTAAATAACAAAAATTTAAATAATAGTAGATACCTAGCTAAAAAATATGCTAACTCCCCTCTTCCTCCAATATAATGGTCCTAAAAAGAGTTGACCTCTTTAAGGATAAGATTTGAACCAATATTGGCTAACACCAATGAATGGCTAGTGACCAAAGGAATCACATTGAATAAATTCATCACAAGATCAGAGGCTAAATTCTAAGAGGAAAATAGGAAGAGAGTATAAAATAGAACTAGGAATAAAAGTGACATTCCTTCTCCTTCTAGGCCTCACAAGCCTAGGATCATCTTTGTGTCAAAGAAATCAAAGGTTACCGAGAAAGATCTAAAATCAACATATATGAGGTTTGGAGAACAAATCACTCAAGAATAGGTGGCAAAATAGATGGAAATATATAATAGGCCTATAGAGCAATAGGGAACAAAAACTCTATCTCCATAAGAGGGGGCACAACCAGTTGTAGGGGTTTCTTCTTCTCTACCCCAATCCCTTATCGTAGCTCCTTCGCCCCTTTCTCCCATCAGCATTTCTTCCTCTAGAGCCACCTCTCTTTCTAAATTTATTTTTGGTGACCCTCAAGGCACTTCTAGATATGTTCTTTGATCATCAGGATCTATCCCTAGTCTCCCATCTCCTTCTTTCAACATCAGAGGTAGTTCCACCATCGACCAGTCAATGGTCGATATAGTTTTGCCTGATACTACACTTGCTACACCCACTACACCCATTGTTCTCACCAGTAGTGCAAATGTTATCCTAGTAACACTAGCTATAGAGACTGTTGCTATAGTAAGTCCTTCTACGCTTCCACCTTGGTTATCAAATTTCACACCTAAAAGGAAAAAGCAAGCCATCTCTGCAGATGACTTTGATTTTGGCAAAATAGTGCCAGTGAAAGCTAAGACCCCCAAGAAACCAAGGATATTTTCAAAAATGGTTGAAGAAAAGGGGCACAAATTTTTGGAGATAGCCAAACCTCCATAGGATGTAACTCTAGAGAGTTTTGACATGAGTAGCTACTCCATTTCTCACATTGAGTTAGGGAAAGTAACTCACGAGGGTGCAAAGAGTGATCTACAGTTTGCAATGGATATCATGGTCTAAAAATTTGATATGGAGAGAGAGATGAAAGATTATTACAAGGCACAGGTAGAACAATTGACTGCAGTAGTTGGGAGATTCACTTTTGCACTACAGGTGGCAACTCTAGAAGCCTTTTCCATAGATGATCTTGTTATTTAGAAAGTAGAGAAGACCTACCTGAAAGGGAAAGTACTTGAAGATTACATGGAAAATATGCATACACAAAGAATTTCCTTTCTTATAAAATTTGCTGAGAAGACAAGTAAAATGAAGAAAATGAGGACAGAGTTGGAAGACCTCATCTCTCTTATTTCTCAAGATATTGATAGCACAAACAAATATCTTAGCAAATGGAGAGAGATGAAAGCTCTGAAGAAACACACCTTAGTATCGATTGGCATCATTGCTAAAAAATATTCTTATGTTGAAATTAAAGAATCACTAATATATAGAGTCCAGGTACTTAAAGAGCTGATCAATGACTTCAAATCTTCCAAGGATGCCATTGAAAAAAGTGACACCAGCTTGTTGAATAGATTGGAGGAATTGCCTTGTGGACTCACCTCTTGAGACAATCAATTTCTTTTAGCAGAGGAAATGATTCATAAATTCAAAGGTATGATCCAAAGGGAATTCAAAGAGAAAGCATTTTTAATGACTTCTGTAGATAACATTTTAGATACTCAGTTAACTCTGGATAATCTAAGAACCAGGTTAACTAGTCATGCAAAAGCCATCATAGCAGTGAAAGATGCTACCATCAAAGCTAAATTAATCTTCAAGAATACCATTACACCAGAAAATATAGGAATATAGGCATCTATCGCCATGTATGATGCTCACCTGAAGAAGTCTGGCGGTTGACGGTAAGAGTTGAATTATTCCTCCATTCTCTCTTCTTCATTTTCCTCATGTACTTTGTAATTGACTTGGGACATTTGCACATGTACTTTTGTCATGTGTAAATACATGCACTTTTGTAATATGTAATTACATGTAAAAATTTAGAAAATATCCCAAAGTCAACGCCCACTCATCTTTGACTAGGTTTTCAATATTTTAATCTTTTTCCAATTTTGAAGGTTTTTCCCTATATATAGAGGGAACCTCTTTTGTAAAAGAGATCTCTCTGGATAATTGCAAGCAAAAACTCTGCCAAAATTGAGATACTTCTTGAGACTTTGTGCTCAGCTTGTAAGTCATATTTTGTTGAATGAATGAGAAACAGGTTAATTTCAGACTTTGTGTTGAGATAATTTGTGCTATTTAGGAAATAGATCTTATGTCCTCTTTTCTGATAATCTCTCATTTGTTTAATTGAATAATTAAAGTGTGTGCATGGTATTATCTAAAGATCATTTTAAAGAATAAAAGAAAGACTTTGGGCTACTTTTATCTTTGTGATTTTTTTATCTATTATCATTTTAGGTGAAGACTTTGAACTTTACTTTACTTTACTCTACTGTTACTTGTGCTCCATATCAGTGAAAGAAGCGATGAAATACTTTGTGCTTTTGTGGGTTTTCTTGTGGACCTGGTCACTACTCTAGGGGATTTTTTGTTATGCCCTGAATACCATTTTTGAAAGAAGAGGAATGCTTTCAGCCATCAACTGGGATCTCTCTTTTTTGTTCTGTGAACATCATCTTTAAAAAAAGAGAGATGGATGATGTTATCCTACCCTGAGTATTATTTTTTGCTTATTTATATACATATATAGCATATAAGTGATTCATAGGGAACCTCCTCTTGATGAGAGGAGAGATTTATCTCATTAAGATGTGGTAAACCCACACTTTCTATTACATAAATCTTTTTGTAATGTGGTTGATATACCTATTTTTTCATCAGTTAGTTGACGACAAAATATTCACCCAACATATTGAACCCATGAACCTTTGAACCTTATTTTGAAACCATCCACCACTACCTCTTTCTTTGCTTGAGGCTGCTTTCCATTGATCTCAACAAGGGACACTTGGCAGCTTCCACTAGGCTTTACAAAGGACACTTGGTGACTTTTGATGCTTTTTAGATATCTTTTGAGAGTCCTGCAGAAGATGACACTTGGTAGCTTTCGCTAAGCTCCTAGAGATACTATGGAAACATTTGGGACTCATTTGAATTTATGTGGACGATGACACTTGTCACATTCCATTTGACCTTAGCAACTTACCCAGGGCCCACCATAGTATTTATGAAACAAAAGGAAGAAGCTACAGATCTTGACATTTGGTAGTTTTCACTGAGTTTTAACGAGACACATGGCATTGTCCACTACTTTGAAACTTACTAGTAACTATGTCCTGGTAGATGACACATGGTAGCTTTTGTTGCACTTTTTAAGGGACACGTGGTGCATTCTATTGCAACTTGATGAGGAACACATGGTGGCTTTCAAGATTTTATTTCCTCGATGGGTTTTTTATTTTGGTTGACTTTTCCTTCAAACAAAAAGTTTAAAGGAATTCTTTTGGACAATTTGTTTGAAGGAAATCTTCCTTCACTTTGCCTCTACTTTCCATCGGATTTTCTATCAGGCTTTCTTCCCAGGTGAATTCCTTTGGACAAAAATTCTAAAGGATTCTTGCCTTAACCATTTTGCCATGTTCTTTTCCTAAAAGGGAACTTTGTCCTCCGCAAGGACTTGTTCAAGCATGGAACTATCCTTCAAGTTTTTGCAATGGTCCAAATGCTCCTTGCCTGCCCTCTGTAAGGGTTGTTTGTCCTTTGGATTTGCCTTAGTTGATTTTTCATCGATCTCAATAGGTAACACATGGTAGCATCCACTGTGAAATAGGTGAGGACACATGGCAGCATCTGCTTAACTTATAGAGGATTTGGATGCCTTTTTAGAGTCTCATGGAAGATGACACATGGCAGCTTCTACTAAGCTTTAGAAATGCTATAGAAAAACTTGGGACTCACTTAGATTCATGCATATGTTGACACTTGGCACGCTCTATTTATCTTACAAGGGACACATGGAAAGTTCTGCTACTTTGAGAATCAAATCATAATGTGTCTCCATAGATGACACTTGGCAACTTCCAAAGTTTCTTCATGATAAAAAAATGGCTAAGTGTTGAACCTGTTTCTCTCCTATAGAGTCTGTAGAAACTAACCCGTGAAGTCTATAGAAATGAGCTTGTAAAACTAGCAGAGTCTATAGCTATGAATTGGTATAAATGAGTCCATAGATTCAAGTTTGTAGAGTCCATAGATTTATTCCTACAGAGTTCGTAGAAATCTAAAAAATCTTGAATAATGAAGAATTTGAATGCCTAGAACAATTTTTAGAAGGGGAGAGAGGATTTTGGTCTATTGAGCCAAAATAGTTCAAATGTTGTCCCAAAAATGAGTGATATTTTTTGGGGACAACAATCATAAGACCAACAAAGATCATAGCCTTTGATACTTAGTAAAATATTGTTTATTAATTTGTCATTATAAGCATAGTCCAAACATGCTACATGGAATGAACAAAGATGTTGTTCATGATCACCTTTACCCTCATAGAGTGGTAGCTTAGGTTATAAAAGCCCTATTGTTATTGGGTAAGATGATATTTTAAGGTCTAAATTATTATGTAACTAAGTATGAGAATCCATAGAGTGATTTGTTTTAGATACACCTTGCTTTAATTGTAATATCTTGTGATGTAAGGCTAGAATAGTTTGCTCAAGAGAAGAAACATTAGGAAAAGTTGGTGATAGAACCTAGGTCATGATAATAATATATGTAGATGATTACCTTGTATAAATATTCATGTTAATCTGTTGTAAACCAAGTGATGCCCCCGTACCTGAGGATGTTGGCACATATGTTATCATAGGGGTTGATAGAGGAATAATAGCAATAGAAGTAATCAGAGCATCCATAGTAGAAGTTTAAAATTTTTAAAATGAATATCTTGAGTTGAAATAATATTTATTTATGTATAGTCTTAGATGCTAAGATTAATTAGATAACTTTATCCACTTGTTAGGGAAAATGTTGAAGTCCTTGAAAAAATAAACAATTCCTTGACTTGCTCAGGATCTAATTGATTGAACTCATTAGGATTAAATGTATTTGAAATTTTATGAATATCTTGATTAACATGCATATTTTCATTATATTTATTATAATTTTATCACTAACATCATCTTCAATGTGCATATAATTTTCAAGGTTACATCAACATAATTATCAATGGTATCTATATCCTCCATTGGAGAAGATATTGGAAGAATTTGAGTAGGTGACATAGTAAATTTACTTAATCTAGCACTAGGCCTTATAGTTAAATAATAAGTAACCTTCTTAGGTGACATGTAAAATTAGCTAAATAAAAATAAAATGGGTGTAAATAGTCAAGGGTGTGTTTGTTTTGTAGGCTCATAGATATACTAATCCCAATCATAAATAGTGAATATGGGTGCAAAGGTACTAACTATGAAGGATTACAACATTATTATAGCCAAGATATATCATATAATGGGGTATGTTTAGATTAAATTCTCAAGGCTAACCACTTACTAGTTTACTATAATAATAAATGACCAAATGCTTCCTATAGTTGAAAATAAAATCCTAGGCATTTTTGATATATCATGGGGTACATGAAAACTAAACTATGTATATATTATTATCTAATACCATGATTATTGGGGTGGTACCCCTTAGATCACACCATAGGTGAAAATTCTAACCACTTTTCCCAAAATGATAGCTCCTATAAGTTTTAAAACTATTGAAACATAGTTTTTATGAAAACTAAGCAAAAGAAAAATAAAATCAAAAAGTAGAGGATCCAAAACAAGGGTTTAGGTTCACCAATATGTTTTGCCCTATTTTTAATAAACCACTAAAATATTTAAATTGATTAATATAGATTTTTTAATGTATTATATAGGTGTAAAATTAGAAATATCATAATATTAAAGATACACAGTGTTCAACTATTTTGAATTTGATAAAGATGTTAAATATAGAAACTAATATTTTTGGAAAACACTAAGAAGGAAAAATACTTAGATCACACATCAATCTATGTTGATTGTTCTAGTTTTTTTACTATGAAAATCATAAGAATAGATTATTATGTAGGCTCAATATTAATCATAGAATTAGAAATTGGATCTGAACAGAAGCACAATGGGAAAATAGTGCAATATGTGTGAGTCCATTGATTGTGGACTTGTCTTAGTTGACTATAGCACATAAAAAACATGTAAAGATATAGAAAGTTTAAATATGTAAATGTCATAACATAAGTATAAGTAGAAGATGAATCTCTACAGGAGTGTAGTATGTAGATAGTAGCACAGTATGCTCAAGTTTGTTGACTATAGACCTATCTAGGTTGATTATACATTTCAACTAATCATTTCACCTATGAGTGAGGATAATTTTAAGATATTTTTCTTAGGTTTTTTCCATGTATAAATCATTGTATGTCTTCTATTTTATTTAAAACCCTTAGGTTACTTTGATAGATTGAAAACCTATAAGAACTATAGGGGAGTGTAATAGGTTGAGTTAACCTCAATCACCCCTATGATGATTTATCATTGCCTACGTATCCAATGCTCCAAGGAAGGAAATAAATCCTATGTACTTGTCCCACCTAGATTGAATGTGTTATTCTACTCCTTTTACTATATATATGCATCTAGATATGGCTTTGATGCTTGATAATGATAAATTTTGACTTTATTTAGAGGGATTTTGACTTGGATTATGAATTATCCTTATGAATATTATAGAATTTGGGTAGAATAGGAAAAAAATTCTCAATTTGAATAAGTGTAAATGCTTTTCCCAAGTGAATATCAAGTGGGGGAAATGAATCACTCTTGACATGTATTTATAGGCTACTTTTTTAACAATTTACTTTAGGTGAACTTATGAAATGTGTGGGAAGACCTAAAAGGATAACTTTGAATTCGTTATCTATTTACCTAAGTGGATACGGTCTCAATGTGATACTATCTACTTAGGGTGGACCCAACTAGGAGGAACATATATAGTTGTGTTTTTCATGAAATAGTTTAAAGGTGTTTTTAGACATCTTGAGCATTTAACATTGACAATTTTGTATAATGATAGTGATAAACAAAGGGTTGAGCATGCATATAGATGAATGGTTTATAAGAATGGAAAATAAGAGTCATTTATTTGAGTGTAATTCATGTGGTTATGAATATGTTAAAAATTAGAATTATCAAGTACATGTAACCAAATTTATGTCTATAGTATCGACTCTAAATATTAACATCTAATGAAAGAGGCATATGTGACCATGTAGTAATCTTTATTTATCTTTGAAAGATATATATGTGTGAATTTTAACCTTGATGATGTGCACAACCTTATAAATTAGACTCCTTAACCTTAAAACCTTAGGTGTGCTTGTGAGGGATAGAAACCTACAAAAAGTGGGAAAGTGTAATGGACTGAGATAACTCCAATCACTAATATTGATGATTGATCATTTCCTATGTATCTAATAATACAAAGAGGGAAACCAAACCCCATGTAGTTATCCCACCTTGTGTCATTATGAAATTTGTTTTATTTCACTATATTAATGTAAATAACGATTTGGATTTGATACTTGACAATGCTTGTTTTGACTTGGCTTTGGTATGCTTTAGACTTAACTTGTCATCAATCCTAGTGATTGGTTTTACATTTTAAAGGAATAGTGTAGTTTTTATCAATGTGTAATAGTGTATTGATGTGTATCAAATAAGTCCCAAGACCCATATTAATTAGCTTCTCATTGATCCTAGTCATTGGTTTGAATTCTATTAAGTGAGACCTTAATTTATATATATATATATATATATATATATATGATTTTAATTGGGTAATTTATCACATCATCGACATACTAAGAAAATGGGACAACCCTAAGGAAAGATTTGATTTTAAAAAGTAGTCATTTTGGGAGAGTGTCATTATCATTAGGTGTAGGTGAGTATTGATTGGAGATAATAACCTAGTCTAACAATAGTGACCCATGCATAAAATTATTGAACTAAAAGTCTAGGAATTTTTATATGAGATAATAGGTTGATTTAACACAAATTGTAAGGTTCTTGTAGGTGTTTGATAATAAATGGAGAGGGTAAAACTCATAAGGTAGCATGTATGTGTGAGAGAATGGAGGATTGGGACCATATTAATACATGAAAATAATGTGTGGTAAACATATTTCAAGATTATCATTTTCAAGTACTTAATATCATATTTTAGCATCTATAAAATTACCCCATTTTATTGTAGTAATGTAATTGATAGAGTAAAATGAAAAGGTATACCTAATAAGTGTGTATAATGTACTTTGTCTTAGGTAGGAATATATAATTATGTAGGTCACTCAAAATTAAAACATGCAAAAAACTTTAGTATTCAATTTCCATAGATTGAAATTTTAAGTCTGAACTATATATAGTTAAAAATTAAATAGCAGAGGAGTACACCTATGCATTGGTGAAAACCATGTTGTCCTTGAAACTTGTTGAAGATGATGGTTCCTTATTGAAGCTTTGGATAAAGTTGATTGTTTTTGAATCACATAGAGATTAGTTTATCTTATCGAATAATGGATAAATTGAGGCTGATCAAACCCTAATTTTTTTTAACTATGCAAACCATTGGGTTGGGAATATAACGTGTCCAAACCCTCATAAATGTGGGGGGGAGTGTGTGATGTACTAACCCCAATAAATACTCATATTTGATAAAGAATGGGAATAACATGATGGGTTTGTTATAAGTAATGACATGGTCATTGAGTGTTAAGAAACCTCAACATACATTACCCATAAAAAATTTAATCAACCATTGAAAATGGATTTATAGATTCAAAATTTCTCACTACTCAATGTGGATTGAAAAGTGATTTGCAAATAAACAATTGTAATAGTACTCAATGTAAACTAAATAAAAGTACATGAATTAGCATTATTTCTCCTTTGGACCTATGCTAACTTTAAAAATTCATAATATGTATGTGAATGAACCATTATCATGCTTTATGAATCTAAAAGTGTGTATATGTGCATGAACTAATATCATCGCCCTAAATGTGTACCAAATAATACAACATTTTATGGACATATACGTTAAATCGAAAAACCTATATCTCAAATGTATGTATATGTGGAAACTTATAATTCATGTTTCTATAAAAAATTTACATGTGCCCATGCATATGCACCTAGTGTGGATGAATGTGTACTAAATTTTATGTAAAGTGAGTGCATATACATGGATTATGCCCCCATAATCTCTATTGGTGTGTATAATAATGGTCTTGTTATTAAACCATCTAATATCACAACCATTATGAATCTTTGAAATATGTACTTTGATTCTAAAATATTATTTTATGTTCATGGAGGTTTATGTATTTATGACAATCCCACTCTAATGCCCCCATTTTGAGATGAGGGATATGTCCTATAAATTACTCATCTCAAAATAAAATTTAATTGTATTACATCTTGTATAAATATAACACCATGTATAATCATCTAAACATGTGGATATGATGTCATCATAGTACTGTATATGTCAATCATGGCATGTATGTAACATATGTAATGTATGGGATATAATTGTCATGTGTAACTAGATGTATCAATGAAGCACACAATAGTAAACATCAATGAAAATATAATTGAATAATACTACACATTAAATGTGAATGATATGGATCATAAAACCACCCAATCTCAGCAAGATCAACAAGCTCAATAATTAGTGGCATGCATAAGGCTAAGGGCATACAATGGGAATGAATATGTCACAAAAAATAAGGCAAAGGGCCACACATAAGGGGCATAAATATGTATTAAATGAGGCCAAGGCGATACACACAATATATAAGATCAAACTAGCATATCATGCAAGAGAGTAACAACATCAATGAAACATAGAATAAGACTAGTTTACACCATCCATAAGTATCAAAGTCATACCTTAGTAAATATCATATCTATGTAACACTGTGTAAGATATGAGTAACTAAAATTACATTTTGAAGCAATATATGTATCTCAACATTGTAAAAAGGCCATAAAAATATATAAATTGTGATAGTGAAACCTATGGAATAACATGCCTCAAGTATTGTCATGGCTACTGGGTAGAGGAAATTCCAACATCCATATGTCCATGTGTAACTTGTATCTCTTGCATTGAAATCATATACGATGTATGAAAATAATATGCCAAATATAAAACATGGGATGAATAATATATTTAATAGTGTAATATAGTAATCATATCATGCTTATGTCTTGATTTATATTTTTTTGAACATTTTAAATGTTTTTAAATTATTGAATTATTTGATTTTTTTTAATATTTAAAATTTTAAAAATTCTAATAGATTATCCCATAAATGGGAGGAACATTGGGAGTGACTATATCACATATTTTGAGGGTTAACTTCCATGAGCAAAAGGTACAAAATGTAAGCATATCAGAATCTAATAAGAAACTACATGTTGTATGGTAATTATCATGATCACTTCTCATATAATCTCATGTGTGATGGGTAACTTTATAAGGCCAAGGACTATGTTGGGTCTATTTTATAGTAGGATAATGTCTCATTTTATATTTTTTCCATGGAATATGCTCAACTATTTGTGGTACTAACTATTGTTATATGAGTTGATGGCCTTTTTTATCCCTAAAAATTTATATTATATGATGGGCATTGAATAGTTTGATATTTATTAGACTCAACTAATGTTATATGTGTAGACACCGAAATCGTGTCGACTCCCCTGGTCATCCCCCATTTTATTCTCCCTCGCCTATTTAACCCCTGTCGACCATTTTTCCCACTAGCCTTAACCTTGGCAGCTTGTCAAAATGAGCAAAAGACTAAAGTTAGTCTCTGCCCCCATTCTGCATCTGCCGACCACAGTCGCCACCCGACCGACATCGCCGATGTCGGTCACTTATCGGCCGACGTCGGCGGTCTTGCCGACGTCGGCGGTCTTGCCGACGTCGGTTCTCCTTAGCACTGCGTTTTCGATCCGAACGCAGGAACCGTTATTCCGTTACCCATTATCCATTCGGTTCCCAATCGGTTTCCTGATCGGTTATCGAACTGTCCCTCACCTTCATCTGTAACCTCTTCCTTCGATCAACTGATATGATTCATTCAACAGGACTCTTGCAATCAATCAACTCCGACAATCAACCATATCTTACATCCAACCAATCTACATTCGCTCTCTCCAGCACAGGTATCCTGCTTCGATCATTTGGTAGCACAACGACAACGTCAATCACGTCTCCAACTTCATCTTCAAGCGTATAATAGGTAAGTATCTTGCTCTGTGTTTTATTTCTCTCTGGTTATTGTTTTTTATTTACTACTATCACCCCAGATCTTCAGACTGTAGCCCCGAGACTTGACTTTCTCCTTTACACCTCTGCCTACTATCCCCTGACTACATAGTCTTTTAACTCTGTTCAGACTTCCTGCACAAACCCCAAACAAAACAATAGACCTTTTGCAAACCCCCAGACCCTGTCCAAACTAGACCAGACTCTGTCCCGACTCGACCAGACCCATTCAGACCTACCCAAACTCTATCCAAAACTGTTTCCCCGACCGATGCCGGTCATTACCCCGACCGACACTGGCACCTTAACCGACGTCGGCACCTTCCACTGACTGACGCCAGCACAGATACTGACACCGATGACTATGTAGAATAGTTTGCTGCATATCAGGTACACACTTTGTTTTCTGTCTTTTATTTTTCTGTCATTCTATCTTTTATTATATCTACTTTCGTCAAATATTTTGTTTTAAACTAGTGGGTTGATATCCTTCTAAGAAGTTTTCGTACTTCTGAGATCAGGCATTTGCCTGACAGCCCACCATATCCTTGACTAACATTTTTTGTGTTTAGTCTCTTTTTCTTCGCAAGTGTCATTCCTCCACAGCCAAAGAGGAGTACCTTCCAACGTCTAATTTTGGTGCGCACGACTACAATCAGGTATCTTCTAGCCTTGACCATTTCTTTTAGTTTCTCATTTCTTCTCTTGAATGTAGAAAGCAATTTAGCGTAGAAACATTCTGGCACGCTCGGTGGGACCCTAGGGCCTTCCTTGGGTTCTTTCTTTCTTTTGTTCATATAGGTGCATTAGGTTCCTTCCTTTTTGCCTCCTTTTGTCTCTTCTTAAACGACATCATAAGCAGGACTAAAAAGAACTTTTCTTTTCTTTCTTGCACTTCTAGACTAGTCAAAACTCATATTCTTCGACTCTTTCTCCATTCGTCTTCATACGAACAAACATTTCGACTTGGGCATTAAAACACTTTGCATTCATTTCTGTTTGCTTGCATCTCTTAGACCACACATAGTAATGAAACCGCATATTGAATTAATCTAGATCACTTGATGTTACACGACCAAACCACTTGCACAAAACAAACATTTTAACTTACCTGAGACAAGGCCTGACTGGGATTTCATCCCCCAGCGGATACCTTACCCGTCCCGGTGATCTTACTTGGATTTCATCACCAAGGAGAAAGCCCACTCCGTTCTCTGGTGGAGCCTAATCTCTAGGGGAAGTATATTTTGGCTAAGCGAAACTAGCTAACCACTGGAATCGTGAAGTGAGGGGAGCTTGCTCCTTAGCACCAGGCCTTGTACGAAACCTAACACAAACTTCTTGAGCACCATAACAAAACTCAAAACCATCCATAGACTGCTTCTTCTAGGACTCGACTCAAAATCCAATCTTCCTCTACACACATTCTAAGGCATAAGCCACTATAATCCTAATAATCTACTCCTAGGGTTTTAGGATCTGCTTGTGTTCTTCATCTTTTTAGTTCTTATCTGCTTGTTTGAGCTTGTGAGGATGTTCTTCCTTGCCTTGAATGGTTCTGACTCATAGCCAAGCCAAGGCTCTAGTCGATCATGTGAGGCATCATCCTCTTCCGTCTACCCCGCCTATAACCAGTCTTATAATGGAGTTTAACTCAGAAACTGAAAGAAATCCTACTAGACCATCTCCATCTCAAACGCCTATTGTCCCAGAAGGGGACCAAGATTTTTCATGATTCTTGGACCTCAACATAAAATCCTTACAACACTATCTCGCGAATAACCGAACGCGAGACCCCTTGGGCAATCCAATTTACGGAATGCCGACCTCTTTTCTCGAGACTGCAGCCGTATCAACGGCATCTGTAGTTCAACCCTTAGACACCCAGGCTATTTCCTCAACCAATGACCAACCTTTTACCAACCATCCAAGTGTGGCCTCTCCCTCCATCACTGGGCCCACTTCCACCAGGGTTTCGGCCCCCTATCAATCTCAGCCCACTCAACCACTTTCTACCCCCTTTCAGAATTTGGTCGTCTCTATTCCACCTACCCTTGCTCTTATCAACACTAGAGTGGCTACCTATCCATTAGCCCATGTTACCTCTAATCAACCTCCCATAACAACATCAAACCTAGCCATGCCTTTTACCCAACCATCCTTAGTCACCTCTTCTATCCCTACGACTAGTCATCCGTACGTTGCACCCTTACTGGTACAACCGACTACGTCGTATACCTCTTCTAGCCTCTTTCAAGTGCCTTAAAATCTAGGAGGTACTCCATCAGCCAATCCGTCAGTAGATATCATCAAAATTCTGATAGATAAAATGTCCAACATAGAGACCTCTATTTTCGGCTCACGCAATACTCTCTCATACGAACAAATTTGCAATGAGCCCATCCATCCTTCTGTCCCTATCAGACCATATCCCAGCCAGTGGGAACTTCCTAAGTTTTCTTGTTTTCAAAGCAAGGAAGACCCACAACAACACTTACAGGCATTTAGACATGCCTGTTACCTTATCACACATGATGATGCATTACTTTTACGCACGTTTCCCATGTCTCTCTCAGGTGTTGCGCTTGACTGGTATAGCTCCCTTGCCAGCCATTCCCTCTTCACATTCACTCAGCTGGCCCAGCTCTTCCTCGATCATTTCTCTATCAATATCACTAAGAAGGTCTCCATCACAGACCTCTATTCTATTCACCAATTCGAGGATGAATCCATTGCTGATTTCGTCGCTCAGTGGAGGGGCCTTATCAATCAACTCTCATTTTCCTTACCCCAACCTGAGCTTATTGAACTTTTCTCTCAAGCTTGCGCTAGACATATTTCTTCCACCTTGAGGGTTTAGACCTTCTGCACTTTTGACGAAGCCTTCACAATGGCTCGTAAACTTGAGTTACGTGCCGTCGAGGAGAATAAAGTCAAGTTGCGGAGCAAGAATACCAACTCCAAAACCAATGACCCCTCTTCTAAGCCTTCCTCGTCCAATCCTAAATCTAAAGCTTCAGCAAATGTTGTGGTTGTTAGATCTTCTTCCTCTTCACCTTCAACTAATCAACCTGAACCATCCACATCTATGAGTGCCACTCGCCAATTTTAGTAGAGATACATACAGCGACAATTTACTCCACTCAGAGAATC
Organism: Torreya grandis; assembly: GCA_037957365.1. Taxonomy (NCBI): domain Eukaryota; kingdom Viridiplantae; phylum Streptophyta; class Pinopsida; order Cupressales; family Taxaceae; genus Torreya; species Torreya grandis. The sequence continues at coordinate 948,146 of JARHVA010003610.1, forward strand.
ATACGCGTCTGTGCTAGAAAAACTCATCAAATAAGGGGCCCTCAATCTCCCCCAGATCTGACCACCACCACAATTTGATCCCTCATGCGCCATCCCTGCGTGGTATAGGGAAAATGACTTTTGTAACTACCACCGTGTTAAGGGTCATGACACGGGCAACTGTAAAACCCTTAAAAACATAATCCAAGACATGCTTGAAAAGGGTGACCTCGTCCTCGACAATCCCAATGCCCCTCCTAATCAGGGTATCGATATCTTCAAACAACCGTTCCCCAATCATCCACCAACTCAAAACAATGTCTAGACCTTGATTGACAACTCTCATGAACATAACATTCGAACAGTCAATACAGTCTTGCCCTTCATTTCTAACCAACCTCAAGAGGTGAGTTCATCCATCAGTCCATCACATGTGGATGAACCTCTTTCTCTGGTTAGTTCTCCATCAACTTCTCTCATCTTGGAGGACGCCTCGACCTTACCAGCACTGCTGGTTTCACCATCTTCCTTCTTGCTACCCATGGAGGACCCAACCTTTCCTACTCCTCGACCGCAAGTGGAGGGCACTATCATCCCTGCCCTTTACCTGCTTGAGGAGCTTCATTCTCCAGTTTCTTCTCCACCCAGGGAAGAACCTATCTCTCCTTCATCTCTAACCAAGGACAAACCTGTCACAACTTCATCATGCCTTGGGGCTGAAACTACCATACCTTCAGTCCCACAACCGTCGACGTCTTCTCAAGAACCTAAACCTCATCCCACATCTTCTCAGCCATTTTCCCGACTAGTGGAGAGACTCAAACTTCTCCCTTCTAGGAAAGTGAAACATCAGGGATTGTGGGAGCATCTCACAGCTCTTCAACAAGCCCGTGCCCTCTCATCTCATGCTGCTAATCCTCCCATGGCAAAACCTCCCAAGACTATCAACAGAAACCAGACTTCCACTTTTAGACCGTCTACATCTCCATCAACCTCATCAAAACCAAAACCCGCATCTACCTCATCTAGACCAATCAAGTTACTTGGCGTTCGCCCTATCTCCAACCTCACTCATCCACAAGTGAAGGTGGACTTAAACCAAACTTTAACCAATAGTAGTCTTCAACCCAAATCACAGAAGACTACCAAACCACAGAGGCGAACGCCTCCTCTTCCGTCACCATTACCCTCCATTTTGGGCCCCCATCCTTCAACCCTAACCAGAGTCCTTCCCACTTCGACCTCTAATCAAAACCGATTTTCTCCTTTGCTTCCTTTGCCTACCACTAGCCTACCCTCTCCCAAAAGGATGGTACCTCTCATGAAGAATGTACTGCCTCCACCTGTCACCGCACCATCAACCCAGAAGGTGGTACAAAAACCCCCTCCAACATCGCCCAAGAAAAATTCACCAGCATCGCATACATCGATGAGCACGGACCCTTTAGTGGGCTCATACTCTTTGATCTTGCAACGACTTTTGCAAACTTCCAGCATAACTCTTCCACCCATCAGGCCCTTCCAACCTCTCAGGTCTAAACTCTCCTGGTTCGACGACACAAAGATTTGCTTATATCATCATACGCTAGGACACGATATCAAGACTTGTTATGCCCTCAAGGCTGTCATTCACCGCTATCTGGAGAAAGACACTCTTCTCTTTGAGGACACTTCCGACCGACCCCTGACTCCTTCTCATAACCCTTCAACCTCGTCAAACCCATCAACATCTCATCAACCGGTTACAACCCCTTTATCACCTTCACCTCCCATCTTTGAAATCAATGCCATTCACATCACCACTAGGTCACAAAAGGACAAGGCGAAAGAAAAAGTTGCCATTCCTTAGACCTACCCTTTCATCAATCCACCTCAACCGCCTAAACCTAAGATTTCTATCCTTGGCGCACCTCAACCCTCCTCTTCTTCTTCCTCTTCAGGACCAATCCACAACTCCATGTTGAAATAGCTTCACCATCCGCCTGGAACCCTTGACTTATCAGCTCAATGGGGTGTCCAAGTCTCTCCCTCTCATTTTTCCTAGCTTGATCGAAGATGAGTCGGCAACCATTCACACTATCCATTGCGTTGACGACGACACCATTCTTTCTTACATGGGCGCTGACGATTCTTTCATCTAATGCTCCCTCCCTTCTGAGACCCAGGTTATGTTAAATGAATCAACCATTGACATCAACCTTCCTTCTTCTGATGTTCCTTATGTCTTAAAGATTGGCCAATCTTTAGACACTCAGGAGCAGCTTGACTATACCCAGTTCCTCTCTGACCATAGCAAGGCCTTTGCTTGGACTTACAGTGACATGCCTGGCATCGACCCCACCATCGTTACTCATAACATTGTCACCAAACTAGAGGCTAAGCCTATCAGGCAAAAGCTTCAAAAGATGCATCCTCGCATTGCCCTCCTTGTTAAAGAGGAACTTCAGTGCCTCCTTTCTGTCTCTTTCATCCAACCCATCGATTATCCACAGTGGGTCTCTAACATCGTCCCAGTCACCAAGGCAACTAGGGGGATTCAGATCTACATGGACTATCGCGACCTTAACTTAGCCTGTCTCAAAGATTACTTTCCTCTTCCTAACATTGACCAGCTTATTGATCTTACAGCCGGCCATGAGATGCTATCTCTCATGGATAGGTTTTCAGGATACAATCAAATCCTGATTGCTCTAGAAGATCAGCACAAGACCACTTTCATTACCCCATGGGGGACTTTATGCTATCGATTCATGCCTTTCAGCTTGAAGAATGCAGGCGCCACTTATCAGCATGCCATGACCTACATTTTCCATGATCTCCTCCATAAAATCATGGAGGACTATGTGGATGACCTGCTCGGCAAGTCCAAGCTTCACCGTGACCATCTGACCATTCTCAAAATCATCTTCTCTCATCTTCTTCAGTACAATGTTCATCTTAACCCCAAGAAATGTGTCTTTGGGGTCCTCTCTGGCAAGCTTCTCGGCTTCATCGTTTCCTTCTGTGGCATCGAGATAGATCCCGCCAAGATTCACGCTATACTCGAAATGCCGCCCCCGACCAATCTCAAGCAGCTTTGCAGTTTGCAAGGCAAGATCCAATCCATTCGTCGTTTCATCTCATAGCTTTTTGACCGCTGCCAACCGTTTCATCATCTCCTTAAAAAGGACGTCTCCTTTACATGGGATAAGGACTGTCAAGAGGCTTTTGAAGCCCTAAAATGCTATTTAGTCTCTCCACCTATTCTCATTCCACCTAAAGATGACCAACCCTTTTACCTTTATATCTCAACCACTAATCATTCATTAGGTGCCATGATCACGCACCAAGACGAGCATCACCGTGAGCAAGTAGTCTATTATATCAGCTGAACACTGGTCGACTATGAAACTTGGTATACCCATATCGAGAAACTCGGTTTGGCATTAGTCTTTGCCGCTACCAAGCTTTGCCACTATCTTCTTAATCACAAGACCTTTGTCATCACCCACACCGATCCTCTCAAGTATATGCACTCCAAGCCATATCAGAATCAATGTATGGCTCGGTGGCTCATGCTGCTTGCTGAGTTTGACCTCAAATTCATCTAGCAAAAATCTATCAAGGGGCAAACCATCACTGATCAACTAGCAGATGCCCCTCTTCCTGACAATCAACCTTCGCAGTGTGAGTTCCCTGATGAATCTATCATTGTGCTTTCCTCTGATGACACCATCTATCAAATGACCATGTTCTTTGACGGCTCCAAATGTCAACTAGGTGGGGGTGCTGGGGTAATTCTCATCCCACTCGAAGGGGAGCCCATGCCTCTATATTTTAAACTCGACTTTGATTGTACCAATAATATGGTCGAGTATGAGGCCTTAATTTTGGGACTTCAGACCACCCTCTCTCTCAACATCAAGTCCATCAACATCTTCGGCGACTCGCAGCTCGTCGTCAATTAGGTCAACAGTTCATACCTCTATAAAAATGAAATTTTGCAAAGGTACAAAAACCATGCTGACATTCTCCTTGCATCTTTCGACCATTACCTCCTGCAGATTGTTCCTCAATCCATGAATAATTTTGCTGACACCATGGCTTCTCTCACTTCGCATATCCCATCTTCTTCATCTACATCTAGACTTTTTGTCACGGTGCGTCGTGTGCCATTGCCTTCATATATCTCTCCTCACATTCATCATGTCAACACTATAGACCCTAACCCACGAGATGCTTGGTATAAGCAACTTGTAGACTTCTTATCTTTCTCTGTCATTCCTCCCAACCTCTCTAGTAATGCACAATGAGCTTTTATCAAGCGTACCGCTCGCTATACCATGCTAGGAGGTCTTCTCTATAAGCGAGGCTTCGACAGCCTCCTTCTTCACTGTCTCACCTCCACTGAAGCATCTCAAGCCATTCAGCAAGTCCACGATGGGATTTGTGGTAGACATTTTAGTGGGAATTCGGTTGCCAAGCGCATCCTTCGTCTAGGCTATTATTGGCCTACCCTTCATCAAGACTATATCGATTATGTTTGGCGTTGCATCAAGTGTCAGTAGCACTCTAACTTGCTTCATCTTCCTAGTCACGCCTTACAAATCACTCAAGATTTCTAGCCTTTTTCTCAGTGGGGTTTAGATCTCATCAGTGAGATTAACCCTTATTCATCTCTTCGTCATCAATCCATCATCACAGCCACTGAATATTTCACCAAGTGGGTGGAAGCCATTCCTCTCGTCTCCACAAAAGCCGACAAGATCATCGACTTCATCAACACCCACATCATCTGTTGTTTTGGTGCCCCTCATAAAATCATCACCGATAATGGCAAGTCCTTCAAAAACAAGACTGTCCAAAAACTATTCGACTCATTCAGCATCAAGCTCAGTTTCTCTTCGCCTTACTACCCACAAGCAAATGGGCAGGCCGAGGCTTCCAACAAAATTCTCACCAAAATTCTCATGAAAGTGGTCAGTGACACAGGAAGGGACTGACACATTCACATTCCCTTCACTTTGTGGGCCTACCGCACTAGCATTCGAACCTCTACGGGTGCTACCCCTTTTTCTCTCGTGTACGAAACAGAGGCTGTCCTACCTCTTGAAGTATAGATCTCGTCTCTCCACATTTCTCTACATGATATCCTTTCCAACGATGACTTTCATCAAGATCGCTTAGCTCAACTTGAGTTACTTGATGAGCGCCGTCTTGCTGCCCTTCATCATCTCCATGTCTATCAACATCGCATCAAGCGTGCCTATGACAAAAATCTGCAAGAATGAGATTTCAACATCGGAGACCTTGTCCTCAAAGAGAATCAACACGTGACCAATATGGAGCAAAGTAAATGAGGCAAGTTTTCTCCTAATTGGCTCAGACCTTTTATTATCACGCACAAGTATGGATCAGGGACTTATCGTCTGTCTTCTCTTGATGGACGACTAGAACCTGAGCCTCTTAATGCGTTGCATCTGCGACCGTTCTACTGCTAGTCGAGTACTCATCCACTTGACACTTAACTTGAGCTCATCCCTTGAGCAATCCCCATCCTCTTAGTCCTAATTCCTTTTAACAATTCCTATAACCCTTTTATGATGTATGGATGCTTTGTCCTAATAAAAGGGAGCCCTTGACGTTCTATAATCTTGTCCATGACTCACATTTTTGTAAAAACAAATCAAGATGTCACACTATCCATGGTCACTATATCAATATCAAAATCAAAAGGCAGACTGCTCCCTCGAAGGACAGTTATACTATCATTGCTATAATTAATAGATTGCTCCCTCGAAGGATAGCTATTCAAAAGCCCTTATATTAAACAAAAATCTAAACCACTCCCTCGAAGGATGGCTATGACTAATCTGGCAATAAACAGCACTATTTTAGAAGCTTCCCGCATTGATCAGCTTCACAACTGACCACCAAGCAAATGACATCTCTATGCAGACTTCCCGCATTGATCAGTCTGCACCTCAAAAAAAAAAAAAAATGAGTCATGGACTTGACTTATAGTTGTCTCAGGGTCTCCTATAAAAAGGGGCAAAGTTATCTCTGCTCTTAAAATGGGTTACCCTTTTTCCTCCTCCTATCACCTGCTCAAGGGACTTCGAGTTCACTTTAATGTCAAAGTGATTCGATTACCACTCTAACATAACTATGGTCAACGATGTCACGCATGAATGGGGCTCTTGATTCTACTAACCCCTATCCATATTGTCTTTTTGGTCCTTGTCAATGAAAGAGCACTATGCTTTTCACTTCTTCTGCACTTTGGTCACATTCACCTTCATCACTTGTCCATCAACTCAACTCCACTCTCTTTTCAGACCACTCCCCATAGCCTATTCACCCTAGTTTCTATGGACACCAATACACATGGAAACTATCGACTAGCCACAATTTATGTTAAGCATAAACCAATACTTGCTGAAGCATAAATAGACCTCAATTCATTTTTAGCATACATCCATCATGAATATGGAATATTGCTAGGAATGAAAGACCTCTCAACCAATGTTGCAGAATACACCATCACACAATATGGAAAAGGCTGCAACATCATCTCTTCTCCTCATCATTTCATCATAATCAAGACCAATCTATCGACCATTTTGACCACCTGTCTACTACTTGGACCCTTTGTCTGAACTACATTGGTCTGAGGCCCTATGACTTGGGGCTATGTAGGCAGCACTCAGATGACACGACTATCTTCTGGGGTTAGCTCAACCACCCTCGTTTGTTCGTCTCTCTGATGGACAAGCCTTCTTTCCTCCTTTTAACCATAACCTTGCCCTTGACCACGACCAATGCTATCCCTTTGTCCCTCTCTCCCTTCTAGGGAGAACTACATTGGCCTGAGGCCCTTCCACAGGGGCTATGTAGGTAGCACTCAGTTGACATGGGGTCATCTGAGGTTAACTCGGCCACATCCTTTCATCCATTCCTCCCCTCGACCACCAACCATTGGAGATCATGCCTATCTCCTCCGACCTCAACCACTTCCAAGACAATGTTGCCTTGGTTGTTTTTGCATATATGCTACCTCATGACTAGTTAGCAGACTTGTGCGCAGACTTTTTGGACCCTCACAAGTATAGGATCGCAAGCCGGTTGATCCACACTACTTGTGACTTTTTCATGTTTCTAGGAGCACTTCTTGAGCCTGGGATACCTAGAATGCAATGACCCATTGGAGCTTCAGCTTATATTGAATAACCCAATCAGCAGACGACTAAATGTTGGGGCCTGATTCCTTCAATTTTGGCACTCCTTAACCCTTGACCTGTGACACTTTGACCTAACCATCTCATGAAGTGGTATGCACGCAATCATGACTTTTGCAGTGTTCACCCTCACCCCTTTTTTCATCCACTCTTTGTCAAATCAGCACCCAATTCCTGGTTCCCTTCCCTCGACTCCTACTTTGAGGGGGAATACCTCATCCATAATCGGGGCAATCTGCTACCTATTTTTGTCTTGTAGTTCATTCAAACAACCAACAAGACAAAATCAACCTTATCCCTCACCTGGGGCAATCACTCCTATTTTTGTCTTGTAGTTCGTCCAGAACAACCAACAAGACAAAAAGGGGCAAATGTAGACACCGAAATCGTGTCGACTCCCCTGATCATCCCCCGTTTTATTCTCCCTCGCCTATTTAACCCCTATCGACCATTTTTCCCACTAGCCTTAACCCTGGCAGCGTGTCAAAATGAGCAAAAGACTAAAGTTAGTCTCTGCCCCCATTCTGCATCTGCCGACCACGGTCGCCACCCGACCGACGTCGCTGACGTCGGTCACTTATCAGCCGATGTCAGTGGTCTTGCTGACGTCGGTTCTCCTTAGCATTGCATTTTTGATCTGAATGTAGGAACTGTTATTTTGTTACCCGTTATCCATTCGGTTCCCAATCGGTTTCCCAATCGATTATCGAACCGTCCCTCGCCTTCATCCGTAACCTCTTCCTTCGATCAACTGGTATGATTCATTCAACAAGACTCTTGCAATCAATCAACTCTGGCAATCAACCATCTCTTACATCTAACCAATCTACATTCGCTCTCTCCAGCACATGTATCTTGCTTCGGTCATTTGGTAGCACAGCGATAACATCAATCACGTCTCCAACTTCATCTTCAAGTGTATAACAGGTAAGTATCTTGCTATGTGTTTTATTTCTCTCTGGTTATTGTTTTTTATTTACTGCTATCACCCTGGATCTTCAGACTGTAGCCTCGAGACTTGACTTTCTCCTTTACACCTCTGCCTACTATCCCCTGACTACATAGTCTTTTAACTCTGTTCAGACTTCTTACACAAACCCCAAATAAAATAACAGACCTTCTACAAACCCCTAGACCCTGTCCAGACTAGACTAGACTCTGTCCCGACTCGACCAGAGCCAACCAGACCCGCCCAAACTCTGTCCAAAACTGTTGCCCCAACCGACGCCGGTCATTACCCCGACCGAAGCTGGCACCTTAACTGACGTCGGCACCTTCCACTGACCGATGCCGGCACAGATACTGACACCAGTGACTGTGCAGAATAGTTTGCTGCATATCAGGTACGCACTTTGTTTTTTGTCTTTTATTTTTCTGTCATTCTGTCTTTTATTATATCTACTTTCATCAAATATTCTATTTTAAACTAGTGGGTTGATATCCTTCTAGGAAGTTTTTATACTTCTGGGATCATGTGTTTTCCTGATAGCCCACCATATCCTTGACTAACATTTTTTGTGTTTAGTCTCTTTTTCTTCACAGGTGTCATTCTTCCACAGCCAAAGAGGAGTACCTTCCAACGTCTGATTTCGGTGCGCACGACTACAATCAGGTATCTTCTAGCCTTGACCATTTCTTTTAGTTTCTCATTTCTTCTCTTGAATGTAGAAAGTGATTTAGCGTAGAAACAATATGGGTGTATCAATTAATTATGGTGGTGGTAGGGATGGAGGAGGAGGAGATACCACTAATTATGTATCGAGCACTAGTAACTATGACTACCTTGTTACAGAGTCTTCACATGAGACATCGATGCAATGTAGATGGTATTTCACAAATATTTTACACCCAAAGGAGTCCTAAAATCATTTCAAAGACCTTGTTACTTTTTATAACTAAAAATGGAGTATCTAGTTTGACAGATCCCACCTAAAGAGATAGCACTATTTGTCTGAGGGTATTTGGTTTATGTCCATAGAATCCCTTAATTGTTCATGATTTATCTTTTGTATCATGTTGTGTGTATCCAAGGGAATAAATGTCATTTTTGACATGTTATAACTTGACCTAATGTCAATAATGACACTATTTATGGGTCTTCTATAGAAATATACTCAAATGAATAGTGCATGAAAATCCAAATCATCATCGACAATCTTATTGTCATCAAATGTGATCATAAGATTTGGTGAGGTGCTAATAAGATTACCAATGATCACATATGTTGGGTAATCATATGTCATAGGTAGAGGATGCATATCATATGCATAGTGCACTTCTAAATTATCCTTGAGGATTTTCAACTTATGATTTCCATTTTTACAGGGTCTAGATTCCTCTATAGGTTTGTTAAACTCAATAGTGTTTTCATCATTAATATCTTATATCTTATGTATTATTTTGAAGGATTTATTTGTATAATATCTTATAATTATATGATAGTTTCAACTTAAATTTATATCTTAGTTATTTGGAGTATGACTATTTGGATCAAACTCTTATGGAGGAATTATTTTTTATAAGATTTCACTCAAGTAGATTCTACAATAGTACATGAGGAGGTGATGATAATTTGGAAAATTTACTCTTCTGTAGAGTTTACAATTGAGGTTGATTTTTAACTTTTGATAGTTTATTAATTATCACCTTTGACTCATTCTTGTTGTTATATGGTTTGACATTGTAGCTTGGTTTACTTTGAAACTTCATTTTTGAATTAGTTGTAGGAGTAGGTGTATACTTGACCTTGTTCAAAGTTATGAGCTTAACTTATTTGTCTATTATTATGTGGCATAGCTCATTGAAGGATTTGAATCTCTTAAATATTATTAACTCATAGATTGGTGTAATCAATATTTTATTTAATGTGTCTTGTAGCTCATTTTTAGACATAATATTAGTCATCTAAGCAAGCATAATTTTTTTACAAAAGTACATAATCATTTATTGGCTCATTCAACCATTGATTGAATTTAGAAAAATTATGCATAAGATAGTTTATCATCAATATTTATAGTGAAATGTGATAGAAAATGATCTGATAAATGGTGTAGATACTAAAATTTCATCTTTAGTACTTGATAATGACAAGCTTGACACATGTTTACCATACATGACTTGAGCACTCATACAAGGTCCTAATTTTCCATCCCCTCACACTTGCATGATATATTATGAGTTAAACCTTTCATTTTACTATTATACATCTATGGAAACCTAATTACCTATTTAAAACCTATTAAATATCATGAATATACATATCCAAACTCTTAGATCAATCCACCTATACATGGGTCAGTTCTTCTACTTATGGTTATTATCATTAGTTGATAATGACCTAAACTAGTCAAAACCAAACTACTTCTTAAAATAAAATCCATCCTTAAGTTTGGCCCATAAGATAATTATTCAACTATATTTATTTACAAATAAATCAAGGTCTCAAACAAAATAGACTAGGCACTTATCTAATATACATCTATACACTCTTTCACACTAAATAAATATGCCTTATTATTCCCAATTTTCATATATATCACTAGGAGAAGTCATAATCCTTTTGATGCTTAAAACTTTCACTCTCAAAAAACAATTCCCTATGAGAATATTTACAGACATGGGACCAAATTTATGATCTGTGAAGTGACCTCTGGGATTTTAAAAGCTAGCTCTTTGAATAATTAGGGAGAAAATGGTAAGGAGGAAACACAAAGAAAAACTAAAATGAAACTATCTAAGGTGATACTCCAAAATTCTTGATGTATCCATTCCTAATGTTTCATAATATATCTTGAAATTTTAAAACATTACAGACAATTTAAAAGAGCACGTGCATGATTTAAAGACTATGATATAAACAAAAGCCAACACTATAGAATCAAAAAAGAGAAACAACAAGCAGTAATTAATTCCACTCAATTTGACATAGAACACCATGCCCTCTTCATTGGTGGGTGGAGAAAAAAATACAAAATTCCCAAAGGCACAGTATAAAATATTTGATCCTTCCCATAAGGGGCACCTACTAAGGTCTTGAAATGGAAAAATAACAACTAATACTATTTATATTCATAAACTAAAACTATTATAATAACTACTCTCTGATAACAATCATAAAACAAACCTATTAAATAACTACCAACCTCTTATAAAATAAATAAGCCCAAAATATATAGGTACAACAACCTCACAAATAAATGACACCTATAACTTGGCACTCATGCTCATGATGAAGCCATTATAGTTAAAAGGGGGAGCTTCAGCTCATGAGTGAGGACTATCCTCAAATCTTGAATATGGTGTAATTTTTATGCCTCAAGATTTCCACTATGCTTAGAAGAAGATTTATGGTGATGTATGTCTCCCTCTAAACTACATTTGTAAATCTTATTGGAAAAAAAGACCCACTTCCTTCAATTAATGGTTTAACTCAAAGACATAATAAAAATAAACATGGTTTGGATATGCACCATGATTCCATATAGAAGGTTCACTTCCTTTTAATCATATCTAAGTATTGGGTCCTACCTATTATTCTATCAGTTAATGGCACACCTTAAAACTCTAACAAAATAAACCTTCTCTCAAAGAGCACTAAGATGACACATGGCATATTGAGGGGTTAGAATTCTTCTTCAAAACTCTTTTACCTCTTTTTTAACTAGTAGCATATGGAGCCACAATGTGGTGAGCTAAAACTATTCTTAAGAAAGTCAAGAAATCCTTTTCAAATAATGATTATGGGAGTGCCACATGGCACAAGCAAAAGGAGCTGAGACTTAGCCACAAATATTAAAGGGATACCCAAGAAAGAGGAGGCCAATATCAAACCACTTAACTCACAAAACATGTCCACAACAAAAAGCACACTTCCCAAAATCTTCAAAATGTGGATTTGATCCATAATTCCTAGTGACTTGTAGGGGAATCCACCTATAGATGGAAGAACCTAAAAACTCTAGTTTCTCAGACTAGTCAAAGCAAAACCACAAAAATAGAAGGCCCATAAAACTCATAACTTCTAAAGAGTCACCTTCAAGGGTGTCCACCCTTCCTCAGTGAGTTGAGTCTTATTTTTTAGAGCCTCAAAGGCTCTATCTAAATCAATTATCTCCTTGAAGGAGATGTTGCTCAATTCCTAAACAACTACTCACATCTAAAACTTAAGATGGGCAAGAGGTTGCAAAATGGTGTCCACTTCTAAGATGCTTGGCACTTGACCCAGGGCCACAAAGATGGTTTATTCATTCTACTTTGTGATCATCATCTCTTTTATTTTATTCTCTAAAGGGATCATATTATCTATGAGGAACAAGGAGGGGAGTCCCAACTAGACCAGTTATTCAATATATCCCTTCATGTCCTGAACCACTTTCTCTAAGGCATTTAAAAATGGTTTGCATTTGGATGTGGCCTTGTTACAACTTAATAACTCATTGACTTTGACATCACCTACCTTATATTATCCACCCCTACTACCTGGAGCATCCTATCCATTATGCTATATAGCTTTTGGAATAGGAATTATCAATATTGAACCTTGGGGGATACAAAGGTGAGGACCTAATCCATAGATGCACTTACTTGTGAACTCAATCATTGGGAGTCCATAATGAATCCAAGCATTGGCTTCAAGTTTTAAGCCATATTATTTATTCTCTCCTAATATGAAACATATAGTTATTAGACCATTGGGAGGATACATATGGTCTAGGAGCGGGTAGTGAGGTCATTATTCAACTGCTATATCTCTTGGTCTTTGGCTTAGGACTCCTATTGCATCTGCTAATACATCTATTGTTGTGAACTTATAGATTCCAAGAAACTCTTATGAGTTTGTGTGATCTCTATTTATTTTTCATGTAGATTGTTTTCTATGGACACCTTTTCCCTTATAAGGCCATCAATTTTGGCCTTCATTTCTACTACTTAGACTTGCATCTGACCACTTTGCTTAGATTTTGATTAGAAGCTCTCAGCTATGATGTGGCTCTATAGGTTAGACCTCATATTTATGAGCTCTATGTCCTTAGCCTTAACTCTTGTGAGTTTTTATTCCTTCTTCTCCAGTTGACAACTTGCCTTGAGATAGTCCATGGTTACAGACTTTAGGGTCTCCTCCATCAGTTTGACCCTATCATGTGGCCTAGCCTAACTAAGGTTAAGCTTGATGGCATGAATTTAGTAATCCCCTAGTTTCATGTGTTCATATGGCTTGATTACTATCAGCATCATATGTTAAATCATCATAGATTATTATATGGGGTCAAATATTGACTGCATGTATGGTATTATCAAGGCCTTGGCCATTTTTCATCTTCTCTTCTCTACCTAGGATTCTTAGGTTTTTCTTATATTCTCCAACTGCTAGTGGAACTACTCTTGTAACTAAATTAGTTACCCCATATATGATAATATTTATGGTAGTCTGAAAGGAATGGTCACTTACTCTTGTGAAGTAATGGATGTTGTTCCCTTAGGGATGAGTGCGTAAATGGTCAATGTGGAAGGTAAGAAAAGTGAGAGGCCATGGAGAGGCATGGTGGTTGATTGCACCATGATGGATTTACTTATGGTGGATGAAGGTATAAGAGTGAATAGCATTGCAAGCATGATGATTGGTTGAGTGGTGTAAAGTGGCAAGGGCATAGTGGAAATGGTGGAAGGTGAGGATGAAGTAAATAATGAATAATAAGTGGAAAGGAGAGTGTGATAAAAGTGTGCCTTCTCTTTCTTGGGCTCAAGAAGAGGGTTGGAAGTTTATGCCTCAAATCCAGGTTGAGGTGATCCTACCTCGGGTTGCCATGGTGCAGCTTTCACCTATTGTTAGGGAGTTACATAAAGAGGAAGGGGATAGGATGTAGGCTTATATATTATAAAATTTTCCTCCTCTTTCCTTGAGGGGGCATATTCTTCTTCTTCTTCGACTAAAACCTCTTCTTCTACTCAAGATTCTTCCTCATGGTGTTCATCCTAGATGTTCTAAAATTGCTCGTCAGAGTTTAGATCTTTGAAATTTAGCTACCTTTAGCCAATTTCCTACCTATATTTCTAATAGGCATCCATTTTTTCCTTGTTTCATCCCCTTTATATGAAATACACTCTAAGACCCTTGGTCATGTTCTTTATAGGATCAAAATCTTGAACTAATTTATAGAAAGACTCCCATGGTTAGTGGGTGTCTGAAGGGATATTAGATAGATCTACATAGTAATTCATGTCATCCTTTATTGGTGAATTCCATTCTTCAAAGTATGGTTGGGCCTCATGGTTGAAAGGGGGCAAAAATCTTGAGAGTGGATATGTGGTTAGTTAGGTCATAATTATACTTATCATTGATCTAATCTAAGCCAATCTCTACAAGTTTGAATGTAAGTAGACACTCTTATGACCTCATAATAATTGTAATTCCCCATCTTGCAAAGGGGACATCATAAAAGGCCCTCTTCTTCTAGCTCGTTCCATACATTAAGTCCACTACATCAAGCTAGTGGGCTAACTTCAGGGCCAAGGTCTTGTTCATGAGCATGCACAAGAGATAGAATGGATCCTCCTCAAATATATGGACCCTAATGAATGTAAAATGGACTCTGAAGAACCTATTGACTATAATTTTATATCCAGTGAGCCACACTCTTTGGTGGTCTATTATTCTAAAGGTAATGGCTTCTTAACTGAGGTCGATCAGGACTAGAGATAGGAAGCACTCTACAAAATCATGATAATCCTACATGGATAATAGGATATGGGTCCACACAAAGATGAGTATAATAATATGGGGATATGTTCTCATCTTGATTACATTAATGATGAAGTATGGAAAAAAGAATCAAGAACTCTGGTATAGGATCAGGTGAAGGAAGGAAGAATACCTAAAGATATTCTAATCTAAAAAATTTGCCAACTGATTATGAATGGTGTTAGCAATGGAATATACAAAATCCATTTTTTAATCCCTCTCCCTACTCATTGTCTTCAACTAGAAAACTACACCCAACTATAAATCATGGGCATTAAAGTTCAAGTCCATTCCAAAGATGAATGCCAACATAGAGAGGGCATATTTCATGTATTGTGTTAAAAATCTCAAGATAATAATGGGTAGAGGTGACACTTACATGAAATTTCTATAGAGAGTTGAGTTTAGAAACCTCAACTATTAGACATAAGTGTCCCATACATTATGTAATCTCTCCATATCATAGATGTCCATGTTGGGGTCATTGGGGAGATAGATCATCTCCCTCATCACATTGGAACTAATTTCCACATTTAGGTGGTTACCTATGATAATTCCAGTATTGGCATTATATCTTTCTACACATAGGGAAATAATATTTGGGAATGGCTACATGAGAGGCACCATGTAACGATCCAAGGTAGAGCTCCATATCCTAAAACTAAATGAATTGAAATCATTATTTCAAACCTTTGTGATCATCTAGGCACGAGTGTCCTCCCTTAGGATCTTTGTATTTTTTATCATTTTGGTATCAAAGATCCCATCTACATATTCAAGGACTAGTGTGGGTCCTTAAAACATCCCTTGGAAACACTCGTAATGTTTGGCACTATGGGCTTCAGGTATGCAGGGGTGGAAGCATATAATTTTATTCCAATAAATTAAGGGGGAAGGTCCCCATGACCACCTGATTTGCAATTTTTTTCTTCTTAGGATTTCCACCATCAGATGAGGACCTATAAGGTTCTATCTTCTGATTCTCTTGAAATATGTTCTATTTTCCTTGAGAGAAATATTAGATGCTATCTTTTGCTTATAATTTTATGCATAATTCTACACACAGTTCTTTGTTAGAAACCTCTACTTAGCTTAATACTCTCAAAAAATCTTGAATTTTCTTTGGAATTCTCAATGTTTTATTTGATCAAGAGATGGATATTTATAGGCTATCACTACTATCTCAATAATCATGCAACCTTTTCTAATTTGGGTAGCCATAAATGAGAAGTGTGATACACATGCTTGAGGAGCCACTCCTAAAATATTTATGGTGATCCTTATGAGAGATCATATAATTTGATGCTCCTAAGAATTAATTATAGGGGGAGTGGGTTAGATAACCATCTATTATAGAGGGTTAAAAATAAGGGGATCTAAAGAGTGGACATTTGGTGATGGAACAGTAGTAACTTGTGCCAACAACACTTATTTTTTAGAAACTAACTATGTATAAGGTGAAACTAATAAATTAATTAAAGTGCTTCCATTGGATTCCATTAATTGGAATCTCTAAGGCATTACCTTCTTCATATGCCAACTCAAATTCATTGACTTGATTATTTATGTTAATTCAAAAGGGTCCTCTCCATATGGAATCAAACTTTGCATGTTGACCTGGCTTCATGGCCCATTCGTCATACTTTCGGACCAAGTTTCCCTAATTGAAACCTAGGTTAGATGCCTTCTAATCAAACCATATCTTAAATACATACTATCGGTTGATATTAACATCACTGGCTTATTCTCTTACTTATTGAAGCTTGATAAATTCTACTAACTTGACCAACATTGCTCTATTTTCTATTATTTTGACAGCTTTTAACAACTTCAAAGTGGGAATCTCCAATGAAATGGGCATGACCACTTCTTTACCATATAATAATTCATACAAGGATGTTTTTAAAAACTGATTATGAGTGATTCAATCAGCCCATAGAGTTGTTTTAAGATGATTATGTCATTCCCTCTATCAATCAGTGCCCATATTCTTAATTATCCTTATGAGGTTCTTGTTGGTCGATTCAGCCAACCCATTCCTTTGTAGGTAGTAGTTGGATAAATTTTTAAGCAAAATATAATTTCAAATCACAAATTTTAAAACCTTTAAATTGATGAAGGCCTTTGGATTTTTGGATATATTTTTTTTAGGAGGGTTGAACTTGCTACTAGTTCTTCCAAAAAGTTAAGGATCACATTTTCAATTGCTTCTTTTAAAGAAGCTACTTCGATCCATCTTGTGAAGTAGTCTGTGGCTATGAATATCCACTTATGGCTTGTAATGGACATGAGATTGATCATCCCAATTAAATCTAATCCCCACTTGGAAAAATTCTCATCAGTCGTAATTGGGTTTAGTGACATGGCTAAATTATTTCACTTACCAATAAAAAATTGGCATTTCTTCATTGCCTAATGGTAATCTAAAATCATGGTCAGTCGGTGATATCTAGCACACATTATTTTAGTTATGGTCATTTTTGTTCATAAATTTCCACTTGGAGGGGTAAAATGCATGTCTTATAGGATCTTACTAGCTTGGTGGTTGTCAACACACCTGAGAAGTTCCCCATCAAAGTTCCTTTTGAAAATAAATCTATGGACTAGTGTATAACTAGTTTCTTACAACCTATAAAATATCTTTTTGTGTATGGGGAGGTCATTAATATATTGGATAATTTACATAAAGTGGGTTCTATCAGTAACCCAAGACCCATTAGTTTTATAATGACTCACTAAAATCATATCTGGTGTATCTTGCTCATTTATTGAGGTTTTCATGACCAAATACTCACAAAATCCTCTCCCTCAGATCACCTTGGTTAGTTTGACTTTGATGTCATATTCCATGATATTTATGATCTAATTGGATCTTTTATTTGTGATTTATCTCGCCATGATGGATTTTATGACACTGAAATGCACCATGTATATCATTACCTTGCTTCTCACCACCAAGTGTCTGAATTTATTGAGACCTTTAATGATGGTGAAAGCCTACTTCTCAATGAAATTATACTTAGTCTCATATCCACATAGGGTTCTTGAATAGAATTCAATAGGATTCTCACCTTTCCCTTCATCTTCTTTCTGAGTTAACATAACTTCCAAGCTATGTTCACTCCCATAAACATACATGACAAAATATTTAGAGATGTCAGGATTAACTAGCATAGGGGTGGTATATGTTATTTTCTTTATATTTTCAAATGTTATAGTTCCTTCAGTTGTCCATTTGAAATCTTGTTATTTCTTTAGCATCAATGTAATTGGCCTTACCAGCCTTCCAAAGTTAGATATGAATTGACTAATGAAGTTAATCTTCCTAAGGAAAGACTGGACTCCCTTTTTTTAACTAGAAAGGTTAAGTCCCTGATGGCCTTAACTCTATCTAAATCAATATATATTCCTTATTTTTATACCATGTATCCTAGTAAATTTCCTTGTGGGATGCCAAAGACACATTTTTTGGGGTTGAGGGATACCCCGATCTCTTGGTACTTTTGAAAAATCTTCTCCAAATGACCAAAATGATATTCCTTTTTCTTGAAGAATACCATCAGATCATATATATAGATGAGTATAATTTTGTTAATTAATCCCTTAAAGGCATATCCATGTCTCACTAAAAATTATATCCTACATTAGAGAGGTTGAAAGGCATTTTCTCATATGCAAAGGCTACCCACTTTTTAGATAAAGTGGTTTTATATTGATCCTCTTCATTAACCCATACCTAGTTATAACCCAAGAACCCATCCAACAAAGAGAATATTTTTGCACCCATTACTATTTGGAGGATCTATTTCATTGATGGAATGGGGTAATGATCTTTCAGAAATGTTTTTTTCAAGTCTCTAAAATCTATGTATAGCCTAATTTTTCCATTTTTATTCCTCGTCAAAACTAGGTTGGATACCTAAGTCAAATACTTGATTGGGTATATAATCCTCGAGTCGATCAATTTCCACAATTCCTAAGCCATGAGAGACTTGATTTGTTGGTTCAATAGCCTTTGCTTTTGGTGGATTGGCTTGGATCCTTTGATCAGATCTATGGTGTGTTATATGACCTCATGATTGTACCCCTTTTGGTTATCATAGGTACAGGCAATAACCCCTTCATAATTATCATAGAAGGATACCAATTGATCCTTATCATTTTGGGAAAATTTTTTCCCTACCTTTAATTTTCTTCCATCTCCTACATCAATCTTGGAGTAGTCACTTTTGTTTGTGACAAACTTATATTTGTCATTATTCACATCATTAAAATCAAACATATTCTCTAGGGTGATCATTCCCTTTAGAAGTTTATTGGATTTTATTTGTATGATCTAATCTCTGTAGGCTTCTTCAATCTTTGGTTGCAACTTCTCTATGAACTTACATGACTAATAAAGAAACATAACAATTTGGGAATCACTCTCAAATACCTACTAGTTCTAATCATTATTTGGGATAGCAAGTCTGATAACTACTCACATTGCTTGTTCACTAGTCAACAAATTAGTTATTAGATCAAATTGGGAGCTGATTATTACCATTTTGTCTACCTATACATTCATGAACTTGGGAATAATTTAAATATTAAATTATTCAAATGATTTTATTAGATCCCATATGTGATGGTGGTAAGACCTCATTCAGACATTCTTTGTGGCCATGATTCCTCTTACTTACTTTACTACTAGTTAAAATTCTTTGAACACCTTTAACTACTTTACCCCCATGCGCTCAACAAGGCAAAGGCCATGTATCATAACTTCATACTTAGATTCATTATTTTTGTAGACAAAATGGAAGTATTATGTCCTAAGGATCTCTTTTCTAGATGGAAACACCAATTATATTCCAACTCTGGAGCCATTTTTACATTTCATACCATCAAAATATAGATTCCAAAAATAAAACTCAATTTTAGGTACTTTACTATGATCCTCTTTTTTCTTCATGAACTCAAGGATGGCTTGATATTCATCATGGATTACATAAGTCTTGATGCCAATTGCATCAAAGTTCTTAAATGGATCATTATTGATGAATTCATTAACGAGGACTTCTTCCTCTGGGCTCTTGTTATCTACCACTCTTTCTTCCTCAAGAATTTCAATATAATGCATTTATTTCTTTGAGAAATAAGTGTGTACCAGTTAAAAGTTCATTATAGCATCATCAACTATGTGCTCCAGATATAATGGCTCAGATAACACCTTCAATTTTGAGCCATATTTGATCCTGAAGATTAAGTGAGACCAATCCAAAGATAAGTATCCACCTATCTTGGCTGTAAAATGTCTTGACAAACATAACCCAAAGACTAGTGGGATATCTATTACCATAACTTCTTGGGGGACTGTAATACTAAGAAAAGAATAAAAATTTAGGGGAAGGTCCTTGATAACACCTATGGTCTAAACCTCTTCCCATCTAACTACATTACCCCTTTATCCAAAGGTTCATATTAAAGTTGTAATGCATCCACAATCTATTTAGGCATTACTATGGTGTTGGTACCAGAATCAATCATATAATTATGTAAAAACTTACCCCCCATAATGAGAGTTAAACAAAATGGGGTGGGTTTTGTTTTACTTACACCTACTTTGTAATTGAGGAATGTGGATGGTGCATTAGGTTGTGCATTATTATTAACTTCCTTTTCATTTGCTTGAGCTTGCTTCACAGCCTAGTTAGCTCACACAGTCTTCTCTTGGTATTCTAAAACCTCTCATAATAAATATTTTTTCTTGGGGATAGATAAGACATCCTAGAGAGAAACATTGGTTAGGGCCTTCTTTAGTTACTCCACCATGT
Organism: Torreya grandis; assembly: GCA_037957365.1. Classification (NCBI taxonomy): domain Eukaryota; kingdom Viridiplantae; phylum Streptophyta; class Pinopsida; order Cupressales; family Taxaceae; genus Torreya; species Torreya grandis. The sequence goes on from JARHVA010003610.1 coordinate 968,896, forward strand.
TAAATGACCCTTGAGGTTGGACTTAGGGGCCCTTTTATCATAATCTATGATATTTCACCCTACTTTTGATATGTTTGTGGTGATGGTTAAGGGCTTGGAATTTTCTTAAAAGTTATTTTATGCCTTTATAAAACCTCTTTAGTCTCATCCAATTTATTCTTGGATCGATTCTAGTAGTCTGATTGGACTTGTTAGGCTTTCATCATAGGGACTCACTCGCATAAAATACATCTTTGCCTTTCATCCAAGAGAAAAGTGCATGTTCTAAATCTATTTCCTCTTCTTTCTCCAAGGATATTCCTTAAAGTTGATCCATTAGAATATCATTTTTATGACTGGGGACTGGTACTCATAAGGAGCTGAATTAGGTGCATTCCCTTATCTTCATTACTTAGCAACCTTTTGTTACATATTACCTCTTAGGTAATTTCAAGGTGTATGTGCATCATTACATGGGAAGCACCTTGAATTTGATTTATCCACCAAGTTATTTTGGCCAATGACCAATTATCTATTTGATTTTGGTGGGACCACTTGCAAAAGATTATGAATTGGGATGATTTAGTTTGTAGGGTCTACCTGATGATTCAGTCTCTACCCTTCCTGGTACTAGTTATGTTTATATGGTGCTCTCCCACCTTGTTAATTTTGGTAAGGGAGATTCAAGGCATAGTTTTATACCTTTTGAGTTTTATGATCTCATTTTAGAAGTTATATAGGATGATCTTCATGTCATTCATCTCTACAGCTAGCATGGATGAAGTGGACATGCTTATTTGGGTAGCTAGATATACATACATGGAAGAATATGTTTGTGAGGTTCTTGGTATTTCTTCGTGTAGTTACATTAATATCTTTGAGAATATGGGTATCGATGGTCATGGGGGAGTTTCCCAGCATCTATCAATTTTTTATTTGCTCTGACTACTAATTCATATGCATCTGGTAGAGTTTGGCCTCCAAAATATTGAATCATAACTGCTATGTCTGATTTGAAGGCCTTAAGGTAAAAGATGATGGCCATAACCATGAGAGATTGATCCATTATCAATATGTTTTTCTAGGTCTTATCAAACTTGGTATTAAAATCAATGATAGCCTCTTGTAGGGCTCTTTTAATAGTGATTAACTATTACATGAGAGATGATCAGTCTCCCTTCTTATTGAATCAATCTAAGAATATGTTGCCCAGTTCATCCTAGGTGGTAATGGAGTTGGGTGGTAGGGACTAATACCAGTCAAGGGCTCACCCTTTGAAAGAGGTAGCCTGATGCAGGAGCATCTACATAAGACATGGTTATGATTAAATTAAAATTTGAATTTATTGTATTTTCCTCTATAATGTTAAAATTAAGGAGTAATTATAAAAAGTAAAAGTGAAAACAATAATTGTTGGGCTATTGAGGGAATAATGGAGGAGTGGTTAAAATATTTTCAACTTTGGTAAATTGTTACAAATTAAAAATTGTATTTTATTTTGCTTAAGCCCAATTTTGGTGTGGAGGTTAAGAAGAAGATTCTTTAAAACCAACAAAGCAAGATATGCAAGGTGGCATGAGAGGTACGTAGAAGGAGGGACAGAAGGAGAGCCTCTCAGCAAGGAGAGAGGAAGAATGAGCAGCAGTATGTAAAAAAAGGTAGGACTGCAACAAAGAGAAAATACAAGAATCAGGTGAAGAAATATAGAGGAGAGAGAGAGCGAGGATCTCTTATTCAAGAAGAGAATGATGTAAGTGCTCTTATTTTGATAATGAAAAATGATGTTGATTTTGTTTATATCATATGTTCTTCGAAATGGTTTCAGTCTACATGTAGACAGATTTGATTCTTTCAAAATAGTATCAGAGGTGAAGATCTATGTTGGCCGGTATTGGTATAAATTGTGTCTGTGCTACGGCCTATTGGTGTAGTGTTTTGTTCGTAAACCAAAAACCGTCAGACTCGTAACTCATATCCTTGTGTGTCCAGATCCCACAGTCATGTTTCATGCGTTTTAGTCTAGTTGAGCTTCCATCACATGTTGGTTGTTGATGATTGTGTAGCGATTGATATGAAGAATCAAAATCGAAGTGTTTTACTTGCCTATGTGAGTCGGTTTTAGTCAGGGCTTATGTGGTGGTCAGTTTTAGTTTATTAAGAGTTCATAAATTCACATAACGTGAGGTATGTGGAAATCTTTGAACATGCGATGTGACTCCTATGGGTCATTCCAATTGATTCTCAGCGTCGCTCAAAAACAAAAGAAGTCTCATATGGTCTATTTGTCCAAGCATTCGCTCAAAATGAAGTCTCATAGCATGCCATTTCCAGCTTTCGCATAAGTGTCAAATGTTGCATTTAGTCAGGTTCTTGTAAGGTGTTTGTGAAAAGAATCGTATAAGAAGAATCTAAGACCATCAGATGCAAATATTAAGAATTGATCAAGCTGTTGAAATTTATGCACATAAATTGAAGGCTCAACAGTCAACACAAGCCCGTGAAGAGGTTCAGGTAGATGAAACTTTTGATATAGAGGTTCTTGGTTGAATTCAAGTTTTTTTTTTTAAAGTATACATCACCAATGGATCTAGAAACCTGAATAATTCCATTCACCTGCCAAATTCCATGCTTTAGAAACACAATATGTGAGTCGTCTGGATGTAAAGACTGTAGCTCATGCCTAATATCCTCAATACATGCATTTTGCCCACCAACGACCTACCTGATAACTTTGATTGGAGAGAGAAGGGGGTCATCACGGAGGTCAAGAACCAGGGCTCTTGTGGGTCGTGCTGGGTGTTTAGCACAATGGTGGCATTGGAAGGGGCTAACTTTTTAAATATGGGTAAGTTAATGAGCATCAGTGAATAATAACTGATTGACTGTGATCATGAGTGTGATCCTTCAGATTCAAGAGCATGTGATTCTGGTTGCAATGGTGGGCTTATGACAACTGCATTGCAATAACTTCTCTTATAGCTTTGACCAATTTTCCCATAATATCACAGGAACAATTCTCTTAACTCTGGGCCAATTCTCAAAGTTGACAATTTTGGATTTATCATTCAATAATCTGACTGGATCAATTCCCCCAAATTTTGAAAATCTAAAGAACCTAACTCTGCTTAATTTTTATGCAAACAAGTTGGAAGGACAAATCCCAGTTAGATTAGGGGGCTTACGTTGGTAGTAACCATAATAAGTCCCAGGTGATTTTGGAGGAATTTGGTTCTTGCAGATAATAATATAAGAGGCCCAATTCTTGAAGAAATTTCCAACTATTCCGCACTCCAAATGGTTCATTTGGACCAAAACAATTTGACAAATGCACAAGTAAATTACATGACTATGCATCATAAAGAAACTCATTGGGAGGACCAGATGTGACTGTCTAGGAAACTATCCAAATTTTAGAAGAATATATTTTGTCAACATTGTAGAAGAGCCCTATTTGCAGTGTGTCATTGACAGCGCACCATAGCCATTAGTATTAAGGCTACGTTCTACATTGTAGCATAATGCATGGTATAAACATTGGTAACACCCTAAAGGTGTTTCATCATGATTTTTAAATCCTCCCATATGAACTTTGGGAATGCCTTCAAGGCATTAAAAGGAATATAATCACATGTAGTTAGGTTTATTGAAGGGATGAGTGGGATACCACTATTCCATGCCACAAAGTTCCTTGATGGTCCTTGGATAGCCGTCTATTATGATTGTTATATTACATTGGATCTTTCAGTTCTTTGGTGAGTTATAGCTACTAGAGGTGGTAGTAGTAAGCTTGGATTATGTGTTGTTAGTGACCTTGTAATAGGCCTCTGAAACATAAACACTAACTTCTAGTTAGGTAGACTAATCCCACCAGATGTGTCAAGAAAGAGAACGATTTATGCTTAAAAGTTTTGCTCTCAACAAATAATGCCCTATAGGAAGCTTTATAGATGTGGGACCAAATTTATAATATGTGAAGCGACCTCCAGGATTTTATAAGTAGATCTTTGAATAACTGGGGAGAAAAGGGTAAGGAAGAAATACAAAGATAAACTAAAATGAAACTATCTAAGGTGATGTGCCAAAATTGTTGATGTATCCATTCCTAATATTGCATAATATAGCTTGAAATTTTAAAACATTACAAACAATTTAAAAGAGCATGTACATGATTTAAAATGTATGATATAAACAAAATCCAACACTATAGAAGTAGAGAATATAAATAACAAAAAAAAATTAATTCCACTCAATTTGACATAAAATACCATGTCCTCTTCATTGTTAGGTGGAGAAAAAAATACAAAAGGCCTAAAGGCACAGTATAAAATATTCAATCCTTCCCATGAGGGGCACCTTTTAAGGTCTTGAAATGGAAAAGTAACAACTGCTACTATTTTTATTCATAAATTAAAATTATTAAAATGACTACTCTCTAATAATAATCATAAAAAACAAAATTATGAAATAACTACTAGCCCCTTACAAAATAAATAAGCCTAGATATATAGGCATAGTGGCCTCACAATAAAATGACACTTGGAACTTGGCACTTGCACTCATGATGAGGCCATTACAACTAAAAGGGGGAGCTTCAACTCATGAGTGCAGATGGTCCTCAAATCCTAGATATGGCACAACTTTGATGCCTCATGATTTCCATGATGCTTAGAAGAAGAATTATGGTGACACATGTCTCACTATGAACTACCTCTGGAATTCTTGTTAGAAAAAAGGGCCCACTTCCTTTGGCCAATGGTGTAACTTGAAGCCTTGATAAAAATAAACCTTCTTTGGATAAGAACCATGACACCACATGGAAGGAAACTATTACAATGACTACTCTAATAATAATCATAAAAAACAAAATTATTAAATAACTACTAGCCCCTTATAAAATAAATAAGCCCAGATATATATGCACAATAGCCTGACAATAAAATTACACTTGGAACTCGCACTCATGATGAGGCCATTACAACTAAAATGGGGAGCTTCAGATCATGAGTGCAGATGGTCCTCAAATCCTAGATATGGCACAACTTTAATGCTTCATGATTCCCATGATTCTTAGAAGAAGCATTATGGTGACACATGTCTCACTATGAACTACCTCTAGAATTCTTGTTATAAAAATGGGCCCATTTCCTTTGGCCAATGGTGTAACTTGAAGCCTTGAAAAAAATAAACCTTCTTTGGATAAGAACCATGACACCACATAGAAGGAAACTATTACAATGACTACTCTCTAATAATAATCATAAAAAAAAATTATTAAATAACTAGTATCCCCTTACAAAATAAATAAGCCCATATATATAGGCACAACGGCCTCACAAGAAAATGACACTTGGAACCTGGCACTCACACTCATGATGTGGCCATTACAACTAAAAGGGGGAGCTTCAGCTCATGAGTGTAGATGGTCCTCAAATCCTAGATATGGCACAACTTTGATGCCTCATGATTCCCATGATGCTTAGAAGAAGCATTATGGTGACACATGTCTCACTATGAACTACCTCTAGAATTCTTGTTAGAAAAAAGGGCCCACTTCCTTTGGCCAATGGTGTAACTTGAAGCCCTGATAAAAGGAAACATTCCTTAGATAAGAACCATAACACCACATAGAAGGTTCACTTCCTTTTAGTCATACCTGAGTAGTGGTCCATGCCTATTATTTTATTAGCCAATGGCATGCCTTAAAGCTCTAACAAAAGAAGCCTTCACTCTCAAGGAGTGTTAGGATGATGTGTGGCATAATGAGGGGTGAACATTCTTCTTTGAAACCCTTTTACCTATTTTTTAACTAGTTGCACATGGAGCCAGTGCATGGTAGGCTGGCATTATTCCTAGGGAAGTCAAGAACTCCTTTGTAAATAATGAGTGTGGGAGTGCCATGTGACACTAACAAAAAGAACCAAGAATTAGCCAAAAATAAAAAAGGGAAACCCGAGAAAGAGGAGGCTAATAGAAAACTACCTGACTCACCATGCATGTCCACAATAAAAAGCCAATTGCCCAAAAACTTCAAAACATGGATTTAATCCACAAATCCAAGTATGTATCACTCAAAATATAAGACAAATCAAGCATATTCAAGTATCAAATACAATCATTAGTTTCATAAACATAATGAAGGAACATAGTTGCATAATCACTCTAGATGGGATAAATACATGTGGATTGATTTCCATCTTTATATTATTGGATACATAGGCAATGACCAATCATTAGGTGATGGTGATTGGGTTCAACTCATCCCATTACACTTACCCTAGTTTTGTAGGTTTCTATCCCTCATAAGCACATCTGGGGTTTCAAGTCAAATGAGGTTGATTTCTAGATTTGCATGCATTATTAAGATTTAGGATTTCAAACATAAATCAAGAAAAGACACTCATAGGTGAATTTAAAATCAATATATCATACTTTCTTGTAGATCAATATCAACCATAAAGTTAGTATCAACCAATGATATTAACTTGCTCCTACATAATTAAACAAGTATAAACAGCATATCAGTTCTAAAACTGAACATACCATAGTATTGTTTATCCCTAATTTCCACTTTCAAAATATAGTCGTAACCAAATAGTTAATGAAAAAATCTAATTATCATGTTATATTTCCAATATTTAGCATATGCCCTTATTAAATCATTAAAATCAATCTCATTTTTTTAAATTCATATGTATGCTTGAATGCCATATCTATTGATCTAAATTCTATTTCGTAGTTCTATATTAATTGGATTAATAAAACTCATTAATCCAAATTATGGTAGAACATATATGTGAATCATTTGTTATTTCCAAGTTTGATTTCATCTAAGCTCATATCTATCCCTCTATCATTAAAGGTTGATATGAACAGACCTCAGCCTAAGAGATTTAATGTTCATGAGCATTGTGATTATCACCAATGCATAGGCCATTCTACAAATAAATGTCTTCAATTAAGGATAAATATTCAATACTTGATTGATGCACATATTTATATCATTAAAATTTTTAATGCACCTATAAATGATTCAGTGGCATAAAGTGATATAAATGTAACCAAGAGTAATCTAGATAAACACATTATTAACAATGTTCAATATTATATACATATCCAATTAGAAAATCCTAACCAATCTTATACTAATTACTCTTTTATTATTCCTTACATATTTATTGAAGTGTTTATATCTAATTTACCTATAATGAGGTTCATGTTATCACTATCCCAAGAGTTAAGGTTACCCCTACTATGGCACAATCACTCTATATGAGAGAACTACATGAGATTAATTTCCATCCATAGAGTATTGGATATGTAGGTAGCAGTCAATCATCAATGGGGTGATTGAGGTCAAATCAGCCCATTACACTCCCCTCATTTTTTAAGTTTTAAGATTTTAATGTTCCTTTAGGGTTTTAAATAAAAAATAATGAAAACAATAAATTATGCACAGCATAATCTGAATCACATTAAATTAGCCTACCTAGCAAACTCATGTTTAGGAGGTGTAACAGTTAGATTTTCATCTCAGTCAACTAAAACAAATCCATGGTCAACATAATTGAGTAACATGCACTTCTATCCATGTACAACAATCCTATCAAAGAATATTCTAAGATTTTACCTTTTACATTTCACTATTAGAATTGTACTTCTAAATATCTTCTCTTTTTAGTATTTAGCCACATTTAATTGTGATAAGTCCATGGTCAATGGAATTGAGTGGTTTGTGCTTTTATCCACTTATAGTGACCTATCTAGAAATATATTTAGATTCTATTTCTATCCTAAGCAGTCATAGTCATTATTTTACTAATTTTCACTGTCAGATATTTGAAAAAATCAACATAAAATTTATATTTAAGGTAAGTATATTTCTTCTTAGTATTTTTCTAAAAATAATAGTTTTCCATATTCATCAATTACCAAAATCAGAATTGTTTATTCTTGTACATATTTAGAATTATGATATATTTCAAATTTTACACCTATTATTACAACATATTTTTTTATCAAAAAATAGGGTAAAACATGTTTGTGAACCCATACATTTGTTTTCGTGCATTGCCTTCATTTTTAATTTTCATTCTAGGTTTTCAACTAAATTCCTATTCTCTAAACACTAAACATAAATTATTTTTGACCTCAAGGATTTATAAATTCATGATTTTTCTTACACAAAAATATCTAATTTTCAGATTTCAATCTATTTTTATTTCTTTGTTTTTTTAGAAACTATATTTCAACAGTTTTAAGACTCATAAGAGTTGTCAATCTAGGCAAAGCAATCTTCAGTTTTACTTGAGTTGTGGCATGAGGGGTACTACCCCAAATAATCAATATATTATACAATACTATATATGAATTTTAGTTTCTAGTACTTCATGGTATATTGAAAAGGCCATGATTTTATTTTTAGCCATAGGAAGCCTTTAACCTTTTGTTCTTGTAGTGCACCGATAAAAGGTTAGCCACTACAAGTTACTCTCAATGTACCCTAGAGATGGGATATTATGGCTATATGATGGTGGATTCCTATGTATTTATTTCCTTTTTTAGGTCATGTTCATTATTTATGACTGGGATTAGTATATCTAAGAGCCTACAAAGCCAACATACCTTGACTAGTTTTTAGATTAAGGTAAAAATAGGTTTTGAAGGGACCCCGAAACCCTGAACAAAAGGAGAAAGATAAAACATTAATGTCCATAGGCAAGCCTTAAGCTTACTTCACCAAAGTAACAAAACCCAGAAACAAAGTCGTGAAGCTAACAAACGAACAGCCAAAGATAAAACCCAGGTTTTATAGAGACCTGGAAACTCCAAAGTAAAAGTTTAAAAAACCAGGTACCAAGACCAAAAAACACAACCAGCTAGCAAAACCTACTAAAAGAGCCAAGAACTATTCTTCTAGTTCTAATATCATCTTCACTGCTTCCTTACCTTTCGCAACAGTATCCTGGATGGCAGCAGTCGCCTGCGTAGATCCCTCTTACATAGCTTTCTTTCTTGAGCTTTGTCTAGTTCTCTTGCTAGGCCCTTCCAAAGTACTGATTTCCTCATTTGCTCTTTTTCTTATGTTAACAGCAGTAGCAAAAATACTAGAGGTTACCTCCTCCATCTTTAATCTACTTTTTGTTAGGTTGTGGAGCTAAAAGCTTCACTGATGCAGACATGGAAGAGGTTGCAGGATGAGTTGCTGAGTGTCAGAAGTCTTTGGCGTTGGTCTGGCCAACCGACGTCGATAGGTGGGAGACAGGATGCAACCGACGTCGGTCATGGATCGGCCGGCGTCGGCGACCCCCAGGCGGACAGGGACCGACGTCGATCGCCTGTGTGGTTCGACTGCGAGCTAATTACGGGCAGTTAGCTAACGAACCAAGTGTTTGCATGAAGAGAGCTATTTTTAGACTGAGAGCTACGGATCTAATTATTGTAATTAGATGTCTAATCATTGTTTGGATGAGATCTATATAATAGACTCATGGTTGTATTGGAAAAGTGTTCTAGTTTGAGTTGAGCAAAGTTTGCTCCTTCTGCGTGTGAAGTGAGTAAGGGTGTTCCTCCTAGTTCCCTATCAGTGCCAAGCTTGGTACTGGTTGGAGAATCATAAGGACTTGGTGAGGCAAGGACAAGGGTTCTTCAGGGTATGTAGAGTGATCTACATGGTAAGTAAGATCATTGATCTGTAGGTGTATGTGTGTGCAAGGTCAAGGTTCACAGGTGAGCAGAACCGTGTTTGATTTGTAGGTGTGCAGGATCATATAGACAGTAACACAACAAGGAGCAGTATCAGGCAGGATCTACTTAGAGTACAGGTGTGTACTCAGATAGAGCAAAGAGGAAGGCAAGGGAGTTCCTTCCATAAGTATGGTCTGTTGAAGTGTAGGTTATTGCAGGTTCATGGGAGATCTACTTGAAGTACCTTGAGTACTTGTGGAGCACGTGGAGTGCTTGTGGAGTGTGTGGAGCACTTGTGTTGTGCGTGGAGCACGGGAGGTGAACACCAACTCTATATTTGAGTTGGGTGTTGGGACCTGAGAGGGAGAGCTTTGGGGAGAAGAATTACTATTCACTTGAGGTGTGGGAAACCTCTGTAAGGTGGTGGAGAAGAAGTGGCATCTTCTTTATTGTATTCTTTTCTGTATAAAGTGTTAATACAAGTTGTGTATTGTCTCTCATATCATGTGTTATTCTAAATTCTAGTTACTTGGTGAATCTGGTTAATTTCCACATTTTAAGTTGTTTGGTTTGGTAATCAAATTGTGTGCTTCTGGTTTATCTACCAACACGTGGTATTAGAGCTAAGGTTGCAGGAAGCAGGTTTTGTGTTTGGTTACAGGGCACTCTCAAGGGTTTCTGATCGAGTGGGAGTAGAGCAATAGCAGATCAAAGTAAGCTAAGAATGGAGGAGTTGAAAAGCACAGATGGTCACTCACGGTCCTATGGAAAGAAAGAGTAGGTAAAAGATTATTGTTGGTTGGCAGCAGATCAGCATGAAGAAACTGAAGATGCAGATGTTGCAGGTGTTATTGCACAGGTTGCTTTTGGAGGTTTCTTGGATAAAGTTGAATCTTGGACAAAATATTCGGTTGCCTCTTTCCATGCAGCCCTAGGTAGAGGAGCTGGTGAGCCTTGCCAAAGAATTGGCAAAGGGGAAGTGAAGCTGAAATTGCAGGCGGCCAACACACAGGTGTTGATGAAGGTCATGCAGGTCCCAGGTTTGGAGATATGGCTAATTTCTTCAGAAAGATTGGGTGATGAGAGATGCACAAGAACTCTCACAGCGGATGCACTTGAATTAGTTGGTGGTAAGAAAATAGGTACCCTTTATCCACTTGTTTATATTACTGATTCTTCTTTTGTTGCAGAGACATGGCTTCATAGGCTTGGTCACATGAGCAGGAAGGAGATGCATATTCTTAAGTGGAAGACAGATATATTTGACAGGCTTAAGAACTGGAAAGCCTTGGTGTTTATGGAGGAGATGGCGGACAGAACCCAGTGGATGGTGCTGGATACTTCTGAGCAGGGCAGTTTGGACATGGGTTTTGATTCAAAGAAGCTTGCGGGTAAAAATTCATCACTCACAGGCGAACACAGGTACCGATGTCGGTCAGGAGGAACCGGCGTCGAATAGACAGGTGCCGATGTCAGTCATGTGCAGACTAAAGCCAGCGATGTCGAGCAGGGTAAGACCGACATCGGTCATGGGACCGACGTCGGCAGTATGTAAGACCGATGTCGGTCAGAGGACCGACGTCGGTAGAAGGGACACCGCAGGGTCGGTAGTCAGGGACAGACGCATAGAACCGACATCGGTCGGATGCAGACTGTGGGGTGACTGAGGTCGGTCACTGTAACGGATTTTGGGTGGATAGCACGTTGTCAAGGAGTCTCAAACACCCATACAGAGGACTGAAGGCGTAAGTAGGCCCTCAAATTCGTTGTTCCTCTTCTTTATACATGTTGTTGATTGTAGAGCAGGAAGGATCCAGGAAACAGGTGTGAGCTTGGCATGGATGAGGATGTGATTCCTTGGAGGAGAACCAAACAGGTGTTTTTTGGTAGGGTTGCCAGCTGGTATGAAAGCACAGAGATGAATGGATACCTTAGTAGAAGAATAGAGAGAATGGATACGTGAGACGGAATATTAGGTATATGGTCTTGAGGAGCTGCAGGACAGTGGTACAGGTTTTGACAGGTGGAGGACAAAGCATGGCTTCAGTCAGTGTCAGGTAACTACTGTGGTTTGACTTACTAGGCGGATGGTGATTGCAACATCATTCTGTTGCTGTATGTGGATGGTACGCTAGCTAGCTAGTTTTGTACATATAGGTTTTTTGCTGAGCTAAGGGTAAGATTAGTTCAGTGGCATGTCAGGAAGAGTTTGGAGCAGCAGAATTCTTTGACATGGGAGACATGGAGATCACAGGTTGATTTTGTCTCGAGTGGGAGCTGATGTGAATCAGGTGTTAGCGAGGTTCAAGATGCAGAGCCGGAGCACACTAAGGGCTGGACAGGTATAGTGTCTGAAATCACATGAGGTCTGGTATAGACCTGAGTATTCCCATGCAGTGGGAGCTGTCAGAGAGTTAGGAGCCAATTCAGGGAAGTGGGTTCTCAGGTACTTGAGAGGGACCGGCAGCAGGGATTCATGCTATGCAGGGTTAGGACTTCACTACATGTGTTTGTAGGTTCGGATGTGGCAGGGTACTCAGATGACAGGTGGTACATCACAGGTTGTGTGGTGGGTTGTCTTCAGGATTGATCTTGAAGAGGGATACAAACCAGGAAATAGATTAGACGGAGTACAGGTACAGGTACAGTGCAGCTATTTATCTCCAAGTGGGAGATTGTTAGGTTGTGGAGCTAAAAGCTTCACTGATGTAGACATGGAGGAGGTTGCAGGATGAGTTGCTGAGTGTCAGAAGTCTTTGGCGTTGGTCTGGCCAACTGATGTCGGTAGGTGGGAGACAGGATGCAACTGACATCAGTCATGGATCGGCCGGCGTCGGCGACCCCCAGGTGGAAAGGGACCGACGTCGGTCGCCTGTGTGGTTCGACTGCGAGCTAATTACGGGTAGTTAGCTAACGAACCAAGTGTTTGCATGAAGAGAGCTATTTTTAGACTAAGAGCTGTAGATCTAATTATTGTAATTAGATGTCTAATCATTGTTTGGATGAGATCTATATAATAGACTCATGGTTGTATTGGAAAAGTGTTCTAGTTTGAGTTGAGCAAAGTTTGCTCCTTCTGTGTGTGAAGTGAGTCCTCCTAGTTCCCTATCAGTGCCAAGCTTGGTACTGGTTGGAGAATCATAAGGACTTGGTGAGGCAAGGACAAGGGTTCTTCAGGGTATGTAGAGTGATCTACATTGTAAGTAAGATCATTGATCTGCAGGTGTATGTGTGTGCAAGGTCAAGGTTCATAGGTGAGCAGAACTGTGTTTGATTTGCAGGTGTGCAGGATCATATAGACAGTAACAAAACAGGGAGCAGTATCAGGTTGGATCTACTTGGAGTACAGGTGTGTACTCGGATAGAGCAAAGAGGAAGGCAAGGGAGTTCCTTCCATAAGTATGGTCTGTTGAAGTGCAGGTTATTGCAGGTTCATGGGAGATCTACTTGAAGTACCTTGAGTACTTGTGGATCATGTGGAGTGCTTGTGGAGTGTGTGGAGCACTTGTGTTGTGCGTGGAGCACGAGAGGTGATCACCAACTCTGTATTTGAGTTGGGTGTTGGGACCTGAGAGGGAGAGCTTTGGGGAGAAGAATTACTGTTCACTTGAGGTGTGGGAAACCTCTGTAAGGTGGTGGAGAAGAAGTGGCATCTTATTTATTGTATTCTTTTCTGTATAAAGTGTTAATACAAGTTGTGTATTGTCTCTCATATCATGTGTTATTCTGAATTCTAGTTACTTGGTGAATCTGGTTAATTTCTGAATTTTAAGTTGTTTGGTTTGGTAATCAAATTGTGTGCTTCCAGTTTATCTCCCAACACTTTCTTTTATGAGTTCCCTTAGGTTGTTCTTGTAATATTTGAGTTTTATGGGAATATCCCTCAACTGCTTTTCCATATTATTGATCTTGTTCCAAACTGCCTCCTGTTTACCCTCCATTGTTTCCATTTTCCTATTTATTTCCATTATCTCCTTATATGTCCATAAATCAAATTATAGAGTAGCATCAGCTTTGTAATTGGCCACTCTAGTAGGTACGTCATTCTGCCTTTTCTCCCTCCAACCTTTAGTATTCTTTTTAGGACTGCTTCCACCTTTTTCAATGTTGTCCTCCGTTTCCATTCTTTTTTGTTCCTTTGTTTCAGCAGGGCTTCCATTTTTGTTACTTACTTCCTTTGCTTGAGCTCCCATTTCCAACATTTGGTTAGCAACCTGAACTAGATTTTCCTTTTCATTAATCAGATCAGGGTCCTGAGCAGGATCATCTAGATCTTTTTGAAATTCCTCAAACACTTGTTAGTTTTCCTCAGACTCATGGTTACTATTATCAGACTTTTCCTCTATAGTGACTCCTTCTTTCTCATTCTTCCCTTGCGCTTCTTATTCCTCATTGGAATTTGAATGCCCACTTTCTGTTCCTTCTTCCTCCATACTCTCCTCCCCAATATTTTTAGAACTTTCCCACTCTGTTTCCTCATCAGTCTGGTTATTGAAGCTTGAGAGTTTGAGTTTAGCTTTTTCATTCCCTTTTACTCTTTCTTTCTTATTACTCCATAAATCCTTATGTTTTCCCGAATAAGGATTCTTTACAATGGCCTTATTCTTGCAATGCCCTTCAATTAAAAGAATTAACCCCTCATGCAGGATGGGATGAGATTCCTTTTTCTTATGTGCGAACAAACTTTGGAGCAAGGAAAAATGCAGATAAAAAGGAAAGGAGATTCTTACTTTGTGTCTGAAGTGATTGAGAAATACAAAGTGAAATTTGTGGACTCATTTGCTTCTTCCATCAAGTATGAAGTATTCACAAATACAACATAGGACGTCCCTCCAGATACCCTTAATCTGCTCTAATTCAAAAAAATCTCTACTTTTTTCCAGTTGCTGCTCCTCAGCATCCATTTTAGGGAATTTGCAAAAAGCCTCATTAGAAATGCTTGTCTGCTTTGAAAATTTTATTCCCTCCATTGGAAGCCCCGTCACCTCTGCTATGAATTCCTCTGTGAGATTCACCATAATGCCATGCAAGGTAACCCTATCATCAATCTAGTTTTTGAAAAAAGCCATTGTGATATGAGGTTTTGAGCCATGAAGCCATTCCATGTAACTCACAACCTTTCCTCTCTGCAGTATCTTCCAGACCTCTTCTTTTGCTCTCCACTCTTCACAATATTTGGGTTCCTCTCATCTTATTTGCAATTTTAAAATTTCACTTTCAAATTAAAATCATGGTAATAGTAATTAAATTTTATTTACATATTTTTAAATTAAAAATTACATTACATATTTATTTTTTAGGTGTTATTTGGATTCTTTATATACTAGCACTAATCAAATCCAAATACAACAAAAATGCTAAAATAAACAACATATGATCTCAAGCCTTTTTTAAATCATATTGTTGTAATATCTAATCCAAAATATTACCTATCACCATTATATGCCAAAGGGCCTATCCTAGACCTTAAGGTTATCTCACTCATCATCTTACTCATATTATTTAGACTCCAATGTTCATGCTTTAAACACAAGATGAGGATGGGTACCTCACTTACCACATAAAAATGAAGGTGTTCAACATGTACCTTTTCAAGCCCCTCCACCTCTCTAATGGAAATAAAATCAATATAAGTATTATGATAACATCAATCAATTAAGGAACACCCCTACTAAAATTTCTATTTCAAAGCTATTAAAGAGATCAATAGTCTAGAAAGATATCTTATATGATGCACTGTATGATAAAATTATCCCTATTGATATATAACCAACATCATTTACTTTTATAATGAACATAATCAAGGATATAGACAAGGTCATCACTTTTAATAATTAATACTTACTTCCTAAACACATCATAAATCAATATCTTCGACTATTCATTCTAGCTCATATACATGGAAAGATAATCAAGTGTGTGTTAGTTGATAATGATTTAGGAGTTAATATTTCAGCTCTATTACATTACAAAATTAGATATTGATATGAAAAACATTAAAAAAATAGAAAAAAATATTAGGGGATTTGATAATACTCCTTGTCAAACACTTGGAGATATTACATTGGATTTATTAGTAGGTCTCAAGATAGTACTTACTATTTTTCAATTCATGACCAATGAATTACACTACAACTTAATTTTAGGTAAACCTTAGATTTATGCCATGTATTTCATACCATATACATTTCTTATATGTATCAAATTTATACATGACATATATGAATATACTCTTATATTAGATGATACCCAATTCATATATTGTAAAGTTACCCAATTATAATTATGCCCCCTGCACAACCCATCACACTTGATCGAATATATACATATGAGGTAAGTGAGTCAAATAAAAGGCATGAAAAATCACAAATAACAAACATTCAAGAAGATACATATAAATCATTACCACTTTATATACAACAGAAGGAGAAAATACTAGATCTCCCTCTTTTGGCTAATTTTAAAGATCTTAATTGTGTAGTTACATATTGGTATGATAGTCATGATGATGATATGAAAAATTTAATAGATGAAAAGTTTCAAAAGATAAATTTGAATCTTGTTGATCTAGAAGAAAACTTATCTCATACTTTATTCACACTGGTGAGAATTGGAACATATTTATATCATTCATCTACAATACAAATGGACAAATTAGGAACTAATATGGAGACATAATATTCTAATAAAAATGAAAGGTTATAATTTAAGATAATCAACATAATCATAGTATTATTACATATTGAAATTTTAAATCATAAAAACAAGAAAAAATCCAAGCTCTATGTCTAAGAATCACATCCCTTGAATCCAACATGGCATAAACATACAACCCTAAACATGTTATTGTCAATTTTGTATCTTTAAATAATAATAAAAATCACAACAAATGGAAAAATTAAATGCGCATATCAAAAATGAATGACTACAAACATAAAAATTAGAACAAGACATGTTAAAAAAGAAACATGATGAAAGATAAAGGTTACATAAGGATCAAATCAAAAAATGAAAAGTTATTACATAAGAAATCACCAAAAAATAAGTTACAAAAACAAACTAAAGAGCACAAAAATATAAGTTACGAAAACAAATTCAAGATATGCAAGACAACATCTTTAAAAAATGGCTTATTATAAAGAACATTAAAAATAAAGATACACCAATTAAGGATAGCATATGTCCAAAAGTGGTAGGTAAATAACATTCATCATAAATAAATCCTTTGATTCTTATTCATCACATTGATGTAAATAAATTTACAGAGGTAGAGATTGCCTCTGTTCATGAGGCTAATATGTATAGCATGACATTTCTTCAATATCTAAGGTATGATAAAAAAAAATGGGAATTAATATTGCACCTCAATGTTGCATTGGGTCCATTGAGATACCAAAAATAGTTTGGTCAAAAACATTTTCTATTATATTTCACACTGACTCTACCTTATATCAATGCAATGTAAAATTGGGGAAAATATGGATGAGAGAAATGGAAACATTGGGCAAAGATCATTACTCTATCACATTCAAGCATGAAGCTATAATGATTACCATATAAAGAGTATATTATTCCATCAAGGAAGAGTAAAAAAAATAAAATACTTCTTTAGATATAATTCTATCATAGACAACTAATATAATCACAATATCATCACATGATACAACATATTTATAAATTAAGAGACTTTAACGAAATCAATCATAATGTTTTTGGAATAACTATGTTTCCATTATTCCAAAAGAATTTTGATTGATTTTTATGGATTGTGAAAGCATTAAAACTTTAATTGGATTTTAAAAAATCAATAACACACTATGGTCTGGTTAGATTTGCATGTACAAATACAAACAATGATCAAAGTGACATTCCACAATTATAGGACCAAGAATATTATTAAGATTAGGACTCTGATTACACATAAGATTATTATAATACTCCCAATAGCATAGGACCTACATAGAGGCATCTCATCCTAATTAATGTTTTAACATAGAATTTAGATAGTGATTACATATATTATGTAGGAACTCCATGGGAATGTCGTGTGGATCAAGTTATCGATTAAAGAACCATATATTTCATTATACACAACCTCCTCACATCTACTCATCATTTTTATTCTTCTATCCCTTTACTTTGTTACATTTGTTATTTTCCTTTTTTTATGGTTTATCTTGATCTGAATATCCATGGCACTCATCCTACTATGCACATCTTTCATGGTAGGTTACTTGAGCATTTTATAATATAGACTACTTACACATACTACATAAGCATACATTGATTCTCACCCATTAAGATCATGATAAATTATTATCTCTACATATGATATTGAGTTACATTATTATATTACACATATATAGTGGGGGTCATATTGATTGTCTTAACTTTATCTACATTTCCATACTTTCACATCTAGTACACCTTATGCCTTAACACATGTTTTGGATTATATAGATCCCCCCCCCCAATTCTTAAATTTTCAAAGACATTTTACTTTCCCTTGAATATATAAAAATTAAAATATATAAAAAAATAAGATAAATAAATGTTGTGTTTGTATTAAAAAATGTGAAAATAAAATAAAAATCAAAATATTCTTAAAAATAAAAAATTAGGACATGAGCATGACACAAGTTGATAGTTTACTCCCTTACATAAATTATTTATCAAATATTTAGTATATATCATATTATTTTTTAAACACACATGCATCCCATGAGTTATATGAGTGTGATGTGGGACAGACATGTCTTCATGGATTACTAGATGTTAGATTCCCTTCTACCTAATGCTCATGTCTGTGTTGGGGGCATCTAATTCTATAGGTTACATTATAACAAGTTATAAATTTCTATGACCTATTTACCATGTCAAGATACATATCTTATAAGTGGTTTTATAATTACTCATTTATTACATTGTGTTACATATGATACTTTGCTACAATATGACATTAATACATATGGATAATGTAGACTAGTTTTTAATTATTCTATGCTTCTTCAATGTTGTTATTTTTTGCATGATATGATAAACATTTATTGCTTATTGTGTGTGGTTTTATGCCCTTTTGTGAAATAATTTCTTGAACATCTCTATGAGATTTGTACTTGGTATGTGTGACATTTGAACATGTCCATTGTTTGTGGCCTTTGGCCCTTTATTTTTTGTGACATTTAAACATGTACATTACTTATGGCCCTTGGATATTTATTGTGAATGACATTTAAACATGTCCCTTATTTAAAAAATTATCAATTTCCTTTACATGCAAACCTTGTCCTTATTTTTTTCAACATATTTATGTCCATTGTGTGCAGGCCTCGGCCTTATTATATGATATTGTCTAACATTGTGTATTGTGTTTCTTGTGATTTTTGAGATTGATTTTTAGTTTCATGATACATATCATACACTTTTATTATGTATTCTACTTCATATATGGTTACTTTACTGCATACTTCATTACTCTCTCTCTCTCTCTCTCTCTCTCTCTCTCTCTCTCTCTCTCTATATATATATATATATATATATATATATATATATATATATATATATATATATATATATATATATATATATATATATATATATATATATACATGACACTTGTATGCCTCACATTCAACATGTTACATACATGATTCAATGATAATTACATTTTTTTGATGACATACTCTCCACATGATGACATGATTATGTCTTTATCACATGATAGATGTAACTCTTATTTTGAAAAGAATGACTTGAAATTTGCATCCCTCATCTCAAAAGGGGGCATCATATTTGTTTTTTTTTAGATATCCAAGCCTCCATGAACAAAAAACTTAGATTTGGGATAGAGTAAAGATTTTCAAAAATGTAAAATGAAAATTTAAAAAGAATCAAAATAATTCAAAATAAAACACATGAAAAATATTGGCACATTTATACAAATTATGGGGGCATATGACATCCATATGCATTCAATTTTCAAAGGCTCGAAGTAGTAAACATTTCACACTTGAATGCATATGCATGGAATATAAAAAATAGTTATAAGATCAAAGTTACAGGTTGAAAATATAGTTAAAACTAAGCATATATAGGTGATGGCATTCTACATGACTTGGCACAAGATTCATGGGGAATGATACTTATTCATGCTCGTGTATATAGTTTTAAAGCTCAAAAGTTACAAAGTAAAATAAGGAATGACACTTGTTCATGCACATTTTCAAAGTTCCAACTTTATAATTTCAAAGTTAAAAAAGGCATGATACTTATTCATTCACATTTTAAAAGTTTAAAAATTACAATTTCAAAGTTCAAAAAGGCATCATATTTTTTCATGTACATCTTCTAAGTTCTAATTTTTAGTTCAAAAAAAAATTAATTTATGAACAATGAATTCATGATGGGGGCATGAATATTATTTATTATTTTTTTATCATGAAAGTAGAATCTAGACCTGCCTATAGTAGTTTAATTCAATTAGTTACAATTAATGTATGTTTGAGTCTAATAACACTCAATGACCTTGGTATTAATTATATTTAACCCATTATGTGTTTCCATTTTTTTTATGTGTGATGTGTGTTTGAGCCTAGTAACACTAAATGGTCTTTACATCACTTATAACAAACCCATCATGGTTCCACTTTTATATATTAGTACATTGGGCACTATTTCCTATTCATGAGAGTTGGAATATGCATATTTACAACTCAAGGGCTTGATTATTTATTCAAAACTTTAACTTGATCACTCTCAAATTTTCATTGGTTCAATATTCTCTAAGTGATTCAACAAGGGGAAACAATTTTTTATCATTAGTTACAATTAACAAAGAAATTTAGTTTCACCTACATACAGATGTACTCCTTCCTTTCTCTCCTTTAAATTTTTCAATTTATTAATTTCATCTTTTTCAAATTTCAAATAAGGACAAATTACTCTTTCATGTGGTGTTGTGGGTTTTACTAAATTTGAATACCCAACACAATTGGAGTGTCATTTTAAAGAAAAAGTGTATTTTACAAACTTAGTTTCATTTTTTTTATTGTATAAATTTATTACTATTATAAAAGGGGGTGTAGACACATAAATTTGTTCATAGGTACTTGACAAAGTTAAAACTTGACATATCATAAACCATATGAATTTTTACCAAATAAGTGACTCTTATTTTCCATTCTTATAATCCATTTATCAATATGTAGGATCGACCCTTTGGTTGTCATCAATACTGTTAAGGTGTGGAGCCTAAAAGCTTCACCAAGGAGCACATTTTAATAGTTTCAGGTTTACACAGTCACCGGCGTCGGTCAGGAGCGACCGACGTCGGTCAGGAGCAGTTTAAGAGATGTCAGCATCGGTAGGGATCGGCTGACGTCGGTCACAGGCAAGCAAATAGGAACCAACATTGGTTACCTGTGTGTCCAGAGAGCTATTTTTGAGGACAGAATCAAGTGTTTGCATGATGAGATTAAGTCATAGTCTTAAGTCTACGTCTCTATTATTAGTAAGACTATTTTTAGAGCCCTTGTTTAAGAGGCATAACTGTTGGTTGTAAATGCATGCTCAAGTTTCCTAATTCTATATTAGGATATATCTTCTTAGCTTATTGTAGTGTATGTGTATGTTGAAAGAACAGTACAGAATTGTATAGGTGAATCAATCCAGGTTGTTGGAGTTGATTGTACTTGAGAGAGAGAGCTCTTGAGGGAAAGAGATCTAGAGAGAGATCTGTACATTTGAGAGAGGTGTGGAAGAAAGAAGTTTCTTCAATTGTATTCCTTTTGTAAAGAGTTTAATACAAGTTTTTAGGGTGGTTTCTTGTATCTCTTATTCTTTGCTATTTATCATTCTATTTACTTATCTATATGATCTAATTCCACAGTTTATTGCTTTCATAAGTGTAATCAAATTATTGGTTGATCCCCAATAAGTGGTATCAGAGCCTTGGTTGTAGGTTTAGAGCTTGATATCCAACAAGTGGTATCAAAGCTTTGGTTGTAGGTTTAGAGCTTGATATCCAACAAGTGGTATCAGAGCTCAGGTTCACTAACAGGTGGTTCAGATCTGTGTAGTGTGTATTGATTACAAGGTACTCACAGGGGTTTCTGCTGGGATTTCTGTTTGAGTGGGAGAAGAAATGGTAGAAGAAAGTAAATTGAGAATGGAAAAGTTCAATGGCAAGAATTATCAACATTGGAGAATGCAGATAGAGGATTATCTGTATCAAAAAGATCTATACTTACCGTTAGGTGGGATTGCAAAGAAGCCCATAGACATGGATGATGAAGAATGGGAAGTTCTTGATAGAAAGGCTCTGGGATCTATAAGACTAAGTCTGGCATCTACTGTGATATCTAATTTATCACAAGCAAAGACAATGGTAGAGTTGATGACTACTTTAGCAAATTTGTATGAAAAACCCTCAGCTTCAAATAAGGTATATCTTATGAAGCAGTTATTTAATTTGCACATGCAGGAAGGTGGATCTGTATCTAATCATCTAAATGATTTCCATGGGATTGTAAATCAATTAAGTTTAGTCAATATTGTGTTTGATGATGAAATTAAAGCTCTTTTAATATTATGTTCTTTGCTTGAAAGCTGGCATAGCTTAGTAATGGCAGTTAGTAATACTGCATCTGCTTTGAATATTTTAAAAGTAGAGGATGTTGTTAGTGTGATCTTGAATGAGGAAATTCGCAAGAAAAGCACAGAGGAAACATCTAGGAATGCTTTAAGTTTTGAGAGCAGGGGAAGGCAAAAAGAGAAGAGCAAGAGGAGATTAAGGTCTAAGTCAAAGGTGAGAGGTAGATCCAAATCCAGAAATGGCAGGAGGCCACAATGCTGGAATTGTGGAAAGATAGGGCACATAAGCAGAGATTGCTGGTCAAAGCCTAAGGAGGACAATCAGCATGAAGGAAAGGAAGAAGCAAAGGTTGCAGGTATTGCACAAGATGCTTTAATATTCTCTTTGCATAATAATATAGAATCTTGGGTTTTAGATTTTGGTGCATCTTTTCATGCTACCCCTAATAGAGAATACTTTAGTGACTATGTCCATGGAGATTTTGGAATAGTGTACTTAGGGGATGATGAGCCTTGTAAAATTATTGGCAAAGGAAAAGTGCAGCTGAAAATGCAGAATGGCAACACATGAGTGTTGAGAGATGTGATGCATGTTCCCAGCTTGAAGAGGAATTTGATTTCTGCAAGAAAGTTAGGGGATGAGGGTTGTATAATAACTCTCACAGCTGAATCTTGGAAGGTGACCAAGGGTGCACTTGTAATGGCCAGAGGTTAGAGAGTAGGTACTCTCTATTTATGTAATTGTGTTACTAACAATTCTCCTTCTGTATTATCTACTTCAGATGTGGATGCAAAATTGTGGCACTCAAGGCTTGGCCACATGAGTGAGAAGGGAATGTCAATTCTTAAGTCTAAAGGTAAGCTTTCAGATTTGAAAAGCATAGATCTAGATTTTTGTGAGCAGTGTTTTTGGAAAATAGAAGAGAGTGAGTTTTCTCAAGACTGGGTCAATAAAAAAGAAGCATAAGTTGCAACTTGTTCACACAGACGTGTGGGGACCGGCTCAGGTAGCTTCTATTAGAGGATCACAGTACTATGTTTCATTCATAGATGATGCTACAAGAAAGGTATGGATCTATTGTATTAAGAAGAAATTTGATGTATTTGAGACTTTTAAGATTTGGAAAGCTATGGTTGAGAATGAAACAAGAAGAAGATTGAAGTGCCTGAGATCTGATAATGGTGGTGAGTTCTACAGCTATAAGTTCAACTGGTATTGTTATATGCATGGAATCCGTAGGTAAAGGATGGTTCCAAGGACACCTCAGTAGAATGGAATTGCTGAAAGGATGAATAGAACAATCATGGAGCGTGCAAGATGTATGAGATTGCATGTTGGTTTGCCCTTAGAGTTTTGGGTAGAAGCTGTTGACACTACAGTGTACTTAATTAATAGAGGACCCTCTACAGCTCTATATGGTGGAATTCCAGAAGAGGCATGGATATAAAAAAAGGTAGATCTCTCATATCTCAAAGTTTTTGGTTGTGAAGCCTTTGTGCACATAGATAAGGAAAATAGAAAGAAGTTGGATGCTAAGTCTATGAGGTGCACATTTATTGGCTATGGCTCTGATGATTTCAGATTCAGGTTTTAGAATCTAGGAACTAATAAAATAATTAGGAGTCGTGATGTTGTTTTCAATGAAAAAGTGATTTATAGTGATCAGCTGAAGAAGCTAAATCAATATGGGTAGAGCAATGGAGAATTGGACGAGGTGACAGTCCAAAATGAGCTCATGGGAAGAAGAAATAATCACTTGCAGGAAAACACAGAGACCAACATCGACAAGGCAGGAACTGATGTTGGTAGGACAGAAACTGATGTCAGTCATACAAAGACCGACATCGATAGAACAGGCACCGACGTCGATCAGGCAGAACCGACGTCAGCTAGTAATAGGCCTAGAAGTGACTGAGGTCGATCACTGTCAGAGAGTTTGGGCAAAAAGTGTGCTATGAATGAGTCTCAGATGCCCATCAGGAAGTCAAAAAGGGTAAGTAAGCCTCCAATTAGATATTCCCCTTCATTATTCTATTTATTGCTAACTGATGGTGGAGAACCAGAGAGTTTTGAAGAAGCAATACAGGTGGAGTCCAAGGATCAGTGGGAGCGTGGCATGGTTGAGGAGATGGAGTCCTTGAAAGAGAACCAAACATGGGATTTGGTTGAGTTGCCAGCTGGTAAGAGGACACTGAAGAACAGATGGACCTACAGATTGAAAGAAGGTGAGAATGGACAGATGAGATATAAGGCTAGATTGGTAGTGAAAGTATTTGCACAAAATCTAGGTATTGATTTTGGTGAGATTTTTTCTCCTGTTGTTAAATTGACTTCTATACGGACTGTACTATCTTTAGTTGCTATTGAGGATTTGCATCTGGAGTAGCTTGATGTTAAGACAGTGTTTCTTCATGGAGATTTGGATGAAGAAATATATATGTATCAGTTGAAAGGATTTGAGGTCAAAGGTAAGGAGAAGTTAGTGTGTAGATTGAAGAAAAGCTTGTATGGCCTCAAGCAAGCTCCTAGACAGTGGTATTTGAGATTTGACAGGTTTATGACTGAGCATGGCTATAGTAGGTGTCAATCTAACCATTGTGTGTATTTTAAGAGATTGGATAATGGTAGATATATTATCTTGTTATTGTATGTAGATGATATGCTGGTTGTAGGATCACATATGCAGGATATCTCTGAGTTTAAGGTGAAATTAGCTCACACATTTTCCATGAAGGATTTGGGAGTAGCAAAGAAAATCCTTGGCATGAGCATTAAGAGAGACAGGAAAAATCACAGGTTGATTTTGTCTTAAGAGGATTATGTGAACAAGGTGTTGAAACGGTTCAATATGCAGGATGTAAAACCGGTAAGCACACCTTTGGCTAGACATTTTAAGTTGAGTAAAGAACAATGTCCTAATTCATATGATGAGGTAGAGTACATGAGTAGATTTCCATATTCTTCCGCAGTAGGGAGTTTAATGTATGCAATGGTGTGTACTAGACCAGATATTGCCCAAGTAGTGGGAGTTGTAAGTAAGTATATGGCCAATCCAGGAAAGGAACACTAGAAAGCAGTTCAGTGGATCCTTAGATATCTGAGAGGAACCAGCAGTAGGCATTTGTGCGATGGAGGTTCAGATACTTCTCTACATGGTTATGTAGATTCAGATATGGCAGGTGATTTGGATGGCAGGAGAAGCACCACAGGATATGTTTTCACTGTTAGTGGAATGGCAGTTAGCTGGATATCAAAGTTACAGAAGGTTGTTACCTTGTCAACTACAAAAGCAGAGTATATTACAGTCACAGAGGCTAGCAAAGAGATGATATGGATGACACGGTTCATGGAAGAGCTTGGAAAGGAGCAAGAGAGTTGCAGACTATACAGTGATAGTCAGAGTGCAATTTATTTGGCTAAGAATTCAGCCTTTCATTCAAGAACAAAGCATATACAGCTTAGGTACCATTTCATAAGGTAGGTATTGGAGGATGGTGAGTTGAAGCTAGAGAAGATCCATACAGATAAGAATCCTACAGATATGTTAACCAAGCCAGTTATAAAGGAGAAGTTGAATCTTCATTCAACTTCTGTTGGTCTTCATGATTGAGTTGAAGATGGAGGAGCTAGAAGATGTTGATGTACAGGTACTGGTGCAGCTGTTTATCTCCAAGTGGGAGATTGTAAAGGTGTGGAGCCTAAAATCTTCACCAAGGAGCACATTTTAATAGTTGCAGGTTTACACAGTCACCGGCATCGATCAAGAGCGATCAACGTTGGTCAAGAGCAGTTCAGGAGACACCGGTGTCGACAGGGATCATCTGACGTCGGTCACAGGCAAGCAGGTAGGAACTGACATCGGTTACCTATGCATCTAGAGAGCTATTTCTGAGGATAGAACCGAGTGTTTCCATGATGAGATTAAGTCATAGTCTTAAGTCCGCGTCTCTATTATTAGTAAGATTGTTTTTAGAGCCCTTGTTTAAGAGGCATAACTGTTGGTTGTAAATGCATGCTCAAATTTCCTAATTCTATATTAGGATAGATCTTCTTAGCTTATTGTAGTGTATGTGTATGTTGAAATAATAGTATAGAATTGTATAGGTGAATCAATCCAAGTTGTTGGAGTTGATTGTACTTGAGAGAGAGAGCTCTTGAGGGAAAGAGATCTAGAGAGAGATCTGTACATCTGAGAGAGGTGTGGAAGAAAGAATTTTCTTCAATTGTATTCCTTCTGTAAAGAGTTTAATACAAGTTTTCATGGTGGTTTCTTGTATCTCTTGTTCTTTGATATTTATCATTCTAGTTACTTATCTATCTGATCTAATTCTACGGTTTATTGCTTTCATAAGTGTAATCAAATTGTTGGTTGAACCCCAACAAATACTACACAAAACATTTAAAGTCAAATACTCAAATTACTTAATATCACCCTCAAAATGTCTCCATCCAAGGATAGGTGTCCCTAAATTTCTAGGATAGGTTTGCTAAGGCAGATAGGAACATTTATACTGGCCTATTTTCCTAGGGTGGTTGTATCTTGTGCCAAATAATAACTATTTTCCAAAGTTTGAATAATTATTTTGGGCCTTATTATGCATTTTATAAGGTCATCTAAAAGAAATTTTCAAAAGGTTTTTCCGTAAATATACATCAAAGATCATTCATTATCCTCACTTGTTATCACTTTGTTCCAATCTTACACATAATTACACATTAAGAAAATCTTCTATATTCTTTCCAAATCCAAAATCATTCACAAGGAGTAGCCAAAATGTAAGTCTAAAATGTATCAAATCAATTCAAGATCTATCATTATAAAATATCAATGCCATTTTTATAGTTGAATACATATAGTCAAGGAGCACAATTTCACAATCACTCTAAGTAAGAGAACTACATGGGCTTGATTTCCCTCCTTAAAGCATTGGATACGTAGGCAATGATCAATCATCAAGAGTGTGATTGATGTTATTTCTACCCATTACACTTAATTTTTTTAATAGGTTTCAATATTTTAAGTCACCCTTAAGATTTTAAATAATAAATTTTATGCAAAATAATTTGAAACACACTATCTCAGCCTACTCTACGAACTCATGCACAAGAGGTGCGATAGTTAGATTTTAATCATAGTCAACTGATATAAGTCTATGGTTAATAAACTTGAAAATATTGTACTTATATCCATGTATAATACTCATGTCTAGGAATATTTTTAGATTATGTCTATGATCTATCACTATCATATTTTTTCTTATTTTTGTCTTATCCTATTAATTTTTAGTCATAGTCAATTAGAACAAGTCTGAGTCAATAGACTCGATCAATTTTTTACTTACATTAGACTTTTTGATAAATAATTTTAGATTTTATTCCTAATCCTAAGCATGCACAGTCATATCTTTTACTAATTTTCATTGTTAAATATCTCAAACAATCAATAGGATTTTGTTTTTTAGCTAAGTACATTTCTTCTTAGTGTTTTTCTAAAAATTATAGTTTTTCATACTTATCAATTTTCAAAATCAAAATTTCTAATTAATGTAAATGTTTATCATTCTAATATATTTTTATTTTTACACCTATTAGTACAACACATTTATTATTTTATAAAAATGGGGTAAAATAAATTACAGGTGCAAAAGAATAAATTAAACAAGAAAGGTTATAAAATGACATAATGGAACAAGAAAGGATATTAAAATAACAAATCGAACAAGAAATGATACAAAAGGAAAATTGAGATTAATAAAGGTTACAAAAGGTAAAATTAGAGAAAGAAAGGATATTAAAGGCAAAAGTAGAGAAAGAAAGGGTACAAAGGTAACAAACTGAAAATGATAAGTTACTAAAATAAAAAGCACTAAAAGAGAAGCTAAAAAAGTAAACTCAAGATAAGTAAGAAAACATCCTTAATAAATGGCTTCTCATGAAGAAAAATCAAAATTAAGGCATACTAGAAAGGGTTAATGTCATAAGTGTGGATCCCAATGAGGCAATTAAAAAGTGTTCTTCATATCTAGAGCCTTTGATTTTTAGTCCTCACATCAATGGCAAGAAATGTAAAAATGTCAAGATTACATATTTTCATGAATTAAATATATGTAAAATGACACTTCTTGGATCTCTTAGGTATGACAACCAATACTTAGGTAATATGACTGGGTGTTAATGTTGCATTGGATCAATTAAGTTATCGATAACACTTGGGCTCAAAACATGTTTAGTTATATTTAATATTGACCCTATCTTGGATATATATAATGTAAAAATAGGAATACCATGACTAAGAGAAATTAGGGAATCATTGGGTAATGATCATGACTATGTTACATTTTAGCATTAATGTGTGACTATTGCCATTTCATCAGAGAAATCTTCTTCACAATAAGAAAACAAAGTAGTAAATATTTCTTAAAAAGATGATGTAGGCACTTCTCATGTTCCTCCCATTGATATGCTCATTTTTTAGCTTTTCCAAATTTCATATATTTCAAAAATACAAAAAAATATCAAAAAGTAAAAAAATACAAAAACACTCAAATGTTCAAAAAATCTAAAATCAAGACTTCAACATGATATGATTTTCTAATTTACACTGTGTATATATGTTATTTATCACATGTTTGGTATATGCAATATTATTTACATACACACATGCATTTCATGATATCTAAGTGTTTTTCAGGACATATAGATTACACATGGACATACAGATGTTGGTTTTCCCTCTACCTAGAGGCCATGTTGATACTAGGTCATCTTTTTTCACATGATTCATTATTACAAGTTATATCTTTCTCTAAAATTTATACCATGTCGAACCACCTAATTTCATACACAATCCTTTTTAGTTACTCATTTCTTATATAATGATACATGATATGTCATTTGCTATGATGGGACATTGTTACATATGGATGGTGTAGACTAGGCTCTTATTATGTAATTTATTATTGTTGTTACTATTCACATGATAGGTTACTTTGTATGTTATTTTTGTGCATGGTCATTGGCCATTTTTTATGGGACATCCATGATTTCCATTATAAGTAACATTTTTTATGTCAAACTCTTAGAGGCATTATTATTTTTACATGTGTCAAACTAGAGTGACACATTACAATGGAATATATAATCCATCTATTGTAGTTGATTCATTATTTGAGTAAACCTTGCCTAAGCAATTATCTTATTTACCTGCATAATGATTTCTTTTTTAATTAAACATGGTCACATGGTTATCTATATTTTTCCTATAGAGTTATTTGGGTTACTAAATTGTATATTTTTCCACTTATTCATGAGGTTTGGGGCATGTTTCCTTCCAATATAAGGATCCTACATAGGTTTACAAGTTTTGAGTATGATCACCCCAATTATATAATGCTTCAATAAGGAATCATCATCTCCAACAAGTTATAAGGGAAATATGGATTTCAACAACACATATGTCTAATATAACTCATCCTATTTCAATTCAAATTTGGATTTCAAATTTAACATATAGACATTGACTACTTCATTATCATTATAGGTTTTCATGAAGTAATAAAGTTGTAGATTTGATCCATCTCCCAAAGGGAAAGTGTGTTGTACACATTAATTACATTTTATCCTTTTATTATAGAGATTACATTAATATAATAAAATATGGGCATTTTTAGACACTAAAATATTGGATTCACTAGTTGAAAATCACAAGCTTGATAATGTTAACCATGCATGACTTGATTCAACCCTTAAATTTTATTGTTATATACTTACATGAATCTCATTATCTATTTCAAAAATTCTAAACATCATCCATAAACACCTCTATACTCTCGTATTATTCCACCTATACATGGTTCAATTCTACTAGTAGTAGTTGTTATCATTAATCAATAATGACCTATGCTGGTAAGAACCAAGCCACTCCCAACAATGACTATTTTATAAAATCAAATACATCCTTACAATCAGCCCATAAGCCACATATTTAGTGACATGATAAATTTTTCAATTGGATTTATATATAAACAAATCAATGTCTCATTCAAAAAAGACTTGGGACTTATCTAATATATATCTATACACTATTACACATTAATTAAATCTTAGTTATTCTTCCTAAGTTTCATACCTATAATTTTTAGTGGTTATAATCCAAGCCTAAATTAATCAAAACCCATTAAAAATAATCATTATCATGTACCAATTTCAATCATTACCTACATACACATAGAGAAGGATCATAATTTTAAAATCAAACTAGGTGAGAAACATACATGTTGCTTGATTTCCCTCCTTGGAGTATTGGATATGTAAGAAACTTTTAATCATTAGGTAGAGGTGATTATGTTCAGCTCAACCAATTATAATTCCCCCATTTTTGTAGGTTTTTATCCCTCATAAGCACATCTAGGGTTTCAAGGCAAAGAAGGCTAATTTTTGGATCTATGCACATCATCAAGATTAGGGATAAAAAACACATATCAAGTGAAAATAGGTTACCTTATATTCAATGTACCATAGTTATACATAGGTTAGTATTGATCATTAGGTTAGCATTAAAAATTGATATTGACCTGACTTGTGGAGCTGACCCAAAATAAATAGTGGATCAAATCTAGAACAAAATGAACCATTGGCCTAATTATTCTTGATTTCCACTTCTAAGATATATAAATAGTCAAACACTCAACCATAAAATCTAAGTATCATGATCTCTTTAGTTATTTTTATATTTATCTTATGCCTTTATCAAATTACAAGAATCACACCTAGTCTTGTACATTCAGATGTATGCTTGAATGTCATATATATTTTTCTGAATTCTAATTCAATTTTTATCTTAATTAACTTAATCAAACTCATTAATCTAAATCAGGATAAAATAATGGGTTGAATTCTCTAACATATTTGATGTTAAATTCATATAACCCTCACAAAACATCTTTCCTAAGATTTCTCAATAATAGATTGGTTAATATTTTGTCATTGTATGGATAATCCAAACATGTTACATGGAATGATCAAAGATGTTGTTTTGGATCACCTTTACCTTCTTATAGTGAATGCTTAGCATATAAAAAACTTGAAGTTAAATGATAAATTGTTATCATAGTGTATAATAGGTTATCGATCAAGGCATGCAAATCCATTGAATGATTAGCTTTATATGCACCTTGCTCTAACTATAACACCTTAGCATATAGAGTTGTAATAGTCTACTCATAGGAATGTGTAGTATGAAAGGTTAGTTATGAAACATGTGGTCATCATAGGATGGATAAAGGTTACCTATTTAGGTATAAGCATGGATATTTTTTTGAAGCCTTATATTTCCCCCACACCTTAGTTGGATGTTACATATGTCAATGGAGGTGTTGGTGTAGGAATGATACCAATAGTAGAGGTATGACACGTGAATTGGAAGAACTAGTTTGAAAGGATGGGTTTAAAATATCAAAAAAGGGGTCATATTATCCCCTAAAAATAGTAGCTTGATCCAAATTTTTATGTTCATCTCTTGTGATATATAACATTGCATTAAGCTACTGTAAACTCAAGTTGAGATTTTTAATAAATTCTTGGTCATCAATGACATTAGCTTATCTATAGTATTTATTTTATGAGTATTACTAGCCTCAAAATTCATGATAATTTAATAAATATCATGTTTAGTATGTATTGTATAATATATAGAAATAGTTGGAGGAACAAACAAAGTCATGTGTGCCCTTTGTTGTCTATTGGTTATAAGCGGTAGCTAAAACTGGATGTTACAACAATATGAAATGAGGAAGGATTAGGATTGTTAATTATTAATTTTATCCTTATTTAGGTTCTTATATTTTATCCTTTTTATTATAAGATTGATCAAAATTTAGCATAGATAAGCAGAATAATATGAAAGATTACCTTAACAACTTACGTTAATAAGTATATATAAGTTCATTCATTATAGACATGGGTAATGTGTATTATTATGGAATAATTAGATATTATTTTTGAAAATAAAACCCTAAATAACACATAGAGTTTGACAAGGTTCAAGCAATATAGAGTTTTACCAATGTGTTTTACCCTAATTTGGATTAAGATGAATTATGAATTATAATTAAGATATAAACTAGTATTTGAATTCAAATTACTAAATATGTAAATTAAACATGGATTTGAATGTAAAATATTTAAATATAATTAAATGATTTCACAAGTGGCATGGCATTAATATATTAAGTATAAAAAAGGGATAAGTACTTACCTTTTCTACCTAGTTGTCTAATTGTGACTATGTTTTGATAGCCAAAAACAAACTAAAGTAGGAATATGATTCATCCAAATTTGAAACGGTGTCCCTATCTACCTAAGGTTGATTATGTCCACTTTGGGTTAGTATCAATTATATATACTAACTTGGGTTAGGCCTAAAGAGGAATATATTATTGTATGGTCCCATTTTTGTGTTTTTGAAATCTCTATATGTGTGATGTTAAACCCCAATTATGTGTGAAACCCTAGAAACCAACCACCTTCACCTTGAAAACTTAGGTGTTATTATGAGGGATATAATCCTAGAAAAATTAGGAAAGTTTAATGGGTTGAGATGAACCTAATCATCCCTATTGATTATTTATATTTGCATATGTATTGGATACTCCAAAGAGGGAAATAAAAACATACATAGTTCTTCCACCTAGTGTGATTGGTAAATTATGTCCTTCATTATATTAATGCAGCTAATGATTTAGATTTGATACTTAACAATGTTTTTTTTACTTAAATTCATCATGATTCAAAATTTTCTTGTGGTTACTCCTAGTGATTAGTTTTGAATTTGAGATAAATTTATAGTTTTTCTTAATGTAAATTAGTGTATAGATGTGAATCATATAAGTATTATGTCCCTTATCAAGTGAGACCTTAATTTGTATAAATATGAGTCAAGTTAGATAATTTCTCACACTAGTGACACACTAGGTAAATGTTCTAACCCTAAGGAAATATTTGATTTTAAAAATTAACCATTTTTGGGAGAGGGTCATTATAATTAAGCACAAGTCACTATCGATTGGAAATACTAACCCTATTTAATGGTAGTGAACCATGCACAAAAGGATAGAACTAAAGGTATGATAATGTTGTATGAGGTAATAAGTTAGTTTCACATAAACTATAAGGTTTTAGTAGGTGTTTGACAATAAACAAAGAGGTTCAAAGTCATAAGGTAGCATGTATGTGTGAGAAAATGGTGGGTTAGGATAATATTTATGAATATAATTCATCCATGGTAAATGTACATCAATTTTGTCAATGTTAAGTACTAAATATTAGAGTTTACTATCTACAGTCATAAATGTCTAGGAACACTCAATGATTATTTTTCAAATTAGAATGTATCTATTAGGTTGGAATAGACATGTTTCATGGGTTAATCATAGTGAAAAAATAAATAATAGTTAGGTATACATATAAATTATTCCTAAAGTCATACTCAATAGGTAACTTGGATAATATTTGATCATTACTTAACAATCATCTTATGGAGTCCACTATAACTTTCTTGAGACATTATCATAAAGACATACACATCTAAAACCCCATAAAAGGAATAGTCATAAGTACTTTAATGTCAAATTTTCAATGTGTAAAGTGTCAAATATAAAACATTGAAATCATGTTATGCACACACATACATATTTTGGATAACTACATGTAGTTTAGGCCCTCTTAGAAGTATTAGATTGTAGGCAAAACTCGGTCATTCAGCATGGAGTGGTTGGGGTTATCCAACCCCAAATAATAACTAATTTTTTAATGGTCATCATGTGGTATAAAACACAAGGAGGTTTTGGATGAAATAAGTAGGAAAACAAAGATCAACGCATGTGGCAAAGGAAAAAACTAATAAGTGGTTTATTATGCACTTTCAGTTGACAAATGCACCAAGAAAATTCATGACACACATGAATGAGGTGTTGAATATATTTTTGGGTAAGTTTTTATTGTCACTAAAATTAAAATTTAATGATAAATAATTCACTTGTGACCACACTTTATTCGCACTTATCCTATACTCAATTCCAAAATTCTAAACTACCATTATTATACTCCTATCTAGATTACCCTATATCCTTAGGCATATCTAATTCTAAATATTCTTATTATTGATTTTAAGTAATCTAAACTCACTATTATATTGATTCACACTTATATTTTATATGTCTCTACTATTCAGACAAGGCCACTCCTTTAGGACAATCTTGATTGGTGATAGTGTTTGAATCCATCGATTTCATCATCCTGCTAAATAACTACTAATTTCTCAAATTTAAACTCACTCAAAAGTTCATCATGTAATGTTTCATAATTAAAATTTGAGTAAATCCAAAAAATACTAATACATAATCACATTTATATTCCATTGGTCACTAGTGGGCAAGAGTTTTCTATATTGAAAACACCATAATTATTCTAGCTACACATTGAGAAGAAAGTGCATGTTCTTCCCAAATCTGAGTCCATATATCCCAAGTATTCCTAAGACTAAATACACCTCCAAGGTCACATGTCATTGTTTAAGCACATAATTACACTAGGATTATACCAAAATATAACAATACACTAATATTTCACACACACCACTATATCATGGGAGAACTACATGGAGTTTGATCCCTCTTTGGAGTGTTTGTATGTAGGCAATACTCAACATAGGGGGTGTTAAGTTCAAACACAAATTTATCCCCTAACCCCTTTTTCATAGTTTACTACATCATTCCTCCTTTTTTATTGAGGTGGGGTTACAATTGAATAAGAATGCATACGTTGGATCCCTAATAAATCAAGTGACTCTAATCACACAGTGAAACTATAGGTAAAGGTGTACTAATATAATTTCATAGAGATTGTAAAAACCTTATCATATGTTAGTGCATAGTATAAATGATAATGCATGTTGGCCTTGTTAAAATATAATGACCTTGTACCAAATCCAAATAGATCCCTCTTCATAATTCATAATTACCTCATGTATTCCCACAATAGATCACATAGTTTCAATTGTGGTCGATCATATAAAAGTTCCAACTAAGTTATTTATCTTTGATACTTTTAACTTTTATCATTTATTTATAAACATCAAGTTCCAAATCAATATTTTGTATTTATTTCATGTATTATACATTTTGATTTTACTCAATAATTTTTCATAATTACATTAACATATGTTTAATTCAATAATTTTGATAAAACATATTGGTGAACTCGTATATTGGTTGAATATTGAAAAACCTTATCCATCCATGTTTTTAAGGTTTATTTCATTTATTTTATTATTTTTAATTATTTTATTAAGGTTTTATATTTGATAAATTCATTGTTAAAATCAATCTTCCAAGTTTATGTTTTATATTTTATGCAATCTAAGAAAGTTATTTCTACCTTACTTAGAAGAAGTGCTAAACTAAGTAGTACTTAAGTTGAAAAATTTCAGATTCTAGATGATAATAATATAATGGAAAAATTAGTTAATAGATTTGATGACATGGATAAAATATAATTAAAATAGTTTATTTCAAATAATCTAGATATGTAAGATGTGTTTTTAAAAATTAATAGAGAAAAAATTTAAGAAATCATATGAATTCCAATCCTCTAAAACATATTCTATTATGGTTCATTACCTTTATCTACATCATTTGATACAAATTTTATGCCAACATATATTATGGGGGAAACCTAAGGGTTTCATCAGATTAATATGTCAAACTCTACTCAATCACTTTTTTCACCACCTTCGGTTACCCATTCTATTTTTTATGCCCAATCCCTTGTAGATATTATTTAATCTTTAAAATATAGGGTATTGCAAATGGAAAAAAGTGCTTCAAATTATAATTAAGAACTTTATTCAAAAACTTTATTACATACTCCATTAACCCAACATATTTTAGCATATCCTTTACCAACTAATTTTGTGGTAGCTAACCTTACATTGTATGATGGAAAAGTTGACCTTGAGCAACATTTGAGAGCATTTCATGTATCATGTTTGGACTATGCATCCAACAATAGGTTTTTGACCAAATTATTTCTTATAAGTTTAAAATAATATGCTCTAATATGGTTATAATATTTGCCACATCAATAAATTCATGCATTCAATCCTTTGGTAGATTTATTTCTTGCACATTTCTCAATTAACATAAGTAAAAATATTTCATATGCTCAGATTGCTCAGCTCAAACAAAAATCTAATGAGACTATCATATAATATGTCTTACAATATAATACCATGTTATCCAAATTGACTAACCTATGATAGATAAGGAATTGTAAGACATCTTCAACCAGAGTTTTCTTCCACATCGACATGAATCTATTATGTTTAAGAAGTTTTTATGATTCTCATATTTATGTCAAATAGTTTAGTAAATAGAGGTTAAGTTGCTGGCAATGAATAATATAAAGTATGAAACCAATCCAATTTTTACTTATATTATAAATAATATAAGTAAACCACCTGGTAAGAGTGATCAAAATACAATAGTGAATGCACTTATAGAATGTTTTCTACATGTTTTATTATCAGCTCCTCCAAAGAGATAGTTTACCAACTTGCTAGAAGTTCCATACAAGGGGTTATAAATTTTATTATAAGGTTACCTCATATAATTCCCTCCCACTAATCAGGTTTATTTGAGTAAACTTATTTATAAATAATTTTATCAAAATGTTTTTTATGATTTTTATAGAGCACAAAGGCATAATACCAAAAGATGCATCAGTTTGAGACATAAGATACATAATTTTATAGATGAGAACATAATTTTTGTGGCACTATTATATACAAAATTTTCACCCTAGATAATTTAATCAAACCTTCTCAATTTGGGATAACATGGAGCTATCTCTGAATATAGGCAGATTGCTACAAGAGATAGATCTCTAGATTATGGGCTAGCTCCCTTGATCTATTTATTTAGGTTCTTAACTACACTAGTCTAATCACTTCTTGGGGGTGAAAATAGATAAATAAAAATGAAATTAATCTACTCTAATGGAGGTGATACACCAAGGATATCTCCATAAACATACTTGAACTTACTCTATGAAGGCATTACTAAAACTAATCTCAACTCAAGGTTCTTCCAACAAAAGTCTTTCTACATGGAGGTAGATTTTCATGAATTTATAAATGTGGGTGAATATAAGGTTTAATATTATACACTACTAATATTCTTCACACTTAAAATACACCTAAAAATAACGTACACTTCATGAGACCTGTTAGAAGAGATATTACTTGCACAATACATACAAAAGTATAATGGAATCAAGGAGAAACCATCATCACTTGTCATCCAAATGGACTACTTGACATATTTAGGTAATAATTTTAAAGATTAAACTAGCTTGATAAACTTATTCAAAGTCAAAACAAGATGTCAAACTATTAAGGCTTCACCATACCAATTATAGATCCTTTATAATGTCAAAGTGGCTTCAATATATAGAGCAATAAGAGAAGAGAGAGAAAGAGTGATGTTAGAGAGTCATAGTTCCAAGTTTTAAGTCTTAAATACCAATTATAATGTAAGAGAAAGAGTTAGAAAATAGATCATGAGGATCTCTTGGATAAGTGTCTATCTGAAATATAACATACTCCTAAAGTCAGTATATGGACACTTCATTATCTTTATTGAAACTAAATTCTTTGATGAGGAGTTCACTAACTATCTAAAACTACCTTGAAAGTCATTGAAACATGTGCATTGACTTGATAAGGTGGAAACATGATTGGTGTAGGTTGTTATACATCCTTCTAATTGATAGTCTTCTATTTTCCACTTGTTATCACTTCTTTGGAGTAACTCACTATCCCTCGAGGCCTAGACTCTCAAACTTGTCAATGGGGTGATTTTTATATACTCAAGATATTTCATTATAGAGATATAAGACACATACTTAGAACTTATTTATCTTATAGTATATCATATAGACCCTCAAGAAAACTCAAAACTATACTTCTCATATTTAACTTTGGTAGTTATCTTACTTCTTACTATTCTATCTAAGAATACCTGTAACAATCACCTTAAAAGAGGAGTATCCATAGATTAATGAGGTGATAATGGGGATTTATGAGTCAAAACACATCTCCACACACCTTCCACCATGAATTTTACCCATCTATTCCTTTTTACACCTTCAAATCACCTTAAATCTTGAAGAAAACACAAAATTTGACCCACCCATACAAGTGATGGTACAAAATAATTGAGTGGTAGGGAGCCTACGAGAGTGAAAATTATGTCTAAATTATTTTCTAGGCTATTTGGCCCCTTTTAGATTCATTGCTCTTCATCTCTTTATCATCAGGTTCTTATGAGGGTTTTAATTAGTTTAGGTTCTTAGTAATGGTTCATAAATGTTACACCCCTAACCTTAAAAAAAATTCAACTAAATTCAATTAAATTACCTACCTCAACTCTCCCTAAGTGATCAAAACCCCATGCATCTCATCCGTACAAATGAGAGTGAAATAAGTTGTGTCTTGGGTAGCTATTATGCATTTTGGACACCCCTAAGATAAATTGAGGCAAAAAATGGCCAATTTGAGTTATTATCTAAAAAATAATGAGTATAATCAACCCTCTATTCTCCTATTAAATCTATCACAATACTTGGAAAGATCAAATGATCGTAGGAGTGAAGTTAAAATCCTAAGGTTCATGCTTAGTTCTAGGCCTCAAAAGTGTATACTAGGTTTACTAAGTATGTGACCCCCTATGAGTGGTCATAGTGGATATATGACCTTATCAACACATATTAATCTCCAATTCAATCCTACACATCATCCCATAGTGCCTTAATACTTTGACATTCATCCTTTTACCATCAATGCACTAGGTCTGTAAGTTGTATTATTTATGGGGTGTCTTAGGTCAGTTGGCCTAATGGTAGTATTGAATCTATACCTAACTTCATATGAGATTAAATAATTATTATTATGATTATGTGAGTATTTTAATCACCTTTTAGGAGTTCTATGTATACTTTCTTGGGATTTGAGTCTACAAATCTATCTTAGTCTCCTAGCTACCCCTTGCCCAAGGAGTGAGTCAGGGCTAAGACAAAATAATGAGTAATTACACTCTTATCTTGACCTAAGTATTCCATGGAATTATTTTTAAAAACATTATGACCCATTTTACCAATTTACAAATCTTTATCACACCTATGGAGGCTTTAACACTTCAAATTCTCAAAACTAGGTCTAGGTTGGTGATTGTGTGCAAGGTTTTGATTGACTGAGTTTGAGGTTTTGAAACCTAGTTTGGATCAATATTTACTCTATTTTTATTTAATATCCATAAAATTTATGAAATATTTTTTCAAACTAATGTGGACCTCAAAACATATCAAACATACTTTGTTCTCCCTTTTAGGCTTTGAGACCAACCTGTGTCAATGATGCAACCTATCTATCCTTTTGGAACATTTTTTTATTGTTTACTATGTTTTATCCCTCCTATATATCTTATTAACCTTAAATACGTTCATGATATATTTTTTTTCTCATTTAGGTTCAAGGCCTTTTCAAATACTTACTCTGCCCTCTTTTATAGCCTTAAGACTAATTGACCCCTTACAACTTATAGATGACTTCTAAGAGACCATGACTATATTGTATACATTATAACCTCACCATCGTGACAATATCACCCCAATTTCATGAACTTATTTGAATTATTTAATGGGTTTCAATCATCTCTTTGTACCTATTTACTTTGATTTTTGATCTTTTGGTCCAACAGAGATGTTAGCCCCTATAGGTGTTCATTTAGGATTATTGACTGTGCTCTTCTGGTTTTAGGTTGTCACCACTCACACAATGATATTATCATGATCCATGAATTTTTTTGATATTATAATATAATTTAAAATTATTACAAACATGCATTGTTCCCTTTTTTAGGTTTGAACATAATTAGGTTTCTAGTGGTAACCTGTAGGTGCCTATTTCAGGGCTACTTGATTGTATCAAGTATCCTAGACCATACCTTCCATTAATGATCCTCTTAAATAAAAACATTTAATGGATATTATAACCATCCATGCTCTTATGGGTTGAAAACAAGTGTATTATCCTTAACTTGAATCCACTCACATAAGGATAAATTGTGCAACTATCAAACACTTTTTTAGCTTTCATTGGTGTTCACTTCTAGCACAAGGGGATGATTATGCCTATCTTCCATAGTCACACCTACCAAAATATGTTGAATTCAAAATTAAATGGGTGGATATGATCTTCAATTATACATACATTACTTGGTTCACATAGATTAATCTCTAAAGTGTGACCAGATGATAAAAATTGAGCCATTAGGATCACATAGGCAATTTAAAGGTACTACAATTTTAATAATTATTCTAAAGCATAGGCCACCAATCATAAAACTATGACCATGTGTATACACCCTAAATTGGTCAATAAGCCACACATATCATGTTTTTTCATATTCCTTTCATAGGAGACTCTAACTATAGAATATGAGCTTTTGTTCACATTTGGCCATGTCTTTTGTTTTATTCATTTTGGCCTTATTCTATGCTTAAGTCACCTTTTTTCCTATTCCTGGTCATCTAGATCCTTTCAAATGGTCATTCAACCTCAGCCAAGTTAGGTTTTCTATCCTCTTTCTATGCCCCTAGGTCTTGGGACTATAGGATAGGAGCACTAGGGTTGGAAAATAACATCAGT
This sequence comes from Torreya grandis, assembly GCA_037957365.1. Classification (NCBI taxonomy): domain Eukaryota; kingdom Viridiplantae; phylum Streptophyta; class Pinopsida; order Cupressales; family Taxaceae; genus Torreya; species Torreya grandis. The sequence continues at coordinate 1,009,914 of JARHVA010003610.1, forward strand.
GCCACTAATGTCCATTTATAGAACTCTTATCCAAAGCCATTTTCACTTCCAACAATCAGTTTCCTTTGCTTAATAGGTCTTATCCCCTTTATTATCTTTGTTGTTAAGTTTTTCCATGTCGACCAAATGCAAATAAAGGTCCCGAATTTGAAATAAAGAGTCTCCTATATAAAGGACTACATGAGGCATTTTATATCTAGAACTTACTACTTTAACACATTATACATAATAAAAAATAGTCAATAGTATAGCTCAGCATTTTACATCACACATAGAATTGCATGTTTGATAAAGGAAGGGCCTAGGTGAAAGTCATTCTTACATCTATCATGTGAGTTGATTATGCACATTCCCTAAGGGAGAACTACATTAGATCTGAGACCCTAGCTTGAGGGTTAATGTAGGTAGCGATCAAGATAGAAGGGGTTCTAAATCATGTGATCATTCTTCCCCTAACCCATTTTTCCCCCTTTTTCTTTTAATTTATTTATTGTTTGTGTGTATAGATGAATACAAGGTTTTTGAGATTAAAATAGACCTATAGTGAGTTATATTGACTTCTAGCCTATAAAATTTGGTACACAGACTCACACTAACCTGGAAAACAAAACCTATAAAGCTTAGATCCTAAAGACAATAGAAGCAGATGTAGACAATAACATTGGTACCATTCCTTTTCAATTCCAGTACTCCTATCTAATAAAAAAATGGAGCCCATATCTAGATTCTAGATAGTGTCCCAGTCCTACATCTTAGTATTCAACCCCTAAATCATTTGTTTTAGCCCATTTTCAAATAAGTTTATTTATCTTCCTCATGTAAATTAATTGATACAAATTTATACTTTACCCTATTAAACTATATTTTCCCCTTATTCCAAACCCTTATAATTTAGGAACTACACACTAGTTTCCCAAAAATAATAAAACATTTGGTGAACCCAACTTACTTCAAATAAAAATCTAAACCCTTAGGTACCCTTAGGGTTTTTCCTTCAAGTTTTGTGTAAAAAAAATATAATTTCAAATTTTTTATTTTTGTATAAATTTTTATGCATTTATCCTATTCAAAATTATTTTTAGAATTTAAAATTATTACATAATTTTCAAAATATCTAAAACCCTAGATTTCCAAATTAGGTCCTCAAACCCTAAGCCTCCCTCCCTTAAAAATTTTATAAAAACATTTTGGAATTTTTGCAAATTGTTTGATTTGTCAAAAATATTTTTAATATTAGCAGTTTTCTTGTGCAAAAATTTAAATTTCAAATTTATGATTTTTTTATAAATTTTTGTGCATTTATCCTATTCCAAATATTTTTTAGAATTTAAAATTATTTCATAATTTTCAAAAATTCTAAAACCCTAGCCCAAAACCCTAGAATTCCAACCTGGGTTCTCAAACCCCAAGTTTTCCTCCTTTACAATTTTTAGAAAAATACTTTGGAATTTTTGCAAATTTTTTGGATAGTCAAAGGTATTCTCAAAATCTCTATGTTCATAGTTATTTTTGCATTTATTTTCTTAATAGTACTTTTTAATATTCTCTTTGGTGAAATAAATAAAATGTCCCCTAAGGCACTTCTTGATCTAGGTGGATCCATGTACCATTCCATTTTCAAAAGTATTTAAATTTTGTTTGAATCATTTGCACATTTTAGTATTCATTAAGAGCTTTCTAGTACTTCTTCTGGAATGAAAAATAGAGTTTGGATGCTCAAGATATGGCTAGTTGAAGAAATATTGCAACTGGGGGTGTCGAAAGTGATGTGGCACTGTTAAAAACATGCCAAGTGGACCAATAGCCATTTGACACATGGAAAAATAATTTGTGTAAAAAAATTTTGGTTTGGTGTTTTTATGCACATGTTATTTGAAATTTTCAAACAACGTGCTAACTTGCACAAGCTACCACGTCATCCCACCAATCATGCATGGACCAAGTCAAAGCAGCGGCCTAAGTTGGTGCCTAAAGTCTTGGCATTTGAAAAGGTCCTCAACTTGGATATTTTAACCATTTAAACTGTCATACCCAATGCATGTGGGACAAAGACAAGTCAAAAGCACCAAAAAAGGAGGGAAAAACTTTCAAATCTCATGCTAAGCACCTAGAAAGGAGGAAGGTCGACCTTTTCACTCTTCCCAAGCACCTAGAAAGGTGGGAGGCAGTTTTAAACCTTGCACCTAGGGTGCAAAAGGTTAATGCCTTGACCACTTCAGCCATAGAGGTCGAAGTGTTATAAAAGGGACTAATTTCTACTTGAATAGACACAGAAAGCTAACTGTGTAAGGAGTTTTAAGAATATTAGAGTCTTATTTTTGCTTTGTATGACTTTGGGCCATTATTTTCATGTCTAAGAGATATATTTATAGGCAATAAGAGATCAGAGAAGGTGAATTGAAGAGTTGTATTGATTTTGGAAGCCATTTGTTGCACAAAATTAATGAGAACGATCCTCACTTTGAACAGACCCAGAGACATAGGCTATTGAAGCCGAACTCTATTATCAATTTGTTAGTGATTTATTCTAATTTTTATCTATTGTTTTATAATTCTAATCTTCATTTTTAATTTTGGCTATAATTTCTTTATTCAAAATTTAAAGAAAAGTTAGAAAATAGAAAGATCTTTTAAATGTAAAAGTGAGTTATTCGAATTTGCCACACTTGCATTTTCAGTTTACAAATCAAATTTTTGGTATCAGAGCAGTTGTTATTTAACAGTGATTGCTAGTGTATGTTGACAAGGTCTAAATCTCAAAAGGGTGAAGTAAAACTCATTGAGTATAATTCAGAGATTGGTTCAAGGTGTGCTTTAAGGATGGCTGAAGAAGAGATGGAATCTGATCAAGCTTTCCACCGATCTTTCATGGATATGAGAAGCATGGTTGAGGAACTATACTGTGACAAACAAAGGAAATTTGAGAATGAAAAAGAAGGTGATTCACAAGAATCAAAAGGTAAAGAAACCAAAAAACCTTCTCCATCAGATGACGGTAAAAAAATTGTGAAATCTCTCCCTTCACTAAAATTGGATATTAAGTTTGAATTACCAATGTTTAATGGTGAAGTTAATGCCAAAAAGTTGGATAATTGGGTCAAGCAGATTGAAGTTTATTACAAGGTCTAAAATATTGTAGGGGATGAGTCAAAAATTCATTTGGCTACTCTTCGTATGGGAGGCACAGCTCTCATCTGGTGGGAGAGTAAGTTGAAGGAAGTTGAGCTTCAAAACGGTAACTTGATTTCTACTTGGAATGAATTTAATGAAGAACTCAAAAAGCAATTCTATCCTTTAGGATATATGCAAAAAGCCATGATGGATTAGAAAAGTTTCAAACAAGGAAAAGGCCAAAGTGTTCAAGATTATACACAAGAATTTAGGAAAAAATCTTTACTTTTGAATGTTCCTCTATACACACAAGAAACATTGCTAAAATATGTAGGTGAGTTGCATAGTTACTTAAGACATATGATTCTTATGTTCAATCCCACTAATTTAGATGTAGTATGTGTTCAAGCCACTCATTTAGAGGCTAGAGGGAAACAATCAAAAGAATCTTTTCCTAAAGTAAAAAGCAAGCAATCTAATGTTAAGCAATCCAAAGGGGAAAGTTCATTAGGAAAGGGTAAGAGGTATCATTAGATTGGATTGCTAATGATATGGTTCAAGATTTAGGCTTTAGATTCAGGTGATGAAACTAAGATCACAACTATGGGATTACATAATGTTTTTTCTCTTTCAGTTTCTAGCACTAAGTCATCAAATGCTACATCTTCTTCTAAATAGAATTATGTGCATGTTGATAAGAAAAGAAATGAATTTTTCCACATTAGAATTGTTTTAAAACATACTAAGATTGACACTCTATTTGATAGTGGTTCACAAGCAAATTTAATTTTTGAAGAGGTTTTTAAGAAGCTAGGCTTACAAACCAATTCCCATCCAAAGCCTTATCCACTAGGTTGGGTGTGTGACAATGCGAAGCTATAAGTCTCACAAACTTGTAGGCTAAGGTTTGCCATCACATCCAAGTTTGTAGATGAGGTTGAGTTGGATGTTGTTCCATTGGACATATGTGGGATTGTTTTGAAAAGCCCATATCTTTATGATAGAAAAGCAATCTTCTATAGAGAGGAGAATAAGTACTTGCTTGTTAAGGATGGCATTGAATATATAGTTAGAGCACATCACATTAGAACAAGTCTTTCCTTGGTTGCAGCAGGGCAAATGAAAAGACTAGTTAATTTAAGCAAGAATTTTTGTCTCATGTTGATTAAGTCTAAAGAAAAAAAATATTCTCAAGCTTTGGAAAAGTGTGATCCTAGACACAAGAATGAATTGATTGAAATCATTTCTACTTATGATGATGTATTTCAGGATCCTAAGGGCTTAACCCCTAAAAGGGGAGTTCAACATGAAATTCAGCTATTGTAGGATTCTCCTCTCCCTAACATTGGCATGTACAGGTTATTAGTGGTGGAAAATGAGGAAATCAAAAAATAGGTAATGGATCTATTGGATAGAGGTGTTATTCATCCAAGTTCATCTCCTGTTGGTTCGCCAATTATTTTGGTGCCAAAGAAAGATGGCACTTGGCAAATGTGTGTTGATTTTCGTGCTTTAAACAAAATTACTATTAAGAATAGTTACCCTCTTCCTCGTATTGATGATTTATTGGATCAATTAAAACATGTTATTTATTTCACTAAGCTGGATTTGAGAAGTGGATATCATCAAGTAAGAATAAATGAAAGTGATGTGTGGAAAACTGCATTCAAAACAAAACAGGGATTGTTTGAATGGCTTATTATGCCTTTCGGGTTGTGTAATGCCCCGGCTACATTCATGAGATTGATGAATGATGTTTTTAGACAATTCCTTGATGATTTTTTTATAGTTTACTTAGATGATATATTAATTTTTAGCAAGTCATGGGAAGAGCATGTGATCCACATTAAGAAATTCATGGATGCATTACGAAGGGAAAAACTTTATCTAAAAATGTCAAAATGTGAATTTGGCAAGACCTCTTTGATATACTTGGGTTACACTGTAGGACATGGTGAATTGAATATTGATCCTGTAAAAGTGGCAGTCATTGTTAATTGGCCTACACCTACTAACACAACTGAGGCTAGAAGTTTTCTTGGTGCAGTATAGTTTTGGTGAAATTTTATTGTTAAATTTTCATATATTGCATCACCTTTGCATTCTTTGACAAGTGTGAAATAGGTCTTTCAGTGGGGAGGCAAACATCAAAAAACCTTCGACACTTTGAAAGAAAAGATAAGTACTGCTCCGGTCTTGGCACTTCCTGATATACAACAACTATTTGAGATTGAGATAGATGCAAGTATGTTATGGGAGTTATTTTAATACAAGGTAAGAAACCAGTTTTTTATCATTCTGAAACCTTTACAAGTGCAATAATAAAATATCCAACTTATGATAAGGAATTGTATGCATTGGTTCAAAGTGTTAAAAAATGGAAACATTACTTAATGGGAAAAGAAACAATAATACATACAGATCATCAACCCTTATAGTATCTTCAATCATAAAAAAACTACAATAGTCTAGACATTTTTGTTGGATGGGTTTCTTACAACAATTTCATCTTGTGATCAAGTATAAAAAAGGAATTCAGAATAAGGTTGCAGATATGCTATCTAGGCCTCCTATGGTTGTTGCATCTATTCTTTTACAACATGGTTCTTTGTCTCATGAAAGTTATAAAGAACAATATGTGAATGATCTTGATTTTCAGGATGTTTATAAATACTTGATGAGTAGTAGACAAGTAGAAGAATTAGACTATCATGTACACAATGATCTTTTGTATCATTTAAGTAAACTATGTATTCCTCAAAATGAGAGGGTGCACATGATTAGAGAAGCACATACTTCTCTTATTTTTGGTCATTTTGGAGTTGTTAAAATGGTTGCACATTTGAAGATGTATTGTTATTGGCCTCATATGTAGGAAAATGTTGCTAAATATATAAAGGGATGTACTCTTTGTGCCACAAGTAAACCTAGTAATAGGAAATTGGGACTTTACACTCCTCTACCTATTCCTACTCGCCCCTGGGAAAGTATCTCCATGTATTTTGTGGGGGGTTGCCTATGACACAAAGAAAACATGACTATTTATATGTGGTTGTGGATAGATTTATCAAAATGTGTGTTTTGATTCCTTGCACTAAGCAAATTACTGGTGAAGGCACTGCACATTTGTTCTTTAAACATGTATGGGTTCATTTTGGTTTGCCTACTTCAATTATTTCTGATTGGGATTCTTGATTTATTGGGGAGTTTTGGTCAACTTTGTGAGTACTAATGGACACTAAATTAAAAAATATCATGGCATTTCATCCACAAATCGATGGACAAACAGAGGCTGTGAACCCCACTATGGTACATTTGCTTAGGGGTTATAGCAATAAACATCCAAATTTATGGGATGAACAATTGTGTTACATATAGCATGCATATAACTAGGCACTTCATTCTTCTGCTATGAAATCTCCACTTGAAGTTTGTTATGGATACTTGCCTAAATCTCCTCTAGATGTTTGCTATGGATAGGATACAACTGTTGGTGAACCAAAAGAAGCCATTCGAGCCAAGAAGTTCATTGAACAAATATAGCTCATTCATCAGACTGTACGTACTCAATTGGAGAAAAATCAAGCCAAGTACAAAGCCAGGCATGACAAACATCCTATTGATCACCAATTTGTTGTAGGTGATATGGTATGGCTTCACATTAGTAAGGAAAGACTGACAGGTGAAGGTAAAAATTTGAAACCAATCCGATATGGTCCTTTTCAGATAACGAAAAAAATTGGCACAAATGCTTTCTGATTAGATTTACCATCTTACATGTAGATTTATTCAATTTTAAATGTGGATAATCTAAAATTATATGAGCCTCCAATGATAATTGATCATGATGAAAGTGTATCCATTCCTTTTATTGATGATTTTTCTCCTGAATATCTTACAAAATTGTAGGAAGATACTATACTTGACAGGAATATGTGGACTTCACAAAGAGGTAATGTTGAATATCTTCATGTTGGTCTTAAAGGGATGCACCCAAGCAAGGCCAGATGGATGGAAGTCGAAAAGGTGAGGGAAAAATACCCTCACCTTATTACCAATTAATTTCAACTTTCAGAGGTCCAAAAGTTCCCAGTGGGGAGGACTGATCCAGGTGGATATATGTACCATTCCATTTTTAAAAGTCTTAAAATTCTATTCAAATCATTTACACATTATAGTATTCATCGAGATCTTTCCAGCACTTCTTTTGGAATGAAAAATGGAGTTTGGATGCTCAAGATATGGCTAGTTGAAGAAATCTTGCGACAGGAGGTGTCGAAAGTGACGTGGCACTGTTAAAAACATGCCAAGTGGACCAATAGCCATTTGACACATGTAAAAATAATTTAGTGCAAAAAAATTTTGGTTTGGTGTTTTTATTCACATGTTATTTGAAATTTTCAAACAAGTCACCAACTTGCACAAGCTGCCATGTCACCCACCACGTCATCCCACCAATCATGCATGGACCAAGTCAAAGCAGTGGCCTAAGTTGGTGCCTAAAGTCTTGGTATTTGAAAAGGTCCTCAACTTGGCTATTTTAAGCATTTAAATTGTCATACCCAATGCATGTGGGATAAAGACAAGTCAAAGGTGCCAAAAAAGGAGGGAAAAACTTTCAAATCTCATGCTAAGCGCCTAGAAAGGAAGAAGGCTGACCTTTTCACTCTTCCCAAGCACCTAGAAAGGTGGGAGGTGGTTTTGAACCTTGCACCTAGGGCACATAAGGTTAATGCTTTGACCACTTCAGCCATGGAGGTCGAAGTGTTATAAAAGGGACTAATTTCTACTTGAATAGACACAAAAAACCGACTGTGTAAGGAGTTTTAAGAAGATTAGAGTCTTATTTTTGCTTTGTACAGCCTTGGGCCATTATTTTCAAGTCTAAGAGATATATTTATAGGCAAGAAGAGATCAAAAAAGGTGAATTGAATACTTTTATTGATTTTAGAAGCCATTTGTTGCACAAAATTAATGAGAACGGTCCTCACTTCGAACGGACCCAGAGACGTAGGCTATTGAAGCCGAACTCCGTTATCAATTTGCTGGTGATTTCTTCTAATTTTTATCTGCTATTTTATAATTCTGATCTTCATTTTTAATTCAAGTTATAATTTATTTATTCAAAATTTAAAGAAAAGTCAAAAAATAGAAAGATCTTTTAAATGCAAAAGTGAGTTATTCAAATTTACCACACTTGCATTTTCATTTTACATATCACTTCTTCCCTCTCATCCCATAGATGAATTTTTAATATTTTCTCATAATTATGACAATGAATGGAAAAATTTGCAAAATTATACATTAGCTAAAAATGTGGAAAATGATTCCATTTATAATTAATATAATTACTATTGTTGCAATGAGGAATATGATGATATACATGATAGTGATGTGAAGTAAAAATAGATGCATCTTCTTCTCTTAAACCTATCTCTTTTATTCCCTTTTCTAAATAAAATAATTTTGATAAATGGGAAAGATACTTTTCACCTCATTCTCCTATGCACAATGCACCAAATGAAAAAATTAGTCATATACTTCTAAGTGAACCTCTTATTGGTGATAATTTTCTTCAATGTGAACCCAATCTCTCTCTCTGTTTTGCTACTTCTATGTTCAAATTACAATAATATAAATGCAATAGAATAAAATTTTCAATGCATAGTCCAAATGATGCATCTCATGATCTTAACTCTACTTTATCAAAAGAATGTCCAAATGAAAATTCTTCTTCTCGTATTCCTCATATTGTACATGAAAATAATACATACACTCCATCTATGGATAACATTGATGCACATGATATTCTAATTTCAAATTATACTTTATTAAATATTAGAGAAGAATTAAATTCTTTTATTAAATATTATAAAAGAATTAAATTCTTCTCTTACACCTCTCCTTAGTTGCACTGAAAGTGATAATGAGTATGATAGTGAACATGCAAATGAATATGAAAATGAGAGTGATTATGAATAATATTATAATGATGACAATGCATGAAACAATGATGATTATTATGCACATAGTGAAGAAGAATATGCATCTCATGTTTTTAACTCTTCTCTCACTCATCTCAAACATAATGTAATTCCAAATGTTGTTTCTACTTTTATGCATGATTTTATTTTAAATAATGGACATGTTTATGCTAATAACACATATTCTACTTAATTAGAATGTGATACACTAAATCACAAAGAAACCAACGAATCTCCCAAGCCACCCCTCACTACAATAGAACCCATTTCTCACTCTTCACCCAAAGAGAATGGTAGCCCACATCCCTCTAGTAAGGTCCAAGTTACCATTACTCCCAAGGTTCAAGTGAGCACACCCCCTCTTTATGATCTAGTTTCTAAATTTATCATTCCCATGGATAAAATTAACAATCAAATTCAATGATTAAATTAACCACTTCAAGATGCTAATGTACCATCCTAGGAGATTTTCTCTTTGATGCATGTAGTTGGTGAATTAAAACACCAAGTACATCTCCTTACCTTGGAAAACAAGGCTTATAAGTCTTGGATGGATGCCAATGATCTACATGGTAACCCTATTTCAAAGACATTTATAAAATCTTCATTACCTAAGCATTTCCAAATACCATCATTACCTCACTTTGATGTAATTGGAGATCCATTCATACACCTTCAGGTATTTTATAAGGCTTTGCCATCTCATGTGAGTCCTTTGATTCTACCCAAGTTATTCCAATAGACATTAGTGTGGGAAGCATATAATTGGTTCTTTCATCTACTCCCCATTGGCTTCTTGCACACATATAATGACTTAGAGGAGGTATTTCTCAGACATTACATAGTAAACATGGGCCTTCATGTTACAAATGAGAAACTTATAACTTTACGTCAGAATACTTCAAATCCAATTAGTGATTATATCTTACAATTCAAGAATCACATGTTAAGATTGATATATAAACTATAAAATTTAGTGATTCAACATATCTTTATTAAGGGGCTTCGTCAACCTCTCCTCGAGCATATACTATATTAGACAGAGTCTTCTTTCAGGCACTCATGTTATACAATTCTACCTTTAGAAAAGAAATTGGTATTGATTGAGGTAGATTCAATTAATCAAATTACTCTATATTTCATAGCAGTATCTATAGCTCCTAGCACACAACATCCACCATGTCGTAAACAAGATAGGAGACCATAACTAGACAAGAAACTGGGTAAGAACAGAGAGCTAGTCTCTAGAGTACAACCTACAATATGCACTAAAAATAACAACATCAAGACACCATTACAATTTGATTTAGTGCAGGATAGCCCATCTATCATATTATCAACACTATTGGATAGGAGGTTAATCACATTACCTTCTAATCATTGATGAGATCTACATCTCCAATAAAAATAGCCACATCAACCCTTTTACAACTATCACTATATCTGTAGACATAGAGATAATGATTATTATGGACTCTAAGATAACATTTATAGATGTGTTGATAATGGCATCATAGAATTCACATAGGTGGCATCGAGATATCCTCCACCATACAACCATAGACCTCATTCATCTATGACTGAGTCATCTTAGGACATTCCTTCATAGGAATCATTGGTCACTCATCATGAGAGTAATGCACATTCTAGGATAGAGCCTCACAAGAGATATCCTATTCCACCTATTCAAAAGGTTTAGAAACTAGTACAATGAGAGCTTCCTATATATAGTAGATATTCCAAGGATTATATAGTGCAGTTCCATATACATATCCAATAGAGTCACAAGCACCATAATAACATACTACTCATGAAAAATATTAACTATGGCCAGATTTTATGGGTCCTATCTCACATAGTAATCCACTATGGTTAAGATTAAATGAACCCACATCATAGAGTACTACTCATGAGAAACATACACTATAGCCAGATTTTTTGGGTCCTGTCTCACACAACAATCCATTAAAATTGAGATTAAATAATCCTGCATCATAGGTTTTAGTTTCAGCTTGATCTATGTCTCATTCATATGCATCATAACAAAGTCCATAGGGTATATGATTACAAATAGATGATCCTTATTCATAACATATAATTTTAGTTCAAAACAATAAAGCTACATTTTATAAAATCTCTACATCTAGCTATAGTTAGTACACAATAGATAGTATTAAATATAGAGTATATTCCTACATAGCATGAGTAGTATGGGAAATTTTTTAGTTGGCCAACAAGGTTCAGATAGTGATATAGCACAAAGTGATATGATGCAAATTCATATCAGAATTAGTTCATAGCTTCACTTAGTAGGGAAATAAAGGATCCAGAGGTCTATCTAGCCTTCGTATTATTGAGCCACTCTTAGGGAAGTAATACGCACAGCATGTTATCTTACATCCCCACATACTAAAAACTAACATTCCTAACTCCCAATAAACTATCCATAGAAAAAAAAACTAGCCTATCAAAAATCTAGATCTTACCAAATCCTATTTTACCAATATTAAACCAATGCAACTTATCCAAACAAATTACCAATCTCAAACCAAGTCAAATTTATCTAAATAGTTTACCAATTACCAAAACAAACAATTTTTTTCTTACATATGATTACAATTTGAAATCAATAACCTAACATCACAAATATCAACAAAACAATCAACTCACGTATCTCAAGTACCATTTTAGCAAACATATATAACATTTAACATTAATACCAGATCAACTACTTCTAATCAATAAATTGCACTAAATTTAACAATATATTCAAATCCCATAAGATAGTATGCATGAGCTAAAATCAAACCAACATCCATACATATATAACTAAGTTTTTAAATACATATATGCTATATCAAGATATAATCAATCATGAATGGGTGTCATACCCTCACTCTTAGTCTCACTCTCTCCTCTAGTACTAGTCCCATAGTCAAACCTCATATTCAATGTCCTTGCACCTCCTTGAGCTCCTGAACACCTCTTACAATGACTATATCACTCTATCAATAGACCATGTTCTTCATGTAAGTCCATATACTACCTCTACAAATCCATTTACTCATCCATAATCTATGTACTCACTAATCCATAATCAGGAAGATGCATCTTATGCCTATCTCACTTAGTCCTCAGCTCATCTCTCTCTCACTACCTTAACATATGTAGTTGTATCTATAGCAGCCCTATTAAACAAATGAACATAAACACCAGCTATAACTATCACTCACTCTATCAAACCCTCCTCCATAACATCATCAGGAACATGTTGTGTGAGCTTGTGAAGTGTAGACTTAATGATGGTCTCCCAAAACCCATCATCTTCACCTCCTACCTTACCCTATGTTTCATCCTGAGCACCCTCTGCTCCACCTACATGAAAAATTACAACACTACATTAGACATGAATTTTTAGAACAAGCTAAAACATGTGCAAAAACTTAATAAAATAATTCAAATATAATCAATGCTTACCTCCCATCATCTAGATCAGAGCAAGGCCATCATACTTAGGGGCATCCCCTCCATCAATAGGATATAATGGAGCCCATTGATACCTCATCCACCATGTGGTATATGCCTTTGTGCCTCCAACATCATCTACATCAGGAATATCTTAGTTTTATCTCATGCATCCAAAGGTAATGGTGCTAACTCAGCCTCATTAGGCCTACCATGAGCTCCTACCCTCATTGGTACCCACACACTCTTCACCCACACCCATGTTATTGGGGGCACATCTTGTGGTACCCCAAAATTTCTAGTCATGCACTCACACTGAAAGTGCTCATACACTCCAACCCAATGGTCATGTAGTCAATAACTGACCCTTATATATTTCAACTACACTCCATCCTCACGACACCTAAGGAATCCTCTATAGGGCCTTCATATGATATCTTGAGCCACCAATCTATCTAAAATTCATCTATAATGATCTATCCCAAGAGACCAGATAGCTAATATACTCATCCACCACTCCCCATATGGTTTTGGGGGTGCCCACCTCTCCCTCGACAATCCTATCAATTACATAACCACTATATGCTCATAAACCCAATAATGTAATAAATTAGTTGCACTCACCCACCACTAAATGCCTCTTTAGTAAATTGATAAAGATCCCTATATAAGTGGGAAAGCATTGTCTTAGCCCATGATAAAATAGTGGCATGCACCTCTATAATGCACACAATCATATGCATCCTATATGAAATCAATGCCCCACTCTCATCTATAGAAACAAATGAAGCCAACAACATATCCAACCACTTTCATAGGCACGGAACACTCAACCGCACAATAACTAACAATAATACATCACGATCACTACATCTCATATGTATGCCTAAGGGCATACCAATAAAATATAGGGATGCACAATCATTATTATCCACACCTATGTCATCTTTTAATGTCACTTGATGCCCACTAACTAATAAGTGTATAATATGGTACACATCCTCCAAAATAATCATAATCTCCTTATTAGGAATCTATAAATTACATGTATCTACATTCCACCTCTCACATAAGGTGGTAATCAAATACCTATCCCATTGCATAGGACCTAGGTCACACACATGACCTAACCTTGCTTTATCCATCATATCCCTCTCATCAACAGATAAAGGAAATAGTTTTAATGTCTCCATAATCTGACCTCTATGGAACTCTCTCATCCATACCTCACCTTGAAAAAACACCAAAAAAAATCATATACATCAGTTAACCATGCCAAATCAATAACCAACTAAAAACATGACAACTAAACTAAGTAATAGCTCAAAAAATCTAGCCTCTAGGACAATAACATTAGGTATAGGTTAGCAGTGTTGGATAAGAGTGTTGTAACATAGAAAATAGCACTAGAGCTTGGACAAAAATGTTGGAGGAGTGATAGGAGTGTTGAAACTAGTCAAAATTTTCCTATGCTACTTAAAACACATCAAAAACATCAAAAATAAGTTTCTAAACCAGCAAAAATAACGTGTTTTAGCTACTTACTAGGGTAACCTCCCCACCAGCCTCCATCTAGGCTACCAACTACTTAAAATAGGTCATGGTAGGTGTTCATATCCTTGGCATGTCTCCTACTCTAGAGATCTAAAATCTCAAACTAGTCAATACACAAATGAATCGAGAATCAATCCAATTCTCTTATATCAAACAAAATTTCTCATTAAAAGCAAAATACCATTTTTCCTATAACTTTTACCTTGTAGTTTCATTTTACAAACCATTTTATTCCATAGAATCATAACAATGGTACCTTTGATATTACATGAGACTCGCTCTCTTAATACATCATTTGTCTACTATGGCATACACATCTCTATACCAATGTTTACCTAGATATACAATTTGGTCCTAACCAATCAAAGACTCATTCAACTATCAAACAACTCAGTCTAATCAATCAAGAAACTTCTCAAACAATTCAAACTATACCAACCTCACTTCTATCATTATGCCACTAGTCATCACTTTTGGCTTAATCTCCTCTATCATAGATCTTGTCCCTCTCCCCAAAAGGGGGCATCATTCTTACTATTCCTATTCCTACACTTATCCAACATGCTTATTCCACTCTCATAGATTGATACACCATGATTATTACATATACAGTAGTCAGATTATTAGATTTATCTCAAATAGATCAAAATATATAGTGATTCAAACTACATGGGTCACTCAGTATGGTTTTTACACCTCTAGTATTCAGATTATTAGATTTAGGTTAGATCGGTCAAAATATACCATGATTTAGATTACATGGGTCACTTAGCATTACTTAGGACATTCAAAGGGACATACCTTTAGTTTATAGATACATATATTAGTTAGATATATAGTGGTTTAGATTATATGAATTCACAGTGACTTCAATATAGATTCAGACTAGATACCAACTTAGGGGGCATCTACATTACTACACGTCTCATACATACAACTTCATACAACATGACACAACTACAAGACTAAATAATAGATTATAGGCATAGTGCAGAACACATTATTTTGATCTCCAATTTTTTGCATGAGATATGGCAATATAGTTCATTTCACATGTGGTTATATAGATTTCTAGACTCTACATATGCATCACTCACATACTAGATTTGAGGGCATGGCACAGATGTTCATGTTCTTCACCATCTATGATTATACAGATTGGAATGGCAAGAAATTCCATTCTCTTATTACACATTTACCAAAGCTTTAGATTACACCTATCTATACCCATGATATCACTAAGTTAGACCATATAATCATTGATAGATGTTGGTCCATAGCATTACCAAGACCTAGACTACATGAGTTTGTGTGAGATAGAGGGTAGATATTGGTATTAGACCTTTGAGCACTTCTCATCTCTAGTTTAGATTATTCAAATTGGGGGCATGATAAATTTTTCTCTTCATAGCATACATATTCTATGCACACATTTTAGATTATATGAGTTTATGTGGGATAGAGGATAGACATTGGTTTTGGGCCTCTGAGCATTTCTCATTCTAGTCAGATTCAACATAGGGGGAAATCATTGCCTTCCTTCTCCATGTTATATATATTTCACTTTCAAATTTAGTATATGGGGCATCTATTTTAGGGATTCCTTCTTTATCCAGGAACTATTTGGATCTCCATCCACTTCCTTGGCTAGGAAGTGAAATGGATCATATTTTAGCACACTTATCTCCACACAGGTAGGTTCAGGTACACATTTTCTTTTCTTTCTTTTACTCTAGTACTTCCTTTCATTACATCACTAGAATAAAATGGGGGCAAATGTATACACCCTAAATTGGTCAAGAAACCACACATTTCATGTCTTTTCCTAGTCTTTTCATAGGAGACTTCAATAGGAGAATAAGAGCTTTTGTTCATATTTGGCCATGTCCTTTGTTTTATTCATTTTGGCCTTGTTTTATGCTTAAGTCACCTTTTTTCTTATTCCCAATCATCCAAATCCTTTCAAATGGTCATTTCAGCTCAGCTAGGTTGAGTTCTCTATCTTTTTTCTATCCCCTAGGTCCTGAGACTATAGGACAGGAGAGTTGGGGTTGGAAAATAGCACCAGTGTCACTAGTGTCCATTATTAATGCCCTTGTCTAAATCCATTTTCACATCCAATAGTCAATTTCCTTTGCTCAATAGGTCTTATCCCTTTCTTAACTTCATCCTTAAGTTTTTCCATGTTGGCCAAATGTAAATAAAGCTCCTAAATTTGAAATAAAGAGTCTCTTATATAAAGGACTACACAAGGCATTTTATATCTAGCACTTACTAATTTGGTACATTAGACATAATAAAAATTAGTCAATAGTATATCTTAGCATTTTGCATCACACATAGAATTACATGATTTATCAAGGAAGGGCCTAGATGAAAGTCATTCTTAGATCTATCATAAGCATTGATTATGCACGTTCCCTAAGGAAGAACTATATTGGATTTGAGACCCTAGCCTGAAGGTTAATATAGGTAGCAATTAAAACACCAGGGGTTCTAGATCATGTGATTATTCTTCCCCTAACCTAGTTTTTCCCGCTTTTTCTTTTGATGCAATTATTTTTTGTATGCATATAGATGAATATAGGGTTTTGGAGATTAAAATGGACCTACAATGAGTTCTATTGACTTCCATCCTCTAAAATTTGGTATGCATGCTCACACTGATCTAGAAAATAAAATCCAAAAAGATTAGATCCTAAAGACAATATAAAAAAAGGTAGAAAATAGTGTTAGTGCCACTCCTATCTAGTTTTGGCATTGTCTAATCAAAAAATGAAGTCCATATCCAAATTCTAGATAGTGTCCCAGTCTTGCATCTCAGTTCCAGCCCCTAAATCATCTATTTCAGCCCATTTTCAGATAATTTCATTTATCTTCCTCATGTAAATTACTTGATATAAATATATATTTTACCCTATTAAACTATATTTTCCCCTTATTCTAGACCCTTATTATTTAGGAATTACACACTAGTTTCCCAATAATAATAAAACACCATGAAAATCGTTGACCCTTTCTTATCTGTCCAAGGGAGTGATAGGAAAGAGGAAATGGTTTTTATCAATTTTTGATCATTTTAAACCACTTGAGTCTAAAAATGACCTATGGGGATCCTAAAACATTCACACCTATAGATGAGTCACATGAATCCATACAAACATCTAAAACTAATTTTTTACAGGTGATCTTCTTTTTTACATTAGACCTACAATATTTCAATTTCAAAGCCTTATTTTATCCTTATTTGACATAAATACATTATATTTATTATTAAAACATTTTTCTTTTTGTTAAAAACCATAAAATTCCTTTAAATGACCAAAAAGATGGTGCAAAAGGACATTAAGAAAGTGGACAAATATGACAAAGGCTAAAACATGTTGTATGACCCTCAAAGTATGACTTGACATCATTTAGGATGATGGTGACCATTTTCAAACTTAGAGGACCTTATGGAAATTTTGAGCATCTAGGGGGTTGACCTAATTTGACCTAGGGTAAAATTTTGGTCAACATTTGGTGATTTCTAGAGATAACATGCTTGTTATGCTAAAGACCAATTGCCTTAACCTTCCATTAGGTAATGGAGTCACTCATATAATGCAATTGAAATTGATATGCCTCTGAAAAGACTCCAAACTCACACTAAACACAATAAGAAATAAACACACAAAATAAGATAACAAGACACACACATTTGTTATCTAAGCACTTAGGGAAAACACATAAACAACTCATACCAAATAATGTTCCTATCACTTATGGAAAACACACACCTATCTTAATATATACAAGACATCAAAACACTTGAGGTGAATAAAAACTCCTTCATTGCTTCAACTCGGGTCAAAGACAATGTTTCTAGAATCACTGCTACTCCATGAGAACAAACCATCATATGATGAATGTTTGTCAATGAAAACTTACTTATAAAGATAATCAAATGACTTTCCATTTTTGGAGCTTCTTCTAACTAAAATTTTATCACTTGTAACTCTCATGAACACTCCATATAGTTTTCCTATATGTTTTTCTAATTTTTTAACTTGTTTTACCTTTATCATGTTCACTTGACACTCCTCAATCTGATCATTGGGAGTCATGAAACCCTTCCCAACTTCAAATGTATTTGGATCATGATATCTCTATTATTAGGAGTCATCAAGGTTGTCTTCTAGTTTATCAAACACTTCATGTTCTACAAAAGTTGTTTTCTTCTTGGTAGAGACCTCATGATCTTTTGTGTGCTCATTAGGTACATAATTGACCTCATCATTAGGTCTATATTCCTTTTGAAGAGTTGTAAACTTACTTACCTCTTCAAACTTTTGCACTATGGCATTGAATTATTGTCACATATGGTCTAACTTTTCTTGAGGTTCATGCTCATCAATATTATCTTATTTGGCAAGAAAAACTGAATTCTCACTAGGGATATCATGTTATGTTATAGCTAGAATAATAACATCATCATCCATATGCAAAAGGTAGTTTTACCATGCAACCTGTCTTAGAGTGTCATTAGAATTTTCATCAAGAGACCCATCACATTATTCATGGAGGATGTATGTACCAAGACCTATTTCTTAAATATGATTATATGGATCAAATCCATACTACTCAACCCCCCATTCATTAAGGTATAAGTCAGCTATGCCATCAAGAGGTGTTAGAGGTTCTTGATCACTAGGATTATCTTCTTCATCACTGATATTGCAATTCATGTTTGATGTATAAGGCACATATGTATCTACATAAAATTTAAATAGAGGTTTATATTTTATTGATACTTTAGAACCATACCTAGTCTTAAATTCCATATAAGACCAATTTGAAGTCAAGAATCCTCCAATCTTAGAAATAAAATCCCTTGACAAGCTAAGGGCAAAGTGAGGTGGCACATCCATAACCACAACATCTTGATAAATAGTGAAAGTAGGACAAACATGAAGAAAAATTTAAAAACATTTGATTATGCCAATTATCTTGGCATTTGAACCATCTAATTTTAACACTCCCTTAGAATGAGGTTCATACTTCAAATTCAACTTATCAACTACTTATTTGGGCATGACTGAAGTACTTTATCCACTATAAATCAAACAATTATGAACTAAAAAATCTCTAATGATGATAAAAACATAAAATGGAGGAGGTTTACCTACTTTCTCAATTTTGTTTAGATGTCCCTCACTATGCTTCAATGTATTTATCAAGGGTACCTCTTTCCCACTAGGCTACTTGGTTTCCATGTTATGTTTGGATAGCTCTTCTTGGAGTAGGGACACTTGCCTAAGTATTTCTAGTTTATCCCACATTGATACATTAACATGAGCCTTCTTCATCTGCTTTACATTGTTAGTGAAAGAGCCTCTAACCTTAGCTTGTCCACTAATAGGAATAATGGTGATTATAACTTGATAATTCTGAGGTGTGAAATAAATCTTAGCATTCTCAATTTTTTGACCTATTTATGCATTTTTTATTACATTAGACATATATTCCCCTTGGAATGTTTTAAATCTTATTGATGGACCATTACCATCCCCTTGAATCTCTTCAATTGCCTTTCTCTTTGACCTTACATTTGCAGCTATAGGACTTGAGTCTTTGCTTGATTGTCATTGATAATTCAAAACACATGAGTCTTATTTCTTAAAATTTACTAAAGTAGGCTCTACTTGAGCATTCTTTCCATTATTCTATCCTCCACTAGTTACATCAGTTTGAGTCATGGCTTGCATTGTTCCCAAATGTGCCATGAAAGCTTGATTGAAGGACTCATTAGCATAGGTAAATAGATCATGAGGTTGATCCCATGGAATTTGGTCCTAATGATCTTAATCAAGGTTATTTTCATTAGGAACTAATTATTTTAAGGTGGAGGGAGTATTGGGATTATAACCATTATATGATTTTTCTTAAACTAGTTGTCCTTGAACTTAAAGATGAGCTTGAAATGGTGGTTTATTGCCTTGATAGTTTAGATAGGACTGATTTTTTTGATTGTATATTTGGAATGGTCTCCATTATTAATATTTCAAAATCCTATTGAGACCTAAAATATATTTTTCAAGAGCCTTGACTCTTTTTACCTCATTATATTTACTTGATTGGCTAGGAGTAGTTAGCTTATATTTTGGTGTAGGGATGGGAGCAATAATAGGTATAGATGTTTATAAATCATGGAATAGAGGAATAAGGGGTTTTAGATAAATATTCCTAGCATGAATCAAATAGTTATTATCTCTAATGGCCACTTGATATGCATTAGGCAATGTGTTCCCTCCCATAGACTGTACCATCATAGAAATATCACTATCAAAATCCTTAAGATAATAAAGGAAAGCATGATGTATAGTAAGTCCTACCTAGATTAGGATCCTATACCATGTCTTCTAGAACCTTGTGTTGAAGTCTTGGATATATTTTTGAGGGGATCTCTTTATGTTGGTTAGTTTCTCAGTCAATGACAAGTTTTCAATCATGTCCTCAAAGCATCACTTAACTCATCCCATTTAGTGATAGATTAAGGAGCCAAAGTACCATACCAATCAAGAGCATTCCCCTTCAAAGAAATAACCAACAACATAATGTCTATATTCTCCTCAATGATATGATGTCTATTACAGAATTTGGCAATGTTTCTAATGTGATAAATAGGAGTAATGATAGTCTCACCTGTGTATGAAGGGACACTTTTGAGGGCTAATATGGGAATGTCATCATGATGGGAAAGTCTTAGAGGACTATATCCATTTAAATAAACAAAAGGTAAGTTCCTTACCATGATATCTTTAGGATTTTTCAATATTGGGCCAATCAAAAGCCTTCTTATAGATCTATGATCAAGGTAGGATTTCTTTGGGTAAGGATGAGTGCTATCAAATTTATTTCTTATGAGTGATTAATAAGAAATCTCTTGGAAATCAAAAGGAATGCCTTTAGTGTAAGTTCTTGTGTTTACCTTAAACATGAAATAATTCACTAGTCTACCACAAAGATTTAATTGTTGGATTCACCGAATACTACAGGAAGTAGACTATTACAACCTCTTTGTTATCAAGACAAGCATCCACCTTGAATAATCTTCTTGGACCACAAGTCCCACTACGCATACCAGAACTATTATAGCCCAAATTTTCACCCTAGAGAAGTCAATCAGACCTTCTCAAATTTGGGATAACATGGAATTGTCTGTGAATATAGGTAGATTGCTATGAGAAATAGATCTATAGATTATGGGATAGCTCCCTTGATCTATCTGTTTAGGTTCTCAACTACAATAGTCTAATCACTTATTAGGGGTGAAAAGAGAGAAAGAAACATGAAATCAACTTACTCTAATGGAGGTGATATACTAAGGATATCTCCATAAACATAATTTAAATTACTCTATGAAGGTATATTACTAAAATTCATCTCAATTCAAGGTTCTTCTAGCAAAAGAATTTCTACATGGAAGTAGATTACCATGCATTTATGAAGGTGGGTAAATAAGAGGTCTAATCTTAGACACTAATAATATTATTCACACTTAAAATACACCTTAAAATTACTTACACTTCATGATACCTATTAAAGGAGATATTAATTACACAATACATACAAGAGCAGAATGGAAGCAAGGAGAAACCATCATCACTTGCCATCCAAATGGATTACTTAACATACTTAGGAAATAATTTTAGAGGGTAAACCAGATTGTGAACTTTATTCAAAGGAAAAATAATATTTCAAACTAGTAGGGCTTCACCATACCAATTCTAGATCCTTTATAATTCCAAAATAGCTTTTATATATAGAGCAATAGGAGAAGAGAGAGAAAGAGTGATGTTGGAGAGTCACAACTCCAAGTGCCGATTATTGAAGACCAGTTAAAATTCAAGAGAAAGAGTTAAAAAATAGATCATGAGGTTATCTTGGACAAGTTCCTATCTAAAATATAAGATCCTCTTGAATTTGGCATAGGGACACTTCATTGTCTTTCTTTAAACTACTTTCCTTGATGAGGAGTTCACTAATTGTCTAGAACTACATTGGAAGTCATTGATATATGTGCACTAACTTGAGAAGGTGGAAAATTTATTGGTGAAGGTAATTATGCATCCCTTTAATTTATAGTCTTCTCTTCTCTTTTCCACTTGTTATCACTTCTTTATAGTAACTCACTAGCCCTTTAGGCCTAGACTCTTCAACTTGTCCTAGGATGACCTATACATAGAGATTCCATTATAGAGATGTAATACACATATTTATAACTTATTTTTCTTCTAGTATATAATATAGACATAAATAAAACTCAAAATCATACTTCTCATATTCAACTTTTGTAGTTATCTTGCTTCTTATTATTATGTCCAAGACTACCTACAAAAATAAACTTATGAGAGGAGTCTCCATACATGATTAAGGTGATAATGGGGTTTGAGGAGTTAGAACACATCTCCACACACCTTCCACCATGTATTTTACCCATCTATTCCTTTTTTCAGCTTCAAATCACCTCAAATCTTATTAAAAACATAGAATTTGACGCATCCATACAAGTGATGGTATGGAATAATTGAGTGGTAGGGAGACTAAGAGAGTGTCAAGTAGGTCCAAATAATTTTACAAGCTAGTTTACCCTCTATGTATGCATTTTTATTCATCTCTTTCTCATCAATATTTTATGAGGGTTTTAGGAGGGTTTTAATTAGTTTAAGTTCATAGCAATGGTTCATAAAGGTTAGGCCTCTGACGTTAAAAACAAGCCATTTAATTCAATTACATGACATACCTCAACTCTATATAATTTTTTAATACCACATGCATCTTGTTCATACATTTGGGAGTGAAAGAAGTTGTCTCTCAGGTAACTGCTATGCATTTTGGACACCCCTAAGACAAATTAAGGCCAAAAATGACCAATCTAAGTTTTTACGTACAAACAAATGATTCTCATCAACCCTCCATTCTCTAATTAAATCTCTCACATTACTTTTAAATATCACATGATCATAGGAGTGAAGTTAGAATCCTAAGGTTCATACCTAGTTTTAGGCCTCAAAGGTGTAGATTGGATTTTCTAAGTATGTGACCCCCTAACAGCTCTTTACTTTGATTTTTGATCTTTTGGTCCAACTAAGATGTTAGCCCCTATAGGTGTTCATTTAGGATTATTGATTGTGTTCTTTTGGTTTTAGGTTTTCACCAACCACATAGCAATGTTATCCTAATCCATGAATTTTTTTGAGATTTCAATATAATTTCAAATGCTTCCAAAAATTCTTTGGTCCCTCTTTTAGGACTGAACATAACTAGGTTTCTAGTGGTAACCTATAGGTGCCTATTTTATGGCTACTTGACTATATCAGGTGTCTTAGACCTTACCTTCCATCAATGATCCTCTTCAATACATACCTTCAATGGAGAATTTGAATATCCATGCTTTGAGGGGTTAAAAACAAGTTTATTATCCTTAAATTTAAGCCACTCATATATGGATAAACTCTACAACTATCAAACACTATTCTTAGCTTTCATTGGTGTTCACTTCTAGCATAAGAGGATGATTATACATATCATCTATAGTCACATGTGCCAAACCATATTTAAATCAATATGAAATTTTTTTATATGCTCTAAAATTATACATACATTACTTGGTTCACACATATCAATCTCTAAAGTGCAACTAGATTAGAAAACTTGAGCCATTGGGATTGCATAGGAAGTTTGGAGGTACTACAATCTTAATTATTGTTCATAAATCATAGGACATGAATCCTAAAACTATGAACATTAAATTTAATATCATAATGACCTCTAATATCCTCCAAGTTCACTCACTCCAACTCCTCTTCTCTATTCTATACCAAATGAAAACTATTGACCCTTTCTGAGTTGTTTAAGGGGGTGATAGGAGAGGTGAAATGGTTTTTATTAATTTAAACCACCTAAGCCTAAAAATGACATATGGGGATGCCATGACACCTTCCTAAATAATTTACACCTATAGATGAGTCACCTCCATCCGTACAAATATTTGAAACTAACTTTTTTCAAGTGATCTTTTTATTTTTTACATTAGAACTACAATATTTTATTTTCAAAGCTTTATTTGATCCTTCTCTGACATAAATATGTTAGATTTCTTCTTGAAACATTTTTCCTTTTGTGAAAATTCATACAATTCCTTAAAACAACCAAAAATATGGCACAAAAAGACATTAAGAAAGTGGACAAATATGACAAAGGCTAAAACACATTATATGACCCTCAAAGTATGACTTGACCTTATTTAGTACCATGGTGACCATTTTCAAACCTAGAGGACCTTATGGAAAGTTTGAACATTCATGGGGTTGACCTGATTTGACTTGGGGTAAAATTTTGGTCAACAGGCACATCTACCAAAATTATAAAGGTACAACCAAGTGAGAGAAAAAAATTGAAGTTATGAAGTGATCCTTTCCTTAAGAATATAGGTCAAGAAACAATAGATGAA
Source organism: Torreya grandis (assembly GCA_037957365.1). Lineage (NCBI taxonomy): Eukaryota > Viridiplantae > Streptophyta > Pinopsida > Cupressales > Taxaceae > Torreya > Torreya grandis. The sequence continues at coordinate 1,034,523 of JARHVA010003610.1, forward strand.
TCATAAGTGCCTTACACATATAATGCACATCCTCCACCAGCTTCTTATCATCCTCATACAAAGACATAAAATCTTTTGAATGGCATCATTGGTACATATCATGTTTCAATGCCATCTCAACCACTTATCACATTCACAAAGCATGAGATAATTGACAGTGATTTTGACTTGCCTCTTTATTCAATCAAACTTACATTAATCATCAACCTATATAGAGTGACATGGTTGATAATTGTATAATTTTGAATATGTGCACTATCACAGTTCTCTCTCATTTTAGATACATAGATAAGGATATATTTCTTACAACAATAGTAATAAAAAGATTCAATTATCATGTTCACAGTTATATTGGTGAGATAACATTACCACTATAAGTTAGTCTAGCACATGTGTCCACCAAGTTCATAGTAATACCCATAGTAGGAGTCTTTGATATGTTATTGGTACATCCTTGGATTATGGAAATTTATGCATTTCCTTTTATAGTAAATAGATATTTGAAACAAATTTTTACTAATGAGATTACAACAATTCATGATATTTCATTTGAATACCCTCTCCAACCAAAGGTCATTTTTATTACACAACTTTTAGTTGAAAAAATTAAAAAAGGTTTAACATACTTAAATAATTTAGAAGCAAGTGGTTAATTTTCCAAGGATACTTATCTTTAAAAATCCACTTAATAAGTGATTTATCATAGATTCTAGAGATCCACTCTCTAATCAAACACTTCCTACAATGATATCATAAGGCATTAAGCATGTTCCAAAAGAACACCAACACATTGTTATTATACTCCATGATGGGTTCTGAATATTCCTAGAGTTTACAATGTTAAACAACATACACAACATACTTTATATTATCATCACAATAGTGTCACTTTTGTTACAAAGCCAAATTAGTTTAAATTTCAATTTGAGACCAATTGCTTTTCATTCCTAATAGGTCATCATTCCTATGCTAGATACATGACCTATTAATTGTGAGGCTCCTGTGAGATTCATTTGTTAGTATATTCCTTTTAATTTATATATATTCAAAAAATACAAAAAAAATGTTCTAGAAATTTCTTAAAATTATGACATATGCAATATATGTGTAGTTCATTTACACCCGTTGATTTATGCTTCAATATATACAGTACTTATCTATATCCCATTTTATATCAAATATGATACATAAGTGTACTTAAGTGAGTTTTAGGACATATAGGTTGTCACTTTTAGGTGTAGTTTCAAGTGCTGATATTTTCTTAAACCTTTAAAAAAATAATAATAATAATTTTAATCTAGATAGTCATGCATTGTGCCCTTGTCCAATTACAATGGATTTATCCTAGTGACCACAAGTTCTAATTTATCATATCCAAACTAGTCATAGGCCTTATATATCCTAAAAATTATGTACATCAGATCAAGTTTAGTAGGGGCATATTTTACTCAAGTTTTAGCATTATGTGACTATCCATTTTGTTCCTATTATAGTACAATACATCAAACAATATATATCTATTTTTACTCACTTAATTTCACATGGATATCATATTGGATACCTAAGTTTTTGAATATAATGATTTTATAAATTTCTTATGTAGATCAATTTCACTTATTCATGAATGCTTATCATCTTTTCTTATTTACTTCATGTTTTATGTATATTCATTGCCATGGATTATGGACATTTGAACATGTCCTTATTTATGACTCTAATCCTTAATGCATGTTTTTATGTGTGTGAGTGACATCTAAACATGTCCCTTATATATGACCCCTTATCCCTTATTGAGGTCAACATACCCCCATTTCTAAAAATAGGGACCCTTGTTTCAAATTTTGCTAATTTATGTTATAATTTAACATTCAACCTGATTAGAGTATATTATTTGAAAAATAACATGTTGATTTAGTTTACATAAGTATGTTAGAGCATAATCTTCATTTCACTTCATCTAATATTTCTAATGTTGACTTTTGTGTTCCCATGTTACAGGTTTAATGGAGTCCCTTTTAGATAAACATTGTTTAGGATTTTGTGATTTCAAGATTAATTGACCCTTTAATTAATATTTTTGGCCCTTAATTTTCTAATTAAATCTATGGTTAAAATGTTAAAAAACTTATTCTAAATGTTTTAGCCTAGGTCTTTTTGAAATAATATTCAAATTAATGAGGGAAGCACTTTATTATATTAAAGACTTAGTTTAGAACTCTATCCCAAGTCCAAGTTGTATGTTTTAATACAACTCAGAACATAGGCTAAAATCTTTATGCTAAGTCATTTATGTCTGATATTTCATGGGACTAATTAATGAGGAGCTCTTTATTATATTTTAGACTTAAACTAAAGTTTTATCCTAAGTACCAATTATATTTATTAATACAACTAAAGACATTAGGCTAAACTTTATTCTAAGTTCTTTATAGTCTTTGAAACAATTACGTATTTTATTTTATGCCCATAGAAATGGATAAACCTAAAGATGATAGGTGAAAAGATCATAGGGACTTCAAAAGAGATCAATGACCTGTGGGTAAGGGTCAAAGTTAATAAGTCAAGCATTTAATCTATAGTGCGTGTTAACTCGAGCACTAAATATCTAATGGAGAGTAAAGGATTTAAAGGTCAAAAGGATCTAAGATCACCATGAGAGTGATAAGTGTCACCATCTCAGTGGGTAGCCTAAATAACTAATAAAAAGCATAATTTCAAAATTTAAGAGCCCCAAGACAAGTGAGGATTCACCAAGTGGTATGATCTTGGAGCTCAATGGAAAGATCCTACAGAGCACGTTCACTTAGGCAAATAAGATTCGATAGACCACATCAACTCAGGTGAGGATGATCTAATGGCACAAAGTGAAGGTTGATAATTCAAAAGAGATTAGAGTAAGTGAGAGGCTCCTATGTGGTATGATAGCAACCAAATGATGAAAAGATCTTAGATCTCATGAGATACTACCACTTGGAATAATCTCATGAGCTCAAAGATGAAGATCAATGGGTTATGATGAAAGCTAATGCTAATAGACTCCAAAATAGATCAATGGTGCAAAATCAATCTATCCTAAGAGAGAATGAAGTAAGGACACATGTCCAAAATCAAACATGGTCATGTTTTTAAATCAAATGGATAGTTTGGCATGGGAATTGCCACATTGACATGATACATTGGATTCTTGAACTAGTGAAGATCAATAATGTAAACACACATGTCTTAGACTTAATTTGGTTAGAAAATATGAAAATAAAGATCTGATAATAGAACAAGAGAAGGATGCAGTTACAGAGGCATCTCAAAGTCAAATTAAGTTGACATGATATATTATTTTGAGTTAAAGACCCTATAAATCCTTTCAAAGGAATATTATATTTTGTAAAGTCATGGGTAACATGTAACACATATGTTAGGTTAATCATAGTTAAATAGGGTCATTAGTTCTATTAGCATTGGTAAAGGGATACTTGTCTATGACACTTGTCCAATTGTATATTGATAGGGAATGACTAGCATACCTCATGAATTATCTATATAAAGAGGTATTGTCCATTGTAAAAAAAGAGGAGGGAGTTGTCATATCTAAAATTACTTTTAAACTTGGAGTAATTAATACAAGCAAGGAATTATACAAAGTTTGTCCAATATTTGTCTATGTGTTTGTTATCATGGTCGTTTCCTCAATTTCTAGTGTGATGTTTAGATTTGAATTACTTTTATAGATTCTAGATGTACACATGTTGATGTATAATTGTCAATTTATGCTTATGCTAGGTTGATTGAAAGATCTTAGGTTCATTTCATTCTCTTTGCTTTTATTGAAGATGTGAATAAGCTATTTTTTGTGGAAGTAAACCTTTAAAGTGAACCTAATTTCTTATTTGCATTATCTCTCCTTAGACATTTGCTTGATATATAGTAAGATATGTGCCTATATAATTTCATGTTATATATTGGTTAAGTACATGTCTTGATGAAATCTAAAGTCTGACATAATGTCTAGATTGAAGATCAAAAAAACCTTCTTTCTGCCCTACCCTTCTTTTTGCTCCTATTTTACCAGATCACTTTAGTTTAGCTTGTCATTATAAATATCCATGTTATCTTAGGTTTTAGACTTTAGGTTTTGAACATCATTCATTAGACTTAGTTTAGATCACTTTCATCTTCACAAAGATTTAGGACCATGGTTACTCCCAACAACCATTTACATGTTCATTTTTTGAAACAATATTTTAGCTTGGTCACTACTCCACCATAGATCTCATGAAGATCATAACCAATAACTCAGGTAATGGATTCTTTGAATCCAAAAATGACAATGTTTCTTAAACACTATATAAACATAATGATACATCTAGGTGCATCAATGAGGGGAAATCAGTGCTAGAAGGAGGGCTTAAGCTAAAGCTTTGTAAATTTGAAATATCTTTTCTAATTTTAGTAAATTTTGCTCAAAGATCAGTTGATTCTTTGCATACTTGTGTTATTCTTAGCCTAATTTTATAAATATCACTGATATCCATGGTTTCATACTAGTTGTTGGGATTATTTTAGCCAAATATTGATATTCTTTGAAGATTCATGGGTAAGTGTTGCAAAGGTAGCTTAAACTTTGTAAATATACCATGTTTAAAGTTAGTGATAATAGTTTTGCTAAAAGACTGATTGATTTTTTACATGTTTAGGTTTATTTGAAATTAGAAGTGTAAAGATCCATCTCATTCATCAGTTTAGATGTATCTTTGAGCTTATTTAGTTAAATATAATTGTGATTTACATGAATTTATATAAAATTGGATTAACATACCAATCTAATCATTGTTCTTTCCAAAGATAAGGTTGATACATCATATTTTAAATAGGTTGAAAATTTTACAAGCTAGAATTACCAAAAGTAAGATCCTCATCAAGGTATGGCATGGTTAGGTGGATCTTTTATCAATGTTCCTATTCAAGTACATGACTTACCAAGAAACCTTGAAAGGTGTTTACCTTCTTTTAGTCCTAATAATGTTGTCACAACTGAAGAAAATATTAAAAGCTTTAAGGTTGATTTGAGACTTATGAATGTAGTTAATGAAGATTTAGCATGTAGATTTTTTCCATTTACTTTTAAATATGTTGCATATGAATGGTTCGTTAAACTACCTAAGAATGACATTGTCATTTGGAATAAATTTAATGATTACTTCATTGAACAATTTGTAAAAATCATCAGTCTTTGTGTCTTATACCAATAGTTCACAATAGTTAAAAGAGATCCCAATGAGCCCATAAGATCCTTTAATGCCATATTCTAGAAGATGTTCATTAGAACCATAGCTCCTTATATACATAATGAGGCTTTAGCATTAGAGATTTAAATGCATGATTTGGATCCCATAACTTATATGTTTCTTAAAAGTTCTGTTAGAGTCATAAACACCTTGCCCTTGGCCTATGCTAAAGTTGTAATAATTAATGATCAAATATAACCTCAAGGTCAACTTGAATATGTTATCTTAAATATTAATCCCAATTTCCATACACTAAATGTCATTCCTAATGCTAATCCAAATGTGTCTACCTTAAACTAGACACTAGTCTTGAACCAATTACCCTTAAACCATGTCCATCCTGGCCAAAATTTATGGTTCTTTAACAATGCTACTAATAGATTTCATCCATAAGAACAAAGAGCTTTAATGCTAACCAATATTAATTCATAACTTAGAAGTACCAAAGAATGATAATGAATCCATACTTAAGATGGTTCAAAATCTAAGCACTGATTTTCTTCAATTGCAAAAGCAAGTGGGCAATACTGGGGAAAACTCCAACAAAAACTATTCTTCTCAAAGGTTCAATAGACCTAAAAATAGGTTTCATGATAATAGAAATAATAGGTCATCTGATAACATACATGAAATGAATATTTATGATATAGGTCTAGTTGATCATTATAATGCCTTTGAAGCATATCAAAATGAAAAGGATACATGTGAACTTGTGTTTAATCAAGACAATGTTGTAAGGATATTTGGCTTTTCAAGGACATCTAAATACTTCATGGTATAGGCTTTTGATTTTCCATTTGAAGAAGAAAATGAACCTGAAGATGCTCTAGGAGAAGGAATAATTGTTCAAGATGAGGAGCCCCATGAACAAGGTCAGATACAAGCTGAACTTTCTTCAAAAAATAGTTATGAGGATAATTCATATGAGGCCATTTTTGAAATAGAGAGTACTCCTAAAGAATATGATCATTGGTACAAATTATACCATGATTTATTGAAATAAATTGAGGTATTCTAAGATAGCAATGTTATTTTGGAGATCACAAATCAAGATGAGTTAGGACTCGATTAGGTAGAATAGATGCCAATCTTAATAAAGGATGAAGATGAAACAAGTGTAGTAGATCAGGGATTTCCCTATAATCCCATAAAAATGTTGGAAGTATGTGATAAACCTAATTCAAATGGTAAGGTTGTAAATTAATTTCATGCCCTTTCATTTGATCATGATGAAGTAGCCTTTTGGGATGACTTGGAAAGTTTTGGTGCAAAGATTGGTAGTCTATCTCCACTTCAAGACAAACTTAATGAAGACATTAGTCTAAGAATGCTAGCTAAGCTACCATCATTGAATGAGTATGATATAATTCACTATAAGTCTATGAATGAAGAAGAATTACCACTCTTGATGTAAGATAGAAGGATTTAGGAAGAATATGATTGGATTTTGGATCCATATCTTTAATCTAAGTACTGGATAATGGAGATGAGGAATCAAGATACATCACACAGAAAACATGAACACACAAGTGCTCCTATTCATAAGAAGAGGCCATTGAATGGAAGTAATCATGTTTTAAGGTTATGTAGTAGTTTAAATAACTTTTCATTTGATCTTGGAGGTAAGTTATTTCTAGAGTTAGTTTAGGTAGGTTTTAGATTAGTTTCTTTCTTGTTTGTTTCCTTCATATCCCTTGTTTGTAAATAAGTTTGTAAATATTTGTTTTCTTGTTGTTTGTTTAGTGTGTTTGTTTTTTCCTCTAATTTGTTTTCTACTTTCAATAAGCCTTTTCCAAGACAATTTTTAGGCTCCAAATTCACCTAAATGCTCAAGGAGCTTCTCAAATCAAGAATGTAGGTATGACTTTTAAATATTGGTTGGTCATGCATTCAATAAATTTGAACTTGATGTTATGATTTATAAAAATTTATAAATATTGATATCTAGGTTAATTGTTCCTTAAAATATTAAACCTTGTTATGATTTAAATTTTATTTTAATAAGGATTGCACATGTTGGGTGAAATTTTGAATTATTGAAACACAATCATGTTTGCACTTAATAAACATTATTACCTGGGACAAAGTTTGCAACTAAGGATGATTGTGTAAAGATCAAAACACTTGACCAAATCTCAAAACCTAGATAACCTAGTTCCCAACCTTTGTTAGAGAGTCAAAAATGATTTTAAAAATACAAAAACAAGAGCCTTATTAAAAAACTCAAGATATTTCTAAGCAAAGGTGATTCTGGTAATCTCCATCGGGGCTATGGATGCCTGGCTGAGAGTGGAGAAAAGCCTTGAGTGGATCCAAAGGTATATATATTGAGGCTATAGATGTCTAGCTAGTATCAGATCAATACCCAAGCCTTCCCTATACAAAGCACAGTTCTTAATGAACATCTGAATATGTTATAAGTTAGTTTTAATGGTTAAGGTCATGAATCTAGAAGTTGTTCCCTAAATCCCATGGTAAATAGTAAGTGGAATCAAATCACACACACAACATGACTAATTTTTAATGTTTGAGCCTAATTATACATTTGTAAGACTTGTTTTAATCATGAATTGATCTTAATATTAGTATCTGATCATGTGGAATAGGTAGCCTAGTTATTAGTCTAAACCAAGAGTATCTAAATTCTAACATATTTCTATGTTTCCCCTAGAAGTCACCATTTTTTGAGGTCAACATACCCCTATTTTTGAAAATATGGACCCTTGTTTCAAATTTTACTAGTTTGTGCTATAATTAAACATTCAACCTGATCAGAGTATATTATTTAAACAATCATGTGTTGATCTAGTTTACATAAGTATGTTAGAACATAATATTCATTTGACTTCATCTAATATTGCTAATGTTGACTTTTGTGTTCCCATGTTGTAGGTTTAATGGAGTCCCTTCTAGATAAACATTGTTCAGGATTTTGTGATTTCATGATTAATTGACCCTTTGATTAATCTTTTTGGCCCTTAATTGTCTAACTAAATCTATGGTTAAAATGTTAAAAAAACCTTAGTATAAATGTTTTATCCTAGGTATTTTTTGAAATAAGATTCAAATTAATGTGGGAAGCACTTTATTATATTATAGACTTAGTTTAGAACTCTATCCCAAGTCCAAGTCATATTTATTAATACAACTCAAATGCTAGGCTAAAATCTTTATGCTAAGTCATTTATGTCCGATGGTTCATGGGACTAATTAATGAGGAGATCTTTATTATATTTTAGACTTAAACTAAAGTTTTATCCTAAATCCCAATTTTCTTTATTAATACAACTAAAAACATTAGGCTAAGCTTTATTCTAAGTTATTTATAGTCTCTGAAATGCTTATGTATTTTATTTTATGCCCGTAGAAATGGATAAACCAAAATGTGATAGGTGGTGAGATCACGGGGGATTCAAAAGAGATCAACAACCCATAGGTAAGGATTTAAATTCAATAAGTCAAGCATTTGATCTATGGTGTGCATTAACTCGAGCATCAAAGATATAACAAAGATCAAAGGGTTGAAAGGACAAAAGGATCTAAGAGTACTATGAGAGTGACAAGTGTCATCATCTCAATGGGTAGCCTGAAGATCTAATAGATAGCGTAAGTTCAAAATTCAAGATCCCTAAGATAAACAAGGATTATCCAAGTGGCATGATCTTGAATCTCAATGGAAAGATCCTATGGAGCACATTCACTCAAGAAAATAAGATATGATAGACTGCATCAACTTGGGTGAGGACGATCTAATGATGCAAAGTGAGGGTTTACAATTCAAAGGGGCTTAGATCAAGTGAGAGGCTCTCACATGGTGTGATAGTGCCTAAATTATGAAAAGAGATTGGATCTCATGAGATGATACCACATGGAATAATATCATGAGTTCAGAGATGAAGATCAATGGCTCACTATGAAAGCTAATGCTAATGGACTCCAAAATAGATCAATGGTGCAAAATTGATCTGGCCTGAGAGAGCATGAAGTAAGGACACATGTCCAAAGGAAATAATGGTCACATTTTTAATAAAATGGATAGCTCAACATTGGCATTACCACATTGACATGACACATTAGATTCTTGAACCAGTGAAGATTAGGAATGTGAACACATGTGTCTTAGACTTAATATGATTAGCGAATATGAAAATGAATATCCAGCAACAAAAAAAGAGAAGGTTGAAGTTATGGAGGTATCTCAAAGGTCAATTAATTTGACACGGTATATTCTTTTGAGTTAAAGACCCTGTAAATCCTTTTAAAGGAATATTATATTCTGTAAAGGCATGGGCAACATGTAACGCATAGTTATGTTAGGTTAGTCATATTTAAAAAAGGTCATGAGTTCTATTAGCATTGGTAAAGGGATACTTGTCTAGTTGCATATAGATAGGGAATAACTAGCATACCTTATGAATTGTCTATATAAAGAGGTATTATCCATTATAGAAAAAGAGGAGGGAGTTTTTAGGGCCAAAATTACTTTGTAAACTTGGATTAATTAATACAAGCAAGGAATTATGCAAAGTTTATCCAATATTTGTTTGTGTGTTTGATATCATGGATGCTTCCTCAATTTCTAGTGTGATGTTCAAATTTGAATTGTTTTTATAAATTCTAGATGTGCACATGTTAAGGTAGAGTTTTTAATTTATGATTATGATAGACTGATTTAAATATCTTATGTTCATTTCATTCTCTTTGCTTTTCTTGAAGATGTGTATAATTTATTTTTCTATGGAAGTAAACCTTTAAATTGAACCTGATTTCTTATTTGCATTATCTCTCCTTAGACATTTGCCTCATATATAGTAGGATCTATGACTATGCAATTTCATGTTGTACATTGGTTAACTGCATGTCTTGATGAAATATAAACTCTATCATAATGTCTAGATTAAAGATCATAAACACATTTCTTCACTACCCTTCCTTTTGCTCCTTTTTGACCATATCACTTTAGTTTAGCTTATCATTATAAATATCACTATTATCTTAGGGTTTAGACTTTAGGTTTTAGACATCATTCATTGGACTTAGTTCATATCACTTTCATCTTCACAAATATTTAGGACCACGGTTGCTCCCAACAACTATTTACATATTCATTTTGTGAAATAGTCATTTTTCTTGGCCACTACTCCACCACAGATCTCAAGAAGATCATAACCAACAACTCTTGCAATGGATTCTTTGAATCCAAAAATGAGAAGTGTTTCTTAAATAATATATGAACCTACTATAATAAATCTAGGTGCATCAACAACCTTCTTACTTTGTTGATTGTGTGTGCTCTTTGTGTATGTGTAATCGACATGACTCTTATTTGACATTGTTTACTCATCTTATGATACCATGATAAATACCATGCATGTACCTAGTTTTTTATGCCATAATCAATATCATGCATTTTCTTGAGTAGTTTTATATCATTTTAAATTACTCATTTATGATCATTTATTCACTATGTTCTTAATTGCTAACATTTATCTTGATATGATACTATGTGTGTTTAGTTCTACATGTATAATACATTACTATTTTGCTCAGATTATCAATATGATACCATGATCTCCAATGTTTTCATTATTACTCCATATTTAAATATTTTATATAACATCATTTTCATAACTTTTTCTTTTGATCTAAGTTATTGTGTAGGCTTCAAAACTCACCTAAAAAGAGGGGGCATACATAGTGGCTTGTCTTAAAGACTAAGCTAAAATAGTTCACTGTATAGATAGAAAAAAATAATAATTTATCAAAAAATTGTAGTCCATACTCAATTTTTTCATTGAAATTACATTCAAATAACACCACATCATTTGGATAACAGCATAGGTTGTAGCTATCCATAATAGAGTACTTTCATCCATAATTCAAAAACAACATTTTTCATAATCCTTAGAATTATACTCATTCTATAGAATAGTTTTCATAATACTCCAAAAAAAATAGATTTAAACACAATTTCTCTTATATTTTGCTCAAAACTAGGGGTATCATACATGGTATCTATTCCAAAATTTTATTCATGTTAACTCAAAAACATAGTTGATATTACTCGCTCATCAAAATCATTATACTAAGATATTAGATTGGGTGAATGTCTATGAAAAATAATCACTCTCTTATTTAGTTTTGCCTAGTTTCATATAAGGAATCAATCTCCATGTCATTCTCTATGTCATATACACCAAACTCATATCATATTATGTTTACACTAGTTTTGCATCAAAATGATCTATTAGAATTCCTATAGGGATTACAAGCTACTATACTACCTTGAGTTGTGTATGTATTCAAGGTGTATCTTAAGTTATTAATCACACTCTTATATAAATTAGGATTTGGGTATGCATAGTCCAATCCAAGAGCTTCAATGAAAATAAATCTCCAAGGGTCCCTCTCTCCCTAGTCACCAATTTTTACACCATAAAACACAATAATTCATGTGCATGAAAAGGTGTATTCATTCCTTTTTATTTGATCTATAAGTTTATTATATTTAATTTTATATTTTTATCCTAAGTAATCATTGATTTATATATGTTTCATTATAGGTTTTTGCATGGAACACAATTCAGTGTATGGTCTACATCCAAACATACTCAACATAGCTAAGCTCAAGTATATCTCTATTTATTTTACTTTAGTAATTTTCCTTTGTTTCATTCTTATAATAAAATGGGAGTAAATATAATAATTAAAATTAAAATTTAATGCTAAAATAATGTCTTTGTGACCACTCCTTATGCACACTTAGCCTATGCTTGATTTCAAGGTTTTAAACTACCATTCATCTAATTATATGTTGATTACCATCTATCATTAAGAAAATGTGATTCTAAATATTCCTATTACTAATTTAAAGTGGTTTAAACTTTCTATTTTCTTGATTCACACTTTTAATTTATATGTCTCTACTCCTCATACAAGGTCATTCCTCCAGGATAACCCCACTAGTCGATAGTGTCTGAAGCCACCGCTTTCATTCTTCCACCAAATAATGGCTAATTATTATAATTAAAATTCACATAATGGGTCAACATGTAGCATTTTGAAAGTCCCATTTTAATAAATTCCAAAAACTTCACTATATAAGAACATTTTTTATTCATTTTTTCACTAATGGGCAAGAGGATTTTGTATTTCAAACACTATTATTCTACCTAAACTTTGAGAGAGAAATTATTCTTTCCAATGTTGAGTCCCTATAACCCAATTAGCCTTGAGATATGTCTAAATATACCTCCAAGGTCACAAATAATTATTCAAGCACATAATTTCACTAGGATTACACCAACATATAACATTACACTATTAATTCACACACACCACCATAGCATGGGATAACTACATTAACCTTGATCCCTCTTCAGAGTATGGTGTGTAGGCCATTTTTTAGATATGGGATGTTGAGTTCAAGAAAAATTTCATCCCATAACCCCATTTCCCCTTTTTACATTTATTCCTCATCTATTATTGAACTAGGGTTCAAAGTGAAGACAAAGACACATAGTTTATCCTATAAAAAATCAACCGATTCTAATTATTATCATCAAATTGTGCATCCTAGAACTTTCTATGAGATTCCTTCAATTTGATGAAATATTTAGTCATACCTCAAGTTTATGGGAACTTAATAAGAGAGATGAGTCTCTAATATGTAAAAGGGCTAGCTCCCTGAATTTTTCTCTAAGTGTCTATCACCTAATCTAATTCTTGTTCATGAAAAGAGTCAAGAGTTTACATAAAATAGAAAAACTATGTTAAGAGGTGATCCACCAAGAATCTATCCCACTGACTCTCACACTTTTACTAAATAAAAATGTTTTCCAAGACTAATTCCATGCATTAAAATATACTAACATAGTGTTTCAATGTGAATGTAACATGCCTGAGACAATCAACAAGATAATTTCCCTCAGGCATAGATTTCACACCATATATACAATTGCATACTTAAAAAAGAGTTTAATACATTCAATACACTTAACATGACCTATTAACATTAAAACCTTTATTCAAACATGAAGGATAAAGGGATTAAGGATGATGTTATCACTTAGATCTGCTATACATCACTCACATACTCAGACAGGAGTTCACAACTCAAAATTGGTCTTGTATTCAATGTTTAAAATTAAATTACAATTAATTTTAGTAGGGCTTCACCATACCAAAAAATTTAGTCCTTTGTAATGGCCAAAATGGCTCAATTTATAGAACTTTGGGGAAGAGAGAGAGAAGAGAAGTTGAAGAGGCACAAGGACATGTGTCATTGATATGAAAGTCAATTATAGATCCATGAGAGAGATGGATGAGTGAGACATGCCATGTCAAGAGTCTTACTTGTCCAAAACAAGTCATGTGAATGGTGGTAAGTGGAATCAAACCTTCAAGAGTGGCATAGGAAATTTCTTTTATCGAAGATCATCCATGAGAGTTCAAAACTAAAAAAATAAAAGCTGACACATCACATTGTTGGAAATCATTATGGTAGTTAGAAAATGCTCTTTCTAACTACTAGTTATCCTCTGAACACCTATATTTTTCAATTTCATGGAATAAATGACTCAACCCATCATCTTATCTATTGTGCTTGCTTTGTCTACTCTCATGTTCTTACCAAGTCTTTTGAATAGTAACAGTTATTCTCCACAGTTTAAAAAAGACTTCCTACGGGTCATCACTCCTTTGGGTATTTTCTTCAAACATTTATTTTGGGACCTTTTCTTCAAAAAAATTATTTGTAGATATTTGTTTATGTTTACTTCCTCAGACCTTTTATCGAGTCTTTTCCTTCAGGCTCGTTGCTTGTTCATTTCCTTCAAAAAAAATGTTTGAAAGAATTCTTTCAAATTTCCTTCTCTTCATTTCCTTTAGACAAAAATTCCAAAGGAATTCTTTTGAGGTTTCTTATTTAGTCACTTCTCATCTTTTCCTACAACTTTTTGATTAGTCCCTTTTGAGAAGTTGAAATTCCCTTCGAAGAAGTTGTAATGGTCCTTCGGCTTTTGGAAATGGTCCTTAGAGATTTTGGAAATGGTTCTTCAAGATTTTGGAAATGCCTTTCAGGAGAAATGAAATAATCCTTTGAAAATGCAAGTGCCCCTTCATAAAAATGAAAGTGACCACTTTCCAAAGAAAATACCCTTCAGGAAAGTTGTAAATGATCCTTCAAAAAAAATTGAAGTGGACCTTTTCCTAATAAAAGATACCCTTCAAAAAAATGAAAGTGACCTTCAAAAAAATTATAAGAGTCCCTTTTGGCTTGAAGATATCTTTAAAATAAATTGTAAATTACCTTTAGAAAAATTGTGTGGATAATTTGTCCAAAAGAATTTGAAAAAGATTTAAAAAAACACAAAAGAATTCCTTAAAGGCTTAAACAAAGTTCAAAATGAACTTTCTGAAAAGAAAAAACTTGTGCATTTGTTGTGGGTTTTGTCAAAGAACATTTCTTTCAAAGGAAAATTAAGTATTGGATTGGCCAAATTTGAAAGGTGCAAACCTAGGGTGGAATTTGACCAACATTATTGGTGATTCTTGGGTGTGACATGCCTACTATGCCTAAGACCAATTACCTAAATCCTTCCATTGGGCATGGATTCATGCAAAATGAGCACTCATATTATCATGAATAGACCTTAGATTGACCACAAGATAATGACATTACACAAGAAACATAAAGGCAAAGACACACTTTTGCTACTAAGCACTTAGGGAGCATAAAGCAAAACAAAGGAAACATGCATGTGTTAACTAGGGAACTTAGGGAACATAACAGCCAAAACAAGACTAGACTAAACACACACACTTATTCTACTATTTACAAGATAGACCTACAAGGACTAATAGCTTAATTTTAGATGTATCCCATTCATAGGGATAGGTAATTCTTCTCCATCCATCTTGGGTAGCTGAAAGGAGTTATTTTTCTTACACTTTCTAATGATGTAAGGACCACTCCATAAAGCATCAAACTTTGTATGTTTACTTGATTTTTATCTTTCTTCATCCCATTTTAGGACCAATTCACCTTCCTTAAACACTCTTGTACTTTATATTTTCTCAAAAGACTTTTTCATGAGTACTTGGTGGTTCTCCATGGTATTATGTGCATTGTCCCTTGCTTCTTGTATTTTCATTAGTTCTATCAATCTAACTTCCATTAGAGTATTTTCTAGTAGTTCCATCTGATGTGCAAGTCCTAGAGCAAGGAGCTCTTGAGAGATGGAAAACCTAGCTTCTCTCCCATAAACAAGCACAAATGGAGAGTTACCAATTAATCTCTTAGGAGTGATCATATTATCCCATAAGGCTATCTTCAACTTGGTGTGTCATGCTCTTTGATTATTCCCCAATGTCCTCTTGATGATCTTGATGAGGTTCTTATTAGTAGACTCAGCTAATCCATTACTGTGAGGATAATAGTTGGATGAGGTACTCAAGTAAATTCCATTCCTATTTACCCAATCAAAAGTTTTAGCACTCATAAAATCAAGTGCATTATTATAAATGATAGTATAGGGAACCCCAAATCTTGTTGTGATCCTCTCATAAAAATCCAATATTGCATTTTCATTTTCCTCTTTCAATGCAATAGACTCTACACACCTTGTGAAGTAATTAATAGTATTCAATATCCATTTGTGTCTAGCACTTTATGGAGGGTTGATCATATCAATGAAATCAAGGCCCCATTGCATGAAAGGCTAGTTCACCTAGATAGGATTCAATGGAAGCATTGCAAGTTTCTATTTGCCTACAAATAAGGTACATTAAGGACACCTCATAACCCAATATTAGTAATCCTTGAAAAGGTTAGGCCAATAATACCCTACCCGTATTATCTTTATAGCTATTTTTTTTTGGAGAAATGACCTCCATCTACACCATTGTGAAACTTTTCTAGCAAGATGCCAAATTGATCATTATCAATAGACCTTAGTAGCACAGTATTCACATCCTTAGGAAAGAGAATACCATCAATAAGATAATAAGGAATGGTTTTCAATGTAAAATACATTCTTTTTGACTTGTTCAAACCATTAGGATAATCACCATTTTTGATGAAACCAATGATGTCTTGTGTCCAACTTTAAATTGGTATGTGACCAACTGGTTGGGGATAAACTTGAATAACCAAGACCTCTTCCTTTGGCCCTTGAATATTTGAATCTAGATGTTTACATAGCCCCTTTCCTCTTACCAAGTTGGTTACTTTGTTATCAACATCATACTCCATTACCTTTGTGATCTACCCAACTCTCTTCTCATTAAGGTCTTTTCTTAAGAGGAACTCTTTGGTGCTAGGATTAGAGACCATGACATGTATCATATTGTTTGAAACCATGTGCCTAAACTTTTTCAAAACTCTTATGATAGCTAGAGCTTATTTCTCAATAAATGTGTACTTGATCTTATAATCTTCCAATCCTTGACTAAATAATGTAATGTGTTATTCAACTTCCTCATCATTCTTTTGTATAAGCATAGTTGAGATTGTGTCAAGATTAGAAAAAGTATAGAGTATGAAATCTTTGGAAAAGTTTGGGTTCAAGAGAGTAGGAGATTAGGCAATTACTTGTTTGATTGCCTCAAAATTATTATTACCTTATTTTGTCCAAGCAAAAGCTTGGTTCTTCTTTAGAATGATTGTAATAGGCTTCACTAAAGTACCAAATCCTAGAATAAACCTTCTTACAAAATTTATTTTACCTAAGAAGCTTTGTAAACCTTTCTTGTGTAGAGGAAAAGATAGACCTAGAATGGCTTCAATCCTTTTAGGATCAATAGATAAGCCTTCCTTTGACATAATGTGACCCAATAATTTGCCTTCATGAATAGTAAAGATACATTTTTTTGGATTGAGAGAAACTCCAAACTCTCTACACTTATCAAAGACTTGCCTTAGATGTTTCATGTGGTCATTACAATCCTTGGAAAAAATAGTTATATCATCAAGGTATACAAGTAAAAACTTATTGATCAAACCCTTAAAGATCATGTCCATTGCCCTTTGGAAGGTAACACTAGCATTAAACAAACCAAAAGGCATATTTATTTATGAAAATGTTCCCCATTTTATGGTGAATTTTATCTTGAATTGATCCTCCTCATTCACCAATATTTGGTTATAACTTGAATATCCATCAAGTAATGAAAAGCATTGTGAACCTGAAACCACTTATTAAATCTACTCCATGGAAGGTAGTGGATAATGGTCTTTGAGTGAAACTCTATTTATATCCCTAAAGTCCACATAGAGCCTAATCTCTCCACTCTTTTTTTGAATAGGTACAAGGTTAACTACCCAAGTTGAGTGCTTGATAGGAAAGATAATCCTAGACTCAATCAATTTGGTAAGCTCTCTCTTCATGAGTTCCTCTATATTGGGATTGATAGGCCTCTATTTTTTCCTAACTTGTTTAGCTCCATGTTCTAACTCAATGGTGTAATGAGCTAGACCTGTATCAAACCCTTTTAAATCCTTGTATCCCAAGAAAATATATCAAGAAATTATTTACACAATTCAATGAAGGCTTGTCTTTCGAAAAGAGAACAGATCTTACCAATTTTTAAAAGTTTGTCCTTAAATATTAAGATTCTTTCATATTTCTCTTCCTTTGTAGACATGATTACCCTTTCTTTCCTTATTTTATCATATTCATTGAACACAATCACCAAAGTAACCAGCCACTTTGGTATCTTATTTGTCCTCAGCTGGATAACTTGTTCTTCATATTGATTGTGAAGCTTCTTTTGATTTTTTGAAGAAAATTTTGATTTATTTTGAATGAAGTGTATAATGTGTTTATCACTCTCAAACACTTTCCAAGACACTTCATTATCTGGAATAGAAGGTCTCTCAATGACTTGGATGTGAGGTTGGTCCTTCTCTCTACTTACATTAGCCACTATATCAAAGTGTGCTCCTATCACAACCAACCTATCAACATGTTTATTTGAGTCTCTTGGTATAGGTTAGATATTGAAAGCATCAAATTCCTCAATGAAATCCCACACCATATGCCTATAGGACTTAATCCAAGGGTTCTTGGATATAGCTTGGTTTCTCACTTGATGTATAATCAATTCACTATCTCCATATACCTTCAAATTCTTGATTCCATTTCTCTTAACCCATTAGAGGCCATGAACCAATCCTTCATATTCTACCACATTGTAAGTATAGTTAAAATGGAATCTGTATGAAGAGTAATATTAGTTATTTGAGGGAGAAACCAACATGACACCAACTCCTACCCATACCTTGCTTTTAGAGCCATCAAAAAACATTTCCCATATCCCTTCAAGTTCATGATCTTCATTAGTGAGTGATGGTATAGGAGTGTTCTTCTCATGCATATAATATACCCCTAATTTATTCTCTTATATGAATTCATAAAGGTTAAATTCATAATTTTTCGTACCATACTCATCAATAAAGAGGTCAAAAATACTTTCAAGGGGAAAGGATGTTACACCACCAATGGCACCTTCTTCTTGCTCACTAATCATACAATTTTGAATTGAATTTGTCTCCACATATGGTTCAATGTGGAACCTTGCCAAGGGCTATGTTCTTATAGTCACTTTAGCTCCATATATTGTTTTAAAGGCTAAAAAATACCAACTAATTTCAAGGTACCCTCCAATATTATCCATGAAGTCTTTTGATAAGTGAATCGCAAAATGAGCTAAAAGATCAACCACCATAATGTCTTGTAAGATGGGGAAACTTGTAAAATCATGTAGGAAAACTTTCAAACCTTTAACCAACCCCATAGTCTTAGATGGAGTTCCATAAAGATACAACACACCCTTGCTATGAGTCTCATATTTAGTCCCAATTTATCAGTAACCACTTTAGGCATAATTGTGGTACCAGCCCCACTATCCACAATGCAGTTGTGAACCAATTTATCTCCCATAATGAGTGTGAGGTAGAAAGGTGGAGGATTTTTAGATCTAGTGGAGGGATCTAAAACATGATTTGGTGTGTTGGCAAGGGCTAAACCATGTTACTTTAGAGCTTGAGGAGTTACATTGATATTAGCAAGTTGTTTTTGTAGGATTTCCTTTTGACCAAGCATATACAATACTTCCCAAAGAGAAATGCTACTTTTGGTATTCTTCAAAGAGTCAAAAATGTTTAAAGGGGAATAAATCACCTTTTCTTGCACTCTTGAAGGTAATGAGGGAACTTGAACTGTTATACTATAGGTTTGGTAGCATTACCTACATTTTGACTTTGAGGAGTAGTGTAACTAGTAGGATCTGATACATTGGTACTTTACACTTTGTGGCCTTAGAGAGGCACTACCTAGAATCACTTGTGTTATTGAAGTATCTCCTAAATCCCTCTTTTTATCCCTTATGTTGGCTATAACTAATGTATTTATATTCAACACATAATCATCTTCTACTTGGAAATTCATAAAACTAGTACTTTGGCTACTACCTTCTCCTTAAACATCTCTTTTCATGAGATTTGCATCTTCTAATGTAACATAAGGAGTATCTCCTTCTTGAGTTACCAAAGCTTGATTACCTTCTCCACCATTATGCATAAACTAATCTTGAGACTTCCCCCAATGATCTAAATGATCCTATCCTTAAACTAGATTGGTGTGGACTGGAACATCAACCTTTTTCAATGAAATGGAATTAGGATTATAGGCATTGGGCTACCTATTGAAACCTTGTTGGCCTTATCCTCTTCCTTGATTAGTGTATTTGGGTGAAGGTTTCTAGCCTTGCTAAAGATAGTATTGTAGATTGGGTAGAGAACTTGCATACATTTTGGCTTGCTTGAGTTGGGCCTACAAAGATCAAATCATCTCATCCTTATCTATAGCATCATCCACCTTCTTAGGAGCAGTTTTAGGTTTGGAATTAGTATTGGGAATTTGTGCTATGCTTGGGGCTTCAACTAAATTATGAGACAAAAAAGGCATAAAAATTGTTGGAGGTAGTTTCCCAACTTGTATCAGACTATTATAAGCTTCAATGGTTATCTCATATGCCTCGAGTAAAGTAAATCCTCCCATTGACTACAACATTACTACTGCATTAGTGCCAATAACATTACGATAGGTGGGGACTATAAAACTTGGAAGAGGCCTCATAATAGGTGGAATCTTATGCCATGTCCTTTGAAATCTCCCATGGATTCATTAGGACCTCTTTTTATCACATTTATCTAGTGAATTAGTGAAGTATGGTCACTCTTATTTTTTAACCTATTTACCAAATACTCTCCAAAACTATCCCAATTAGTAATACAGCCACCTTCTAATGTCCTATACCAATCAAGTGCCTTCCCCTTTAGAGACATGGTAAGTAGTCTAATAGCTATGTTATCTTAGGTGATATTGTGGAAATTTCAAAAGATTTAAATGTCCCTAATATGATTAGATGGGGTAATAAGACCTCCATTGAAATTGAGGAGACTTTTGGTAGCATTAGGAGAAATAGGGTCATACGTAGGAAGGTTAATTGGATTTTTGGTGTTGAAAGCTGGGAAAGGATGTCTTCTATCTATTATTATTCCTATTGATCTATTATTTCTTCAATTTCCTCTTCTTCCTCTTCAAAACCTTCTTGTTCAGGATCTCTAAAGGTTAGGAATGGTTCAAGGTGTTGTTCTTCAAGAGTAGTTTTAGGCTGAGGAACTTGATTGAAAAGCATACTAGAAGATGATATAGTGAGGACCATGAAGTATACTATGAAAAAACTTATCTACAAATAAATATTCTCACCTTTTTGAGTTGCCAAATTCTAGATTAGAACACTTCTACAACCTTAGACTTATCAAGGCCAACATTCACCTTAACATGGAAACAATTAGAACCAGTTGTCCCACCTCACATGCCAAAATTGTTGTCATCAAATTGTGCATCCTAGGACATTCTATGAGATTCCTTAAATTTAATGCAACATTGAATCATCCCTCAAGTTTTTGGGAACTTAATAAGAGAGATGAGTCTCTAGGATTGAAAAGGGTTAGCTCCCTGAATTCTTCTCTAAGTGTCTATCACCTAATCTAATGCTTATTCATGAAAAGAATCAAGAGTTTTCATAAAATAGAAAAACTATGCTAAGAGGTGATCTACCAATAATTTATCCACTGACTCACACTTCTACTGAATAACAATGTTTTACAAGACCAATTCCATGCATTAAAAGATACTAACATAATGTTTCAATGTGAAGTAAAATGCTTGAGATAATCAATAAGATAATCAACCTAAGGGGTAGATTTCACACCATAGATATAATTTCATACTCGAAAGAGATTTTAATACATTCAACACACTTCACATGACCTATTAACATCATAACCTTAATTCAAACATGAAGGATAAAGGAAGTAAGTATGATGATATCACTTAGCTTTGTTATACATCACTCACATACTCAATTAGAAGTTCAAAAATCAAAATTGGTCTTGTATTCAATGTTTAAAATAAAAGTTCAATGTCATTTCAGTAGGGCTTTACCATATAAAAAAAAATTGTCCTTTGTAATGGCCAAAATGGCTCAATTTATAGAAATTTGGGGAAGAGAGAGAGAAGATAAGTTGAAGAGGCACAAATACATGTGTCATTGACATAAAAGTCAATTATAGATCCATGAGAGAGATGGATGAATGATCCATGCCATGTAAAGAGTCTTACTTTTACAAAACAAGTCATGAGAATGGTGGCAAGTGGCATCAAACCTTCAAGAGCGATACAAGAAACTGCTTCTATCGAAGATCATCCATGAGAGTTTGAAATTGAAAATAAAAAAGTAGACACATCACACTACTGAAACTCATGATGGTAGTTATAAAATGCTCTTTATAACTACTATTTATCCTCTAGACACCTATATTTGTTGATTTGATGGAATCAATGACTCGAACCATCATCCTATCTATTTTGCTTGCTTTATCTGCTCTCATGTTCTTGCCAAGTATTTTGAATAGCAACGGTTATTCTCCATAGTTTAAAATTGACTTCATATGGGCCATCACTCCTTTGGGTATTTTCTTTAGACTTTTATTTTTGGACCTTTTCTTTGGATAAATTGTCTATGGCTATTTGTTTATGTTTACTTCCTCAAACCTTATATCGAGTCTTTTCCTTAGGGTTCGTTGCTTGTTCATTTCCTTTGAATAAAAAGTCTGAAGGAATTCTTCATGTTTATTTCCTTCATAAAAAAAGCCCAAAGGAATTATTTTTGAGTTCC
The DNA here is from genome assembly GCA_037957365.1 of Torreya grandis. Classification (NCBI taxonomy): domain Eukaryota; kingdom Viridiplantae; phylum Streptophyta; class Pinopsida; order Cupressales; family Taxaceae; genus Torreya; species Torreya grandis. The sequence goes on from JARHVA010003610.1 coordinate 1,057,052, forward strand.
TTCTCTTCATTTCCTTTAGACAAAAATTTTGAAGAAATTCTTTTAGGGTTTCTTCTTTAGTCACTTCTCCTCATCTTTTCCTATGGATTTTTTATTGGTCCCTTTGGAGAAGTTGAAATGCCCTTTGGAGAAGTTGTAATTATCCTTTAGATTTTAGAAGTGGTCCTTCAATATTTTTAAAATGGTCCTTTGGGATTTTATAAATGGTCCTTCAATCTTTTGGAAATGCCTTTTGGGAGAAATGAAATGATCCTTTGAAAATGCAAGTGCTCATTCAAAAAAATTAAAGTGACCACTTTCCAAATAAAATACCCTTCGGGGAAGTTGTAAATGATCCTTCAGAAAAAAATGAAGTGGACCTTTTCCCGACAAAAGATACCCTTCAAAAAAATGAAAGTGCCCTTTGTAAAAATGAAAGTTCCCTTTGGAAAAATGAAAGTTCCCTTCAGAAAAATTACAAGGGTCCCTTTTGGCTTGAAGATATATTTTAGATCAATTGTAAAGTACCTTCAAGAAAATTGTGTAGACAATTTGTCTAAAAGAATTCGGCAAATCTTAAAATAAAAAAACATGAAATAATTCCTTAAAGGCTTAAACAAAGACCAAAACAAAATTTTCTAAAAGAAAATACTTGTGCATTTCTTGCAGGTTTTGTCAAAGAACATTTATTTCAAAGGAAAACTAAGTACTATATTGGCCAAATTTGAAAGGTGCAACCCTGGGGTGGAATTTGACCGATAAAAATCACACACATAGGATAAATAGGTAAATATGATTTGATATAATTTAAAATAGGGGGGAAAATCCTATCAAACACTAGTGTACTACAAATGACATCATAGACTAGCCTTATCCAAATAACATGACCTTCTCCCATATCTAAATGGAGCCTTGTTCCTTATTTATAGTGACCTCACATAGTCCCATATTCGATCACATAATATCAGTTATAGTCCATTCGATTTGAGTGGCAACTAATTTATTTGTCTTTAGTACTTCCCCTTTCAGCATTTTTCTATAAATCAAGTTCTAAATCAATCTTATGTATTTATTGCATAAACTATGCATTCTAATTTTACTTAGTAGTTTTTCATAATTAGATTAACACATATTTAATTCACTAAATTTGATAAAATAGTTTGTCATTTTTTTAATTTTGATGATAAATATACAGTTATTATAAAAAACAATAAGAGCATCTAATGCATTTGAGGTTAGTGTTATAAAAGTTGAAAGAAAAGAAGTTGGTTGACTTAAGGAAATGAAATTTTAAAAAGGAAGAGTTAGTGTATTTAGATTTTTTATTTCACATGATGGGTTAATGATAGACCTAGATAAGGTAAGAGTTATTATGGGGTGGCCATCACCTAGAAGTATGTTTGAGGTAAGAAGTTTTCATGGGTTAGCTAGTTTCTACAAAAAATTTAATAGAAAATTTAGCATAATATTTGCACCCACTACAAAATCAATGAGAAGTGATATGAAAGAGTTCAAATGAATAGTTGAAACAAGGATTAAATTTCACATTTTAAATAATAAAGTGATAAAACAACCATTATTAGCATTTAAAAGTTAACAAAGTATTTCACATTGAATATCATGTTAATGGGATGATGGTAAGAGTAATTTTCCTATTGTTTACCTCAATGACAAGTTGAATGATGTTAAGTAGAATTATTTTGTTTATGTTCAAGAATTATATGTTATTATATAGGCTAATAATAAGTGGAGGCATTATTTATTGTGAACAAGGAGCTTATTTGTATGTATATCATCAATCATTGAAGTTCATAAAAAATTAAGGTAAATTATATCAAAACACATGAGTTGGGTTGAATTTATTCATTTTTTTTCATTTGTTTTAAAGCATTAAAGTGGGAAGGTCAATGGGGTGGATGCATTGAGTAGGTTTCCTATGGTGAAAGAGATGAGAATTAAAAATAATTGGGTTTGACTCAATGAAGGACTTTTATGAGGAAGATTTATATTTTAGGTATACTTGAGAAGCATACAAGAGTCTAACTAGCATAGATATAACTCCATGGTCAGAATTATTTTTTTAACATGGATTATTGTTCAAGGGAAAAAAATTACCTCAAATATCAATGAAAGATAAATTGATAAGGGAAAATCATAGTGGTGGACTATTTGGATATTTTGGTGGGGATAAAACATTAGTGCAACTATGTGGAAGGTATTAAAATACTAAATTGAGAGTGGATTTGAAGAATTTAATGAAAGTTTTTAGAGTTTGCTAACATTCTAAAGGAAAAATTAAAAATGTAGGTTTGTATAAGTAATTATTGATACTATAAATACAATGGGAGGATAAAATCATGAGCTTTATTCTTGGGTTGCCAAGGACAAAAAGAGGCAAGGTTTTGTATTTATTGTTATTGATAGATTACAAAAATGGCACACTTAAATGAATTTAATAAGACAAGTGATGCCATGAACATTAAGAATTTATTTTCCAATATAATAATATTGTTGCATAGATTTATAAAAATCATAGTATTAGACAAGGATACAAAGTTTGTTGGACACTTTTGGATAATTTTGTGGAAATATTTGGGCACATGATTGAGTTTCAGTTTAGCCTATAATCTCCAAACACATGGGAAAATAGAAGTATTGAATAGAAGCCTTGGGAATTTATTGATATTATTGGTAAGAGATAAGGTTAAATAGTGGGACATGATTTTAGCACATGTTGAGTTTTCTTACAAAAACTTAGTTGATATAAATACAACAAAGAGTTAGTTTTTTGCATTCATAAAATTTTTACTAAGTTAAAAGATACAATTGGAATGAGTAGAAGAACTATTGAGGTAGATGATTATGTGACATATATGAAATAAGTACAAAATAAGTTGGAGAAGAGTGTCATGGATTAGAAACATTGCATAGATTAGAAGATAAGAGAAAAAGAATTCTAAGTGGGTGACTTGGTTTTGGCTCACTTGAGAAAATAATAGTTTACAAAGGAACATATAAAAAGATCATGTGGAAAATATTAGTCCATGTAAAAAATTTAGAAAGTTTACAGTGAATTTTGATGAGCTATAACTACCAAATAATATTGTTATCTTGTCTTTATTCAATGTGAAATATTTGTATCCTTACTACAAAGGAGAAATAAGTGATGAGTATATGAGTTCAAATTATTTAATTATTGATTTGATATAATTATTTCATGAGAAGGCAAGGTAAGAGATATAGGTGGTGATAGATTCTAAAATCATCAAGAAGACAAGAATGAGTGAGTATAAAAATTATTTGGTAAATTGGAAGGATAGATAAACTAGCTACATGAGTGAGTGAGTCTAGGATTTCCAAGTATAAAATATAAGTATAATAACACATTAAATATTCTTGAGAAATATCTCATAGATAAATTTATTTAACCAAGGTTTTTGATGTAGGATCATTTAGTTTAATAAATAGTCTTGCATCAAACCAAAACATGAGCCAATGTTTGTGCATGGTTTTTCCTTGTTGGAAATGTTAATAATGGTTATGTAGGCAGAGGATGATTAGAACTATTATATTAATGTTCATTGGAACACCTATACCCCATGACTATCAAGCATAACAAGTTTTAGTCATCTCCTTGAGGTAAAACTAACTCATTTTAGGTTAATGATAAAACCACCACTTAATGTAGGTGGTTGTTTTGAAATTTTTATATTGCATTAACTAAAGGTTACATAACTATCAATTTCACTTATAGAGGTTGAAAAGGTAAATTAATCACCCATGATGAATGATGTTGAAATTGGACCATTTCCCAAGAATATGGTAACTTGAAGAGGTTCCACAGGATTTAGAGGTAGTAAAAATATATTCAAACCAATTTGTAAGAGATTAAGGAGATATGGTTAGGAGAGGGGAGATTTAGTTGAGGGAAAAGTAACATAGAGAAGCGAGAAGAAGCTTTCATAATATTGTTAGGGAGGTGTTTTTAACATTGAGAGGAGATAGTATTAAGTCCATAATGGACTCAATTATTTGTAATCCTCTTCATGTTAGGTCAATAAACTAGACATGTTTGTGTGTGTATGAATTTTCTATAACACTATCATTTGATGCAATAAAGAATGTGTGTTTTAATTTTTAAGTTTGAATACCATATCTAAGAGTGAGAGTGTCTCCATTGAGAGTGAGTGAGTATAGATTATAAGAAAACGTAATTATTAATTTGGCCCCTCATTCTTGTGTTCATAAAAATACATTTATCCATATTACAAAATCATACAATGTAGTGCAATAATAATATATTTTCTTTGAGATAATGACAAAATATAAAAGTTATCTATTCTATTAATTTTTTTCACAATTTATAACATTTAAGATTAAAACTTAACCTCATTATTTAAAATATTTAACTAAAAAAACTTAGTAACAAGTTTCGTATCATGAATTAAGTACTTATGTATTGAAATGATGGGATTTTGTTGTTATTGATTAATAGGCAAATAATCTGTGTATAGCATTTTTTAATTAAAAATATGTAAATTATCTTAAATAATATAAGCATATATTAAATTAAAAAATTCAATTGAACTTCTATTAAATAAAATAAAGTATCAAAAACCACATTGATTATAATATATAATAATTTATAAATATAATTTACCCTTGAGTGTGTGATTCTAGTAGTTATCTTCAATTAAATCCAAATTTCTGATTTGCATCATCTTGACTCCAATTATATGTTTCCATACTCATTTTTTTGTAATGAAAATTTTACAACATTAACATACAAATACTTCATTATTATCTTTTGTATTTAAATATTTAAAATTTCATTTAAAAATTAAATATTTTTATTTTTGTCATGCATGTATTAAAAAGTATTTACATATTTGATAGTTTAAATTGTAGATTCACTATTTTGAATATGCCTTCTAAAAATGGTATTTGGGCTTTATATTCTCTTTTGAACATTAATTTTTTTAAATTTTTATTTATTAATATTATTTTTTGATTGAATCATGTATTATATTCTATAAGAAAACATAATACATACTTGATAAAAAAAATTGGGTCGTATGAGAGTAGACCTTGAGGAAAAGTAAAACCAAAGAATAAACAAGGACACCATCTAAGATTAAAAAACATTCAAGGCCCACATTCAAATAGAAAAAAGTATAAAATTACATCATAGTGACATAATCAACAAATAACATAAAAAGTAAGACCCTAGGCCACACAGGCCACCAACCCCATAGAAAGAGAATGAGGTGGTGGACTATCATGATTATCTCCCCATCTACCCCATCAAGGTGTGGTACATCAAGGATGAGTTATAAATCATATTACACTTTATTTTATTCCTTGGCTTATTTAGTTTTATGGTTTTGGGGTGATATGGCAAGTGCTAATCTAGGAAACTTCTCCTAAGCATATCCTCCTAGAAGCACAAATCCATAGTATACATGACCAACCTATGGAGAGGGTCATCCTCCATGACCCCCTAAATGTGATAATAATCACTAGAGAAGAGGAGTGGAGAAGTGATAATGGTTACACAACATACAATGGCCTCTACCATGGTCACACCACTTTTGGTCCCTTCTTGGGAGGTATTAAGGAGGCATATCTCAAGGAACCTACAAATAGTGCAAAGGGAGTTTCCCCAATTACTAGTGAGAATTCCAAATTGCTCCACTTCAAGGACCACATTTTAAACTTGAACTTGTATTTGTATAATTACATTGGAAAATAAAATTAATTTATTAGTAGTATAAAAAACATTTTCCAAATGCTCATTGTGAAAAAACATAATTTCTATCTTTCCAAAGAAAAAAGAGAATCTCAGTCCAAAAGATATACCAAATATATTTGAATCTTATAGGAAGTTGATAAATTTCTCCCATAATAACCATGTTCCAATAAAAATTTTCAAGTCTAAATATATGGAATAAGGAATGAATCCATCTCTAGGCTTCTTAACCTCTAACATAAAACTAAAAAATGTGTTTTAGAGACTTTGTTTGGCCATAAAATAAACATTTAGATGTGGGGATTCCCATATGTAATAGTTTTACCCATATGAAAGGCTTTGATAAAGGATTCACTTATAAAATTAACCTTTTTTAGATCCACTATTATAGACCTATAACTAACGCACCTAGAATTGCTTGTTCTAAAGTCTTGAAGAGTTTTTTAGATTCCATCAATTATTGAGCATCTCCCAAGGCACAATGTTGAGAGAGAGCCATTGATATTTGATCTTAATTTGTATCAATTATTGAGAGTGTAAATGTTCTAATTAAAATATTTTTTCCATTTGGGAGATCCTTAAACTCTAATTTTATAGAGTTCATAGTCAAGCACCACCATTAGAACTTATGCAATAGATTCAAACTCTTGGTTGTTGAATTTGAATTTAGATTTTAACTTTGGTCAACTTGATTAGGAGCAAGATATATTATAAAAATTATCCCCTATGACCTTAATTCCTTCATGGAAGAGCCTTAGATCTTTGAATATGGGAACCTTTGCTAAGTATTTTCCAATGATAGTAATAACTATAGACCACAAAAAAAGTGAGAATTGATAAAAATGCCATATATGAACCCTTCCCCTTTCCAAATCAACCATGGATTGAAGGATTCCCAAAATTTAAAAATAATATGAACCAAAAAAAATTCATTAATTATTAATATGTGTTGGGGTAATAATGGTGTTTGAAAGTTTAGATTCTTCTAGACACTATGACTATTGACCAAATTTAACTTTAAGGTCAAATTTAGACCCCTATAGGTAAAAAAAATGGTTTCTTAGATGTTTTATGGGTTTTATAATTTTTCATATGGTATTTTATATGTCTTTTTATTTCATTTAATGCTATATTAACCTTGGTCTTAGTCATTTTAATCTATATGTCACTTTGAGTCATTAAGAAAGCTTTTAGGGGTCATAAATGCAAGTGGAAAGGTTTTAAAGGTGAAAAAGTGTCCTTATTTCCTATAAAATTTCCAATAAGTCATATTCCCTATTATTAATGTCAATCTCATCTAAAACTTGTAGTTTATCTAGCTGAAGATCAAGTAATCAACTGAAAAAGGGGAGTTTGGAACTTGTGCGACCTATGAAGGAAGGTGACACATGGGAGAAGGTTATGTAATGTATTTTCATATTAATTAGGTTAATTTACATGATTTACATGCTTTTGAAGTTCCATTTTTGAGCTAAAACCATTCTGCTCCTTCTTTGCCTTTCTAGACACACAAAAGTGGCTAGCAAGTTTGTGCTTGGTACAGATAATTGAAGAGGTTTCAAGTCAAAAAAATTTGGGAGGTGGTATTAAACTTATGTAGATAAATTTAAATAATAATAGTTTGAATTTTTTTAACCATGATTTATGAACCATCCCTAACAAGTTGAATATGTTTTTTTGCTCATTGTTTCCTATACCCTATAGGTTTTGCTCTATTTTGGATAGGTATGTACAAACCAGTTGATTATTTTGAATCTATAGTATGTGTTATATCTTATAATATGATTTTAATTATTTTTTTCATGTTTCATGGTGTTTTTATGAGAAATTTACCTCATGTTGCAGGAAGGTGTCACTATTGTGAAGCTTCAATCAGTTTCTTCTTTGTTACAAAATGTTGGTCTTATACAGACATATCATGTGAATATAATATGGTGTTTCACATGTCTCAAATCCATATTATCACCTCCCTATATGTTTTATTTCATCACATCATGATTTTGTGAACATTCAATCTTATTATCCTCATAAGTCAACTCTTCACTCACTTTCACTTGCAGTCTCATGTAGAAAGCCTATTTAGCATCTCCATGGAGTTTAGTGAGTATATATCAACTTATTGAAGTAATCAAGAGCTAATTATATTTCATTTGGATGTTTGGAGAACTTAAATATGGGATACAAGCTCATTCATCACACCAAACAGTCACTAGTTATACTTATATGCTCTATTCTAGATGTTTGCTAGAGGTTTTCACATTGGAATAGATGTTATGGAGATTTTATTAAGATATTCTTGATGATAATCATGCATTTTAAGTATTTAAAATGAGTTTGACTGGTTCATGGGACCTTTAATCTTACATATTATTATATTACATGCTTATTGCTTGCATATAACCCATACACACCTACAAGAGCCTCCATTGATGACATAACACTGAGAGGAGGAAATTTGGATAGGTGTTTCAATATTTTAAGATTTCCAATAGTTCATTGAGAAATTTTTTTTAAAGCATAAAATGGATCATAAACCTATCCATCTTACTTACTACCCAAAATTTCATGCTCACTACCTGTGTATGTAAATGTCCACCTACAGGTCATATCGTAGAGCTATGAAGGTATTTGAATGGGGAGTTTGGAGCATGGTAAGGTCACTTTAAAAATCCTATCTTGTGGGAAGAACCAAAGTAGACCTATTTGAAATATTAATTGGGTAAGTGAAGGTGTAACTAAATACCTTTAAGCACAAGATGACTGAATTCAAGGAAACTTTCCCAAAAAGGTGAAAACAGAGGTCTAAGGGCATGTTTTGAATATCATATAACATGGTTGTAATGGATTTTTAAACATATAAATAGGTAAACCTTGTATCCTATATCATGGATAATATATATGCCAAATATGGAGGTCAAAAATTTAGTAGAAGATAGAATTTGAAGGCCTTAAAGATGCCTCTAAAAGCACTAAAATCCTACATTCATATCTACAAGCTTTGAGTTTTGAATGACCTTTGACATCCTAAAGATAAAAAAAGACACACTCTCATGTTAGCATGGTCCTATTGATTCAAGGGTATAAAAAATAGCATGAATTTAATTGGTATAATGTTTATGTATGGTATTTCTAACTTCATGGACACATATAGGTGTCCCTCAATAGGAAAATGAACACCTACAGCTGAGTATGGAAACAATGACCTAAAAAAGGTGTCTTGGTGGTGTTTTATCCCATACAAGGTGAATATAGGTATGAACATATGATTTTTGACCTCAATGATTCAAAAAGGGCCTTTACACACCATGACTAAGCTCAATTATAGCTCATATGCACTTATAGGAATCAAAAGAGGCATGGTATCACAGTTATGAGAAAGAACTCAATTGGTAAGCTCAAGGTGCATGTAAAGAGTATAGAATGGGTTAGAATGATGAAAAAATATTTTTAACACCTCTATTAATATCATTATGACCTCCATGAACTCTTTTTAATGTGAAACAAGATTACATAGACCTCTTATGTCCTTATGTGCACCTACAGTTGGGTGTTCGGTCTTGATGAGGTTAAAGAGATGAATGTGCTTAGGAAGAGAGAGAAGCTTAAAAAAATTTAAAATGGTTAATTATAGGTCAAAAATGTGTTTTAATAATCCCAAATACTCTTTCAAGTTGACCATCTACTCTCCCTACTAGCCCAAAGGTAACAGTCCATACAATTGCATTAGGAGACCCTAGTTGCTCAATGGGTAAGAATGAAGAATCTAGGGAAGAAGAGTGGATTTTGGAAAATTTTAATATTAATTAGCATTAATTTAGGTCATATAACATTTTTAATAAACATAACTAAATTATAATTAGCCTTGAGAGGTCATTCTTAGGTGGAAGTGAAAAATGCAAGAAAATAATCCTTTTAGAGGCCTTTCTTGGACAAATTGAGTTGGTTAGGTGCCTCAATGGATGAATATAACTTATCCCTTTGGTAAAAATATTAATTATTACCTAATAAAACTCCTCAAACATTAAATTTTCCTTGAAATTGAGGGTTATATCTCACTGTGTTTTCTCAAAGGTCAGTCAGTCAAGAAAATTCGGGTTTTGACAAAACAAGCAAATGAAGCCAAAAAGGTAAAGGAACTTGACGTAAATCTTGGTGAACCTAGATAAAAATATTTTTAGGTGTATTTATGGTAAATGTTTTATATTAATCACTAACTCAGCTTAGACCTCTCAAAATAGGTAATACACTCTTGCATACAGCTCAACCAAGCAAGTTATAATTAGGCCTACTTGGTGAATGAGAGGAAGACATGAAAGGGAGTAATTAGAAATTTATGTGATGACTTTTTTAGCTTGAATTAGGTATGAAAAATCATGAGACACAAGCCTATCCATGATATATCAGTCCAAATAGTCAAAACTTGCAGGATACATGCTAAGCCTATTAGGCCTTGAAGTGACCTTGAGTCAATTGGGGGTCCAGCTTCACTTCTAGCTCCTGGTGAGTGTTTTATCTAGTTGTAAAATGTTTATGGGATGAATTTAGACATGTATAATCTTTTTTTATGTATATAAACCCCTAATAAATATAATTTTAGCTCAAATATAGTCTAAGCATGCAGGAATTATGAAAATAAGCTTGATATGGTAACTTCAAATGCTCACATATTTCTTGAAACTTTTCATGGATATCTAAGGGGTTTGTAAAATTTTACATGGGTCTTTACTATCATCTTTGTTAAAACCCTTAAAAATCCTTAGTCAAGACTTGATGAAGGAAATTAAGTTGTATAGCTGATCTAATGACATATTTTTCCCATGAAAATTATTATAACTTATATAATACTCTCTCATACTCTTTCTCATACTTTTAGACTATACAGAATTATATGGATGGAGTACAAAATAGGGTGTTTTTAACTATTTTGTGCATTATTCTAGTTATAAGTACATTAAAAATATAAAATCAACTTTGAGAGGAATATATATAATTTTAATAACTCAATATGGTCATTTCATGCCTTGTAAAAACTCTTAAGTGTTCAAACAATAGCTCTCATCTCAGCCAATCAAAACTAGCACAGTGAACATGATGGTGAGAAGTATGAAAACTTCAAATGGATTTCCTTTTAAGGTGTATGCCAAAAATTACATGTAAGGTCTTTAAAAGTGTCATCCACTCCCTTTTATTAATTTTCATGGAAAACTAATGCTTTTTGGAAGCCTAGTGTGTAAGGTGTGTGGAAGAGGAGTTTTCCTAGACTATAGATGGTGATGGCTCATTCCCAAAAGTTTAAAAATGACTAGGAGTATAACCAATAAATGGATATTAATGTATTAAATCCTCCCATATCATTCCAATAATCAAACCTATCCCTAGTTAGTTTTTGGATGTTCAAATAGGTCTAAATCATGAAGGCAATTTTCTGAGCCAATACAAGGAATTTCATGCCACTTTCTAAGAGTTTCATGCCTTGTTTGGAAAATTTTACTTATTAACCTTGCATGGTCCATTTAAAATCTCTTTATAATTAATATTTAACCTCTTTTCTCATCTTGACAAGTGTCCAAGTGACATTTGGGCTTCCCTTGTCTCACCCCTCTCCCAAATGTTATAAGTAATGACTTTTTGGCTCTTTTGAGCAGCCTCTATTGGTTAATGGTGAAGCCCTAGAAAATTTTGTATTTTAATGACTCTTTAATCAATAAAAATTTGAATTTTCCTACTTACATGCTGCATAATTTAGTTTGGTTCCAAATCTTATTGATCTTGTGTAGTAAAAGATGGTCTTTTCTAGCATGTTGTCTTTGATTATCCACCAGGTATGCAGAAGATTAATTATTTAAAGTCTTTGTTAGTGTTATTTATTAGTTTATGTGAGTTTTAGAATTGTTCTATGATTTTACACTCTAAATTATCATTCATTATCCTTCCCAAACATCAATATACCTCTTAAATATAGCATATAAAACATTAATGTAACAATTTGTCTTGAGTTGTGAGTTATGTGTGAAAGAAGATTTGATTTTCTCTAAGTAGTATAATTTTAATTAACAAGAGGAAATTAAATATTTTTTCATCGCCTTTTAACTTTGCAAGTTTGTCTTCTTAACCCTTTTCAAGTAAAGTTGATAAGTGAGAGAGTGCATCAAGGAAATTAGTCCTTCTAGAGATTCATCTCACCAATTGATTACCCAAAGCAAGTGAGATGTTTACATTGTGCCACTTGGATGAGGATACCTAAGACATATCCTCAAGGGTTGAAAATCTAAGTGACAATCATTTTTGGCATGCTCGATGGGATTCTAATTCCTAGAAGATTGTCCAAGATTGGTGTTGGTCTTGGCATATATGTAGTTACAAAAACATCTACATTCAGTACCTAGAGACTCCACTAAGTTTTAAACTCTTTTGTTATTGATCAATCCTTAATTTCCATGCCAAAGGTGACCACTAGGTCTTCTACTAAAGGTATACATTTTGAGTTTGTACAATTGCCATTGTATTCTATCAAAAGATTTAGATTTATGAATACTCATCCTTATTCAAGGGAATTAGTGTTTAAAAATTCCAAGTTTATACTTATTTCAACCCCTAATACACATACTCTACATTCAAATATGGCTATAAGCCTTCCTTTTGTAGCCTTTACCAAATCATCTCCTTTGAATCTTGCTGAATATGGCCAAATTCCTAGAGCAACCCTTAAAATTGTTCCATATTTCAGTGGAGAAGGTAATACTACTCCCATTGAGCATATTAGAAACATTTAAAACTTATAAAACATCCATAATATCACTCAAGATAATGTGTCTATCAGGATATTGGCACTATCTTTCAAAGGGAAAGCTTTTGATTGTTATGGAACTCTACCTCATGCTTCCATTACTTCATGGGATGAACTAGGGAATATATTATCTAAGAGGTTTAAAGAGAAGAGTGATTGTCTGTCACTAGCTGAGTAATTGAATACTATAAAAAGGGCTCCTCAAGAGTTTATTCAAGCTTTTAACTCTATATTTCAAAATACATAGGATATAATCCTAGCCCTTATGAGACCTACTCCAAATTATGCTTTCTTGTATTACCTAAAATTGTTGAATAGTGATATATCCATGATGATTCAATACATGGGTGGGAATACACTACCTTATACCTATGATATATCTATTAATTTTTATAATTATCTTGTTCAAGCAGGTAAGATTGCTCCTAGACCACCAATACCATTGTTCCCTGATCTATAGCCTCCTAGTCAAATTGCATTACCTACCTTGGATCCTTTACCTAATAGTCAATAAAAGTCTACCCTTGACCCTAATAATGATTTTCATGAAGTCAAGTTTTTGTTTCAAAGTTTTACTAATGAATTGGTTTCTCTCAAAACACAATAAGCTCAAAATTACAGGCCTTACCAATCCTACAATCAGTTTGGACAAGTAGGCCTCCTTTTTAAGGTAATGCTCAAGGACAAGGTCAAATAACTAAATCTAGACCTTACCAAAGTTTCAATCACATTACCCCATCATATTATAAATCTTCTCTTATTCCCACTCAAAACAATTTTGTTCAAGAACAACCATATTATCCTTCCTATGACCAAAATCAAAGCCAAGTTTGCATATGCCAATGAAATGCCTAGTCAATCCATGACAATGAAAGGTAGTTAAGCACATCAAGTTTCCAATTTTGAGGTTCCAATGAAAAATGGAAAGGAAAATGGACAAGCACAATCTGATTCTACTCTTAAGAATCACTTAGAGGGGGAACTTTTTGCCATGAATCATTTGGGAAGTTCAAACAATGTGAATGCTAGTGTGTCCTCTAACACTAGATCTAAAAAGAGGGTTGTTGAAGAGACACAAGGGGAAAATCAAGGACCTGTTTTGAATACTACATAACCTACAATAGTAGGTTAGTATAACTCATCTCCTAAGGTGAAATAAAATTATAATTTTTAAAATGTAAGGCCAGTTCTTACACACCCTTCTTCACATGCTACACCACAACGTACTAGTGCTTCCAAAGAGCAATTAAAGATGAAAAATCATTATATAGATGTTTTAGATCAAATTAAGAATTTAAACTTGAATATTTCATTGTGGGATTCATTGAAAATACTAGGACAAAATTATATGCTGCAAAAATAATTACTTGGACTAGGTAAACAAGTTGGATCAGCTAGGACTGAAAATGTTGTTTTGGTGAATGGAACTCATCCCATTGATGGAAAAGTGAAGAAAAATTATAATTCTCCTCATTTTTATCTATCCTTGATCATTTTTTATTTCTTATCACACACTTGTATCATATATAGTGGGGCTAGTACTTCATTTATGCCCAATTCAATAGCAGATAAACTAGGCCTCAAATATGAATCAATGGCTAAAGGAGTTCTACAATTAGATGGGTCACCTACAAAGACCTCAGCAGTAGTCAAGGATTTGAATTTGATTTTACATTATTTTCCTACTTTTTCCATCCTTCATGATGTGGGTGGTTTTAGATTTACCTCCATACTTTGTTCTTTATTTTTCAAGAGAGTTTACAGCCAAGATAGGTGGATACTTGGTAGCCAATTGGTCATATATGGTTTTTATAAAAAAGTATGGTACCAAGGTGAAGATTGAATTAGGAACTATTCATCACAATAATTTAGATCCTTACATGCCTAAAGATACAAATTTCAATTATGTTATTCTTGATGAGGAAGATCTTCACATGGATCAATCTCCAACTTCTTATCTTGAAGGACTTGTTGATATACATCTAGATGAATGGGGAGTTGAGCACTATGAACATGATCCTTAAAAATTAATAGAGTAAGCATATTTTGGAGTGTATTTACTTTATGAATAAGGTTGTTTCATGCCAAATTTTATGAATCCAAATGAGAGTATGGGTGGTTTGTGGAAGATATTCTTTGATGGATCAAGAATCAAGGTTGTATCAGATGGTGGAGCAATGTTAGTTTCTCCATAAAAGGAAAGGTATTACTCTACTTTAAAATTTCACTTCAGATGTACTTGTAATTTGGTATAATATGAGTCCCTCATTCATGGCCTTGAATGGGATAAGAAGAGAGGTGTGAAGGAGTTACAAGTTTTGGGTGATAGTGAGTTGGTTTTGAATCAAGTGAGAGGTCAAATATGACTAAGAAATCCTTGTTTAAGTCCTATAAGCATAGAGTGTGGGATATTTTGGAAGATTTCTAATCCTTAAACATTCAATATATACCAAGAGAGGATAAAAAACATGTTGATATATTGGTAGCAATTGGAACTCAGTTTGATGTTCCAAAGTGGATAAGAGAGTACAAGAACCAACCTCATCTCAAAGTGATTATAAGGCCCTCTATACCTGATAATGTCACTAATTTTTAATTGTTTTATAGTCACCAAAAAATATCTCTTTTTATACAAGAAGATCTTGATTTTTCCTTAAAGAATCAATCCAAATTATAGTAGCAATATGGAGGGAAGATTGTACAATTGAAGACAAACAAGAACCCTAAAGGCTCAGTCACACTTGAGAGTATATTAAATGATGATGATCAGTTAAAGAAGGAAAAGGTAAGCATGTATAATAATAAATAAAACAATGAGAGAGTAAAAATATTCAAATATAAGTTGTTTGTTCTTGGGAAGGTAAGTACTAGAGAAGAAAAACATACTTTCATTGAATTATGCAAGGAATTTTATGATGTCCTTGCTTGGGAATATAGTGATTTAAAAATATTTGATATAAGATTAGCTCAACATACCATAGAGATATATGATAATTATAATACTATCAATAAAATTCAAAGGCCACTAAATCTTAATATTGAACCTCTCATAAAAAAGCAGCTTACAAAGTTGATTGAGTATAAGATCATTTTTCCTATTATGTATTCATCTTGGTTGGCAAACTTAGTTATAGTAAGGAATAAGAATGGGTAAATTAGGTTTTGAATTGAATTTAGAGATTTTAATATATTTTCCTTGAAGGACCATTATCCTCTTCCTTCCATGGAGTATATTTTACAATTTGTGGCAGGTAGTGAAAGGTTTTCACTCCTTGATGGATATTTTAGGTATAATCAAATTTTGTTAAAGGAAGGACATAAATACAAGATATCCTTTACTACAAAATGGGGAACATATGCTTATATTAAAATGCATTTTGGTTAGTCTAATTCTGGTGCAACCTTTGAACGTGTAATGGATATGGCTTTTCAAGGTCTAATAAATGATATAGTGTTGGTGTATCGTGATGATATCATAGTTTTATCTAAGGATGTAAAGGATCACTTGACTCATCTTAGGAATATTTTTGAGAGATGTAGATAGTTTGGAATCTCTCTCAATCTAAATAAGTGTGTGTTTACTATCCATGAAGATAAACTCTTAGGACACATTGTTTCAAAAAAAGGCCTATCCATAGATCTTGAAAGGGTGAGTGTAATTTTGGCATTGACTTTGCCCAAACACAAGAAAGGTTTACAAAGTTTATTTGGAAAAATAAATTTCATAAGGAGGTTTATTATTTATTTTTATAATTTATTCAAGCCTCTAACATATATGATATGAAAAGATTAAGTGTTTACTTGGACAAGAAGAAGGAAGGAGAGTTTTGAAGAGATCAAGAAATCTATTACTCAAGCTCAAAATCTTGCAAGCCCTAATTTCTCAAAATAATTCAACTTGTATACCTTTGCAAATGAAGAAGTAATCTCTATCATTCTCACTCAATAAAATGAAGAAAACTTGGACTAGCTTATTGCCTTCTTTAGTCAAGTATTGGAAGGCTATGAGGTAAGGTACACTTATGTCGAGAAGCAAGTACTTTCAGTTGTTAAAATTCTAAAGAAGTTTAGGCACATTTGTTCTAAAAACAATATTCAAATATTTTTACCTCATAATAGTGTTAAATACTTCTTTTTGAGTAGATATTTGAATGAAAAAAGCACTGGTTGGATTACAAAATTAATGGAGTATGATGTAGAAATCAAGATAACCAAACTAGTGAAAGGGAGGGGATTATGTGAGAACCTTGATTTAGATTTTAAAGAACAAAAATAAGTTTTTTTATCCCTTCATGATGATCCTATGGAAATTTCATCTTTATCAATGAGGAGTTGGACACAAGAAATGATCCATTTTCTTCAAACCGGTGAGTGTCCACAAGGCCTAGATAGAGTCAAAAGAAGGTACTTTAGATTACAATCTATTGTTTATGTAATTATTGATGAAGTGTTTTTTAGGAAAGAATTATTAGGTGTAATATTGAGATGTGTTGAATCAAATCAAGTTGAGAAGATATTGTTTGAGTTTCATGATGGACCAACTGGTGGTCACTTTGCTCCAAGAACCATAGCTACTAAGATTATGAGAGCTGGATATTTTTGGCCTGGTTTATTTAAGGATACTCATGATTTGGTAAGTAAATGTAAAAAATGTTCCCTCTTTGATGGAAAATAAAATCTTGCAGCCGTGCCTCTTCATCCAATATAAGTAGACTAACCCTTTACACAATGGGGTCTAGATTTCATAGGTTTAATCAACCCACCTTCTAGTGCTAGTCACAAGTGGGTGTTAACTACCAAAAATTAATTTACAAGATGGGTGGAGGTTGTAGCTCTCAAGGAAGAAAATGAAAGTTTAGTTTTAGACTTCTATAAAGGCATAGTGATAAGATTTAGGGCTCTTTCAACAATAATTTTAGATAGTACATTGACTTTCCTTGGAATGAAGACAAGTGAGTGGGATTTGAAACATGGTATTTACCTTAGTAATTCAACTACTATCCACAAGGGAATGGACTAGTTGAGTCCACTAATAAGAATCTAATCAGGATCATCAAGAGAATAATGGAGGAAAACCAAAGAACTTGGCATTCCAAGTTAAAGACAGCTCTTTGGGTTGATAGAATCACCCCCAAAAAAGCCATTGAAAACTCACCATATACAATTTTTTATGAGAGAGAATCTAGACTACCTATTTTCCTTGAATTACCAGCCTTAGATCTCACGTACCAATTGGAGTTGATGGAAAATGAAAT
Source organism: Torreya grandis (assembly GCA_037957365.1). Taxonomy (NCBI): domain Eukaryota; kingdom Viridiplantae; phylum Streptophyta; class Pinopsida; order Cupressales; family Taxaceae; genus Torreya; species Torreya grandis. The sequence goes on from JARHVA010003610.1 coordinate 1,074,822, forward strand.
CATGGAGGTCAAGTTGTATTAGTTGATGGAGCTTGAATAAATAAGGGATCAAGCTATGCAAACTATGAGAGCTCACCAAGATCAAATAAAGACATAATTTGATAATAAATCCATGCCAAGAAGCTTCCAAGTGGGGGAAATTATTCTAAAGTGGGATGAAGATAGGGCTAAGCCTAAAAAACACATAAAGTTTGATGCTTTATGGAGTGGCCCTGATGTCGTTACTCAATGCAACAAAACATAATGCTTTCCAACTCTCAAAGTTGTATGGAGAGGAGATTCATATCCCAATCAATGGGATATATCTCAAAAATTGTGATGAGGCAAGGATATGCCCAATAAATGTATAATAAATGATCTCATCTTACTCTCTCTTTCTATTAAGTTTGATTGCATTTTGTAACTTTTATTTTGATCTGAGATGAGTTAGGATGTGATTATCTATCTTTTGTTGATTGTGATTCTAAAATTTTAAAAGACCTGTAATTCCTAACAAGTGTGTCAAAAAATTCTATTTTTGCAATAAAATAGGTCATCATTAGGATAAAGAATAAATATGAAGTGGATTGCATGTTTTTGGAAGTATTAGACTCAATTTAGAATAGTTCTGAAACCTGTAGAATCTATTCCAGAACCATCACAGTTAGTTCTAAAACTCCACCATACTATTTCAAGTTGTCACATTTTTAGACTTAGCTTTATAACTCTATATTTAGCTCTGGTACTCCTATAGATAAGCTCTGGAACTTTTGCGGCTAAAATTTGAATTGATGAGGATCTATTCCAAATGGTTGGTGATCTATCAAATCAATGATCCCATTAAATCAGGCACAGATTCTCAATTTTCTAAACTTGCATAATCAAGACATTTATCACACATCTAGACATCCAACCACATCTTGATTTAGCATCTATTATGGGCATGATTCAATTCCATCGTATCTATGAAATAGTTATAGCCATCAAAACATCTATATATACAGACCTAAGAATTTAGTAAAAAGATATAGATATAGAATATAGAAGATAGAAAAAATCATTGAAGAATATAGAGATAAAGGATAGATTAGTACATTTGTAATATAGAACATTTTATCAATGAAATAGCCATTTCTATTTTGAAAGTAAATTAAATTATTCAAATCTTGTTCTAGGCGGAGCAAGGGCCCACTCCTCCAAAGAACCAAGATCTTCATTTTTCTCAGCATTTATATTTATATTCACAAAAGTAAATAGGTAAATTTTTTAAATTTATAAATTCTTCCAACTCCTTTAAGTTAAGATTTGTTGTAAATTTGTTCCTGCAAGCATTTTAGATTAAATTTTCATTTTTGCAACATGTGTTCATTTCCAGCAATCTATTTCATTTCTGCAACGTGTGTTTGTTTCCAACAATCTATTTCATTTCTAGGATATGTGTTTGTTTCCAAAAATCAATTTCATTTCTACAACATGTGTTTATTTTCAGCAATCTATTTCATTTCTATAATGTGTGTTTGTTTCCAGCAATCTATTTTATTTTTGCAACGTGTGTTTATTTCTAGCAATCTATTTCATTTCTGCAACGTGTATTTATTTCTAGCAGATTTGCATAGTTTGATTCCAATAAGAATTTAACCAAGAAATCCTTAAGACATTAAAAACCCCCCAAAACAAAAAAAAAATACAAATACCTCCATTCAATTACTAAATCACTACGATTCTTCTTGTTGCATATAGCTTTAGACACAACACTAGTTAAATATGACATCAACAGAAAGTTGATTAAATGAAGGGGATGATGACACCCATCATTTTTGGCACTGTTACTGGGGAACACTAGTTGGAATTTTCTAATTTGGTGTCAACAAGAGAAACAATCATTTATTTAGTAATTATAGAAATTTCCCCTAATTTATGAGTAGACCACAAGATTCCAAGGGTAGATTTCTCCCCAAAATATCTAAACAAGAATTGGAGGCACCATTATCTCCTATAAGACAAGAAGCAAAATTGTCATCTTTGAAATTTTTGGATCAGTCACCAGAACCAAGTAAAACCTTAGGGAGGAGGATTATTTCTCAAGATCCATTGAGGGAAAGTTTTGATTCTCAATTGAGTAGTCAACCCCCTACTCTTGAATTTTTACCATACCTAAAATAGACCACATACCACATTGATTGGGAGAAAGGATTAGAAAATACCAGAGAGATGGCATGAGAAGCTGGAAGAGAACCTTTACCTATCCCATTCATATCGAGGATGATGAAACCACTATGAAAAAATTGCACCTACACACTTGCCCACATTTAGAGGAATGCCATCTGAGGATCCTAACCAATTTCTATTTGAGTTTAAAGTACTATGTTAGACTTATGATTATAAGATAGATAATCAAAAATTGAATTTGTTTCCATCTACCCTGAAAGATGCAGCAATGTGGTGGTTTATGGGATTAACATCTAATTCTATTACCAATTGGGAAAAAATGGAAACTATCTTCCTAGACAAATATCAAGATTATTGTAGAGGAAGAAATTGAAAGGAATAATTTTTCAAAATCAAACTGGAAGAAGATGAAAATATGAAAGATTATTTAGATAGATTCCTCTTTGTGAGTAAAAGATATGGATTTGTACTTCAAGAAGATTTAAGTAAAACTATTTTTCTCAAAGGTCTGCATGATGAATCTAGGGAAACCCTTGATTTAATTGGTGGAGGAAACATTTCTCAATTAATAATGGATGAAATAATATAAATTTGTAGAAACTATTCAAGAACAAGGGGTGGACCTAGAAAGGGGAAAATATTTAAAAATTCAAATCCAGATATGAACAAATTGATGGATGAATTGGCAAACTTTAAAATAGACATATTAGTTCAATTAACCACCACCATGGATGGATTGAAAGCTAAAGCAAATGCACAAATTGAACCATTATCCATGTATTGTCCTAGATGCAGGAAGAAGCATACAATAAGAGAATGTCCTTTGGATAAAATGAAAGTATGTCTTGTCTATGAATCTAAATAACATGATACTCACGCTTGTTCTCTTCTTCCACTGATAAAAAATCAGCTCAAACAAACCAATACATCATCCACCATAGAAGAATTAAATTTTGTTCAGAGACAACCTAACCAAGGACAGTTTATGCCAAGACTAGCTCCTAATCCTTGGATGATGCCATGGGCAGCTCAAACAGTACCACAAAGTTGGGGACAACCACCTTGGGCCCCTCAACCCACATGGCATCCTCAAGATTGGTTAATTCAATCTTGGTATACTCAAGGACATCAACAACCTTGGGCTGGTCAAGGAAATCCTTATGCTTAGCCACAACCTAGATAGAGCCCTAGCAATTATGTGTAAGGAAAAACATATCCAAATTAGAACCAAAAAGCCATAATGGGACCTCTAGCATAAAATCCACATATTGAAAATAGTCCAAACCCAAATGCTAGCACAACCAGTAGCAAACCCAAGAAAAAAATAAACAACTCCTATATACAAAATAGAACCATAAAAATTAGTTGATTTAAATACAATGAATTGTAAAAACATTCAAACTAGATCTAGAAAAATAGTTAGCAATCCACCTGTTATAATCACTGAGATGACAGAAGAAGCTAAAACCCCTAGCACATTTACACCTAAAAAAGATGACAAAGAAAAAGATAAGGAACCAAAATGAAATTCTATTGAGATTCCATTTCCAAAAAGACTTAAAGAAACCATAGAACTTAAGGAATCTAAATTGGTGCAAGAACTAAGAAGATTAAATATTGAAATACCATTGTTACAAGAAATTAAGGATATTCTAGAGTTGAACAAGTTAATCAAATTGTTATGTTTTAAATAACCTGGAAGAAAGAAGCAGTACCCCAAGACTATTTAGGTAGATGGGAAACTTGTTGATTTATTAGCAGGAAAACTCCTATTACCTAAATATGGAGATCCTGGAAGCCCTGTTATTTTTGTTTCTATAGGGAATAAGGATATACATAATGTTTTGATTGATTTGGGCATAGTTATCAATGTAATGATAGTGGACACTTTTAAAACATTAACATTAATAGGCATACAACCTACTAATACCATATTACAGATGACAGATCAGTCTGTAGCAAAACCAGAAGGAGTTATTGAAGATGTGGCAGTAATGGTGGAATCATGGGAATATCCAATTAACTTCATTATATTGCAGCCAAAAGGTAAAATACTTGGTTATCCCATTATTTTGGGGATACCATGGTTATCTATAGTTACTACCTTAATTGATTACAGGTTAGGTGATATGACTATTTCAAATGGTAAGAATTCTAAGCAAATTTCATTATATCCATCTGCACGACCTTTTATTGATAATCAAGAAAAATTATGGGTTGATAATCCTGATATTAATGAGAAAAATATTTCTTTGGCTATGATAATATTGCAGGATCATGTATAGGAAAATAGATGATATGGTTAATCCTTCATTAAATGAACATCAATCATCATTGGAGCAGTCAGGATTAGTTCTGAAACCATCATAGTTAGTTCTGAAACCATCACAGTTAGTTCTAGAACCACACCAATTCTCTACAAGTGAAGATAACTTCACTCTGAAGGAATGTGATTTCTCTTGGGGAGAGGAAGGATCTGTAGCATCAACTTTATAGATATCAGAAGATCATGAAGAATTTTTGGAAAATAGCAGTAAGAGGAGTTTGACCTACAACAAGATAAGTATCATAACTCTTCTTATTATCCTGTGTCAAGCATTCTACCTCTAGAAACTTTTGGAGATGTTGCTACATATCATATATTGTTACCACATGCCTATCTACTAAACACCTTAATGGAACCCTTTCAACAAATTAGTTCATCATATCCAAGAACCAAACATGTTGAGATTCAACCAGGAAAATTTTTGAATATTAATAGCTGGTTAAAGAATGATGAAGAAGTCAAACTGTTTGATGTTCTGAAGGATCATACTAAAGAATTTGCTTGGGACTATAGAGATGTGAAGGGAATTCATCCAAGTATCTTCACCCATCACATTTATACTAAAAATATTAGACCAGTTAGGCAACCTCAGAGAAGGATTAATCCAGCCTTAAGGGATATAGTCAAACAAGAAATTGAAAAACTATTACAAGTAGGTTTTATCTACCCTATCTCAGATAGCCATTGGGTGTCTCCTCTTGTAATTGTCCCTAAAAATAATGAAAAATGGAGAATTTGTGTTGACTATAGAGAATTGAACAAAGCCACCCTGAGAGATTATTTTCCCTTACCATTCATAGATCAAGTCTTAGACAACCTTTCAAGTAAACAGTACTTTTCCTTCTTGGATGGATTTAGTGTATACAATCAAATCAGAATTATTGCTAAGGATTAGGAAAAACCTACATTTACTTATCCATGGGGTACCTTTGCTAATAGGGTATTGCCATTTGGACTATGTAATGCTCCAACAACCTTTCAAAGAGTTGTACTAGCAATTTTTGTAGACCTAACAAATGACTGTGTGGAGATATACATGGATGAATTTACTGTGTATGGAGATACATTTGATGATGCCTTAAAAAATTTGGATAGAGTATTAACAAGATGTGAATAATATCACTTGTCTCTTAGTCATGAGAAATGTTTGATTATAGTTGATGAAGGGATCGTATTAGGGGACCATATTTCAAAAAAAGGAATTCAGGTTGACCAAAACAAAATCAAGATTATTTCAGACTTGCCTATTCCTCAAACTCCCATTGATATCAAATCATTCTTAGGACATGTTCGATATTATAGGTGTTTTATCAAGGATTTTAGTAAAATTGTTGCCCCCATGTTTAAATTGCTTACCAAGGACTGTGAATTTCTTTGGGATGAATAGTGTCAACATGCTTTTGAAGAAATTAAAGAGAAATTAGTAACTACCCCAATATTTTAAGGACCTAATTGGGAGAAACCTTTTCACATCCAAATCGATGCCTCAAATACCTCAATTGGTGTAGTTTTGAGATAGAGAGATGAAGGAAGAATGTATGTTATTTACTATCTCAGTAAAAATCTTACTCTCACTAAAAGAAATTACACTACCACTGAAAAAGAATGTTTGGTTGTGATCTATGCAATCAATAAATTTAGACATTACATTACAAGGTACAAAATATTTGTACATACAGATCACTTAGCAATTAAATATTTAATGAACAAACTAGTGGTTGGAGGTAGAATAATTAGATGGTCATTACTTATACAAGAATTTGATATTACCATTATGGACAATCTAGGCAAATCTAATGTGGTGGCCGATTTCTTGTCAAGATTGACCAGTACAGGGGAGCAGGATCCAGTCAAGGATAACTTTCCAGATGAGCAATTATTTGTTATTTCAGCTAACACACCATAGCTTGCTAACATGGAAAATTGTCTTGCAACAGGGAAGTTTCCTCCTTATTTCAATAAAAAACAAATAAAAAAATTAATCAAAACCAGTGCATAGTTCAAATGGTTAAATGGAATACTATTTAAATGTGGTCTTGATTTGGTTTTACGTAGTTGTGTAAGAGAAGATAAAATTTTTGACATCCTCCAGGCATGTCATAATGAACCAAGTGGAGGAAACTATTCAGTGAAAAGAATAGCTCACAAGATACTTGGCACTAGTTAATATTGGTCATCTCTGTATAAAGATGTGAAGAGATATATCAGGCGGTGTGATCCTTGTCAAAGGATGGGATAGCCAACCATTACCAATGAAATGCCTTTGTAACCAAAATTAGTGATTGAACCATTTGAGAGATGGGGATTGGATTTTGTTGGACATTTTAATCCTCCTTCACAAGGAAAAGAGCGCATTCTTCTATTTACTGATTATGTAACAAAATGGGCAGAAGTGCAGATTTTAACAAATGTCACTGAAGTAGTTGTTGATTTCCTTTGGCATAGAATTATGGTAAAATTTGGAGCACCAAGAAGCTTATTTTCAGACCAGGGACCAAAATTTATGTCCAATATGATCTAGGCCTTCACAATGTATTATCAGATCAATCATAGGAAGTCATCTCCCTATCACCCGCAAGCAAATGGATAAGTTGAAGTAACAAATAGAGAATTAGAAAACATCCTCACTAAAATATTTGAATTTGAAAGAAGAGATTGGGTAAAAAGACTACCTGAAGTAGTCTAGGCTTACAATATAACTTGGAAAAGCACAACAGGGTTTTCACCATATGAGTTAGTCTATGGAAAAAAGCCCTTGTTGCCTATTGAGTTTGAACTATAGACATTAAGGATAGCAGCTAAGGTGGAAATTGAATTAGATGTAGCTCAAAATGAGTGAATCCTTCAACTCAATAAATTAGATAAATTCATAATGGAAGCACTTCACCAGATAGAGATAATCCAAGGTCAAAGAAAGTAATGGCATGATTCACATATCAAGGAAAGACAATTCAAAGTAAGAGACCAGGCATTGATGTTTGATTCTAAGTACCAACAATTCAAAGGTAAATTAAGAACCAGATGGTTGAGACCTTATCAGATCAAGTAGATATTTGATAATGGTTCTATCCAGTTACTTCCCATTGATGGCAGTAGAAGAATACTCTTGGTCAATGGACACAGGCTAAAACTTTATAGGAAGCCTCCTACTAAGGATGAATTCTTGAAGCAGATTGAAGCAAACAAAGAATTTGATCATATGGAAGAACCCAGTTCTTCCAAAATGATTAAATAATCAGATGACAAGATGTAGAATAAAGGGAAGAGAATGAAAACTAGTAAATGGCATTCTCTTCCCAAAAAAAAATCAGAGATCAATTGAAAATCAGTGATGGCAGTTGATCTTCTCAAATAAATGGCTAATTCAAATAAAACTTTTTTGAATTCTAACTATTTTTTAACCATTTTTTAGGGATGATGTGTCAGCATGATGGAGGGATTACATCATCAAGGATGGTAATTATGTTTTTAACTTGTTAAAGGTTAAATGGAAAGTTTGCATGTGTGATTAGACTTGATTTAGAAATATTAGTATGATGAGTCATCTATTATACATCATGGTTAAATGTACAAAATCATGAGAAGGATATTGATGATGGAATGAGTTGGCAGATAACCATAAATAATCATTCTTATGATTGAACCAATCGAATCCTCTAGTTTTATAGCTGAGTAAAATAGTTCTATAGCCAAAATTGATAAGTTCTACAGCAGAGTACAATAATTCTGCAATCGAATCTACCAAATCTGCTAGTTTCATAGCCAAAATCATCATTTCCACTGATACAAGAAGTAATTTTCAGCTAACCTGTGAAAGATTCAAAGAAGAATGAATCATAGAATCAAAAATAAGTTAGAACTTGACAATGATACCCAACTCCTTGTAGATGAAGAAGCAGAAATATCTTTCAACAGGCAAGATGGCTAGAGTTTCTAAGGAAATTTCCCAAATACAATGATGAACTAGTAAGAGAATTTATTATCAATTTAGAGAAAACAAGGACAAAGATTAAGAAGGTTTTCATTCCTTTTTCTGTGAATATCATAAGTGAGATGTCTGGAATACCAATAATGCATATCCCAAACCCTGTCAAAGGGACATTAAAAGACCTGGCTAAAACCCTATTGAAAGAAGGGGAAGCTAAACCCCAATATATTTATAATACAAAGAAAATCATCAAAGGAGTTAAGAGGGCCAGCTTGCCCAAACCCTTTGACAGAGTAGCATTCTAGATAGTTAAATATTTAACCTGTGATGGACAATTTGGAACAGTAGGAAAAGAAGTCCTAAAAATCCTTATACACCTTAGATATGGAGCCAAAAAACTAGAATATATAGTAAACCTTCTAGGGTTTCTTTTTTACTCCATCCATACCATGGCCCAGAGGTATTTTTGGGGTGTGGGAACAATTAGACATCATGGGTTAGTGCATTTAGTATGCCAACACCATTTACTTTCCAATAAAAATGGGGAAGAAATGTGGGACAAATTTCTTGGCAAATTTGGACAAAACCCTAGTATTCCCAGAAGAACAATAGCAACTCCTCCTGCTCCTTCAGTTTATTTGAAAACTACTACCATTGTTGAGGAAAAGAAAATATTAGGGGAAGAGGAAATACCAAAAAGAAGAAAATCTGGAAGAAAAGTTAAAATTGTAGACCCTACTGTACCTTCTCAAGCCATTTCTTTTTCTACTGAAGCTATAGAAGAAATGATACCTATCTCTAACAATGACAGTTCATCTAGGCCTGAGCCAAAGGTGAACATCAAAAGAAGTTCTAAGAGGAGACCTATGTTTGCACATTTTAAGGATCCTCAAGAAAGAAAACATCATAAAAAGTCTAAAGAAAGTTTAGAGGAGTTGGAAGAACAAGAAAGGCTAGAAATTGAAGTTGCTAATATTTGGGGCAGCATGGCCATGACTCCTCCTGGACCAAGCCAAGCAGAAAAGGAAAAAGAAGATGAAAGATTTGAAGAGCTAGTTTTCCAAGAAATGGGTGAGACTACAGCACCATCACATGTAGAAGATGAATAGGAATCTTAGAAAAGGAAAGAGAAATCCCCTATGGTGGAAGAGGAATGCTTAACTCCCCAACAACTTTCAGAAAAACAACAAAACTAGCAGATTAAATAGGCTCTATTTTTGTCTAGAGTAGAACTCATTATTAAGGAAAAGGATGAGGAATTGAACTTCCTCAAACTCAAGTTAGAATAGAAGGAAATGCTCCTTGCATAATTAACAAACCAGTTCATAGCCAAGATTAAGGAATTAGCAAAAATTAAAAGACAACTAATGGAGAATGAGGGAAAATGTACAATACAAACCTCTGTATCAATAGTCTCTGCACAGACTGAATTGACTTATCTGTCACTCAAGCAATTATGGGATGACACATGCAGAGAACTCAGTGAAATCAAAGCATCTAATACAGACTTGAAAGGCAAACTGGTGAAAGAAGAGAAAGCAAGAAAGGAATGGAAAGACAAATTTTACAAGGAGGAAAATGATAAGAATAAATGTCTTGTGAAAATACAAATAGTTTGTATGATGAGTGAGAAGCCACTTGCATGTAGAAGACCTTCTCTTGTTTATAGCATGTTTTTAGGGGAATAATTCATTCACTGGCAGTTGGCAAGGATAACATGTTGCCTTCCACATGAAATAAAAGATGAAGTTGATTTCTTGGCTGCCTACTCCTTAGCTAATACAAAATAGAAAATCTTTCTTTGTGAATTTTACCTCTGCAATTTTATGCTAGAAATAAATACAAGTTTTATGATCAATTTGTATGTAGGAGAAATCTAGCTTAACACATTTGTCTATGTTCTTCAAAATCAGATTACATGGAAAGAAAGCGAGTCAGAGCATTGGTCAAAGGCTAGTTCATCTGGTCTCTGTATGAGAATTCATTTTGGTAATCCACTCACCTTTGCTACATATTTCTAATCCCATGCATTTAATGATAAATTCAAGGGACCTTATATTTTCAGTTTACAGCAAAGCATGGATGTCTTCACCTCTTATGAAAGGGAAAATTTTGATAATATCTATGATGCATGTTTAAAAAGATGGGAATTTCTCCTGGTGGAATTGAAAAGAAGGGAAGTAATATCCCCTTCAAATTTGATCTAGAGTTTAAAAATGGCAAAAGCTCTATGCACAATAACTCCCTAGATCAATGAAACTCCCATGAGCATATTGCTAGGAATGCGAACAATGCCACCTCTACTTCTCACCCCCATATCTCCTTGGAAAAACAAATAACCTCAACATCCCACTCAATTTGAGGAATGAAAAAGAAAAGTAGAAGCAGGAGCAGGGTATAGTACTTCTGAATCAAAGCATCGGGATATTCAGTTCCAGGGATTTTATCTAAGCAATCAAATAGAATGCAGGATATACAATCCTAAATTTGAAGAGTGAAGTTTGTAAAGGGACTTACAAACAAATAAGTATGGGGGAAGTGATGAGGCCAAGATATGCCCAATAAATGTATAATAAATGACCTCATCTTACTCTCTCTTTCTATTAAGTTTGATTCCATTTTATAACTTTTATTTTGATCTGAGATGAGTTAGGATGTGATTATCCATCTTTTGTTGATTGTGATTATAACATTTTAAAAGACCTATAATTCCTAACAAGTGTGTTGAAAAATTCTAGTTTTACAATAAAATAGGTCATCATCAGGCTAAAGAACAAATATGAAGTGGATTGCATGTTTTTAGAAGCATTAGACTGAATTCAAATTAGTTCTAGAACGTACAAAATCTGTTCTAGAACCATCATAGTTAGTTTCAAAACTCCACCATACTATTTCAAGTTGTCACATTTTTGGACTTAGCTCCAGAACTCTATATTTAGCTCTAGTAATCCTACAGATAAGCTCTAGAACTTTTACGGCTAGAATGGGAACTGATGAGGATATATTCCAAACAATCGGTGATCTGTTAGATCAATGATCCCATTAAATTAGGAATAGATTCCCAATTTTCTAAACTTACATAATCAAGACATTTATCACACATCTGGACATCCAGCCACATCTTGATTTAGCATCTACTCTAGGCATGATTCAGTTCCATCATATTTATGAAATAGTTACAGCCATCAAAGCATCTATATATACAGACCTAGGAATTTAGTAAAAATATATAGATATAGAATATAGAAGATAGATAAAATCATTGAAGAATAGAGAGATAAAGGATAGATTAGTACATTTGTAATAAAGAACATTTTATCAATGAAATAGCCATTTCTATTTTTAAAGCAAATTAAATTGTTCAAATATTGTTTTAGGCCGAGCAAGGGCTCACTCCTCCAAAGAACCAGGATCTTCATTTTTGTCAGTATTTATATTTTTATTCATAAAAGTAAATAGGTAACTTTGTTAAATTTATAAATGCTTCCAACTCCTTAAAGTTAAGATTTGTTGTAAATTTATTCCTGTAGGTGTTTTAGATTAAATTTTCATTTCTACAACGTGTGTTTGTTTCCAGCAATCTATTTCATTTCTACAACATGTGTTTGTTTCCAACAATCTATTTCATTTCTACAATGTGTGTTTATTTCCAGTAATCAATTTCATTTCTGCAATGTGTGTTTATTTCTAGCAATCTATTTCATTTCTGCAACGTGTGTTTGTTTCCAGCAATCTATTTCATTTCTGCAACGTGTGTTTATTTCCAGCAATCTTTTTCATTTCTGCAACGTGTGTTTATTTCATGCAGATTTGCATAGTTTGATTCCAATAAGGTTTTAACCAAGAAATCCTTAAGACATTAAAAACCGCCCAAAATTAAAAAAAAATACAAATACCTCCATTCAATTACTAAATCGCTACGATTCTTCTTGTTGCATATAGCTTTAGACACAGCCCTAGTTAAATATAACATCAACAGAAAGTTGATTAAATGAAGGGGATGATGACACCCATCAAATTGTTACTAAGGTTCTCCACTCCCCTTGTACATATCTACTATTTTCCTTATTTTCCCTAAGTGTTTATGCACATGTGTGAGTATTGTTCGCATCTTACTTCATTTTGTGTTGTTTGGTGTAGTGTGGTTATTTTGTGTGTGTTTTAGGCAATTAATTTCTAATTGTATTCAATAATTCATTGACTCCCTATCCCATAGATAGGATAAGGCTACTGATCTATAATATAGAAGGCATACTACCCCTATGAGTCACCATTTTGTTGACCAAATTTGACTTCAAGGTCAAATTTAGACCCCTGTAAGTAAAAAACTTGGTTTTTTAGATGTTTTATGGGTCTAATACTTTTTCATGGGGTATTTTATAGGTCTTTTGATGTCATTTAATGCTATATTAACCTTGGTCTTAGTCATTTTAATCTATATGTTCCTTTGAGTCATTTAGAAGGCTTTTAGGGGTCATAAATGCAAGTGGCATGGTTTTCAAGGTACCCAAGTGTCCTTATTTCCTATAAAATGTCCAATAAGTTATATTCTTTATGAATAATGTTAGTCTCATCTGAAAATTATAGGTTATCTAACTGAAGATCAAGTAATCAACTAAAAAAGGGGAGTTTGGCACTTGTACAACCCATGAGGGAAGGTGACACATGGGATAAGGTCATGAAATGTATTTTCATCTTCATAAAGTTCATTTCCATGCTTGACATGATTTTGAAGTTCTATTTTTGAGTTAAAACCATTTTGTTCCTTCTTTGCCTTTCTAGACACACAGAGGTGGTCAATAGGTTTATGCTTGGTATAGATAAGTTGAAGAGGTTTCGGGTCAAATGATTTTTTTAGGTGGTATTACAATTATATATATCCATTTACATAATAATATTTTGAATATTGGTTAACCATACTTTAAGAACCATCCCTAACAAGTTGACTATGTTTTTTTGCTCATTATTTCTTATACCCTATAGGTTTAGCTCTATTTTAGATAGGTTTGTACAAAAAATTTAGTGATGTTGAAACTATAATATTTTTATCTTCTTAGATTCTATTCATTATTTTTTTCATGTTTCATGGTGTTTTAATGATCAGGTTACCTCATGTTACAGGAAGTTGTCACTATTGTGAAGCTTCAGTCAATTTATTCCTTGTTGCATAATGTTGGTCTTATAAAAAGGTCTCATGTGAATATAATATGGTGTTACACATTTATAAAATCCATATTATCACCTCCTTTCATGTTTTATTTCATCACATCATGCTTTGTTAAACATTCAGTCTTCTTATCCTCATAAGTTAACTCCTCACTCACTTTCACTTGCAGTCTCATGTAGAAAGCCCATTTAGCATATCCATGGAGTTTTAGTGATTATATATTAACTTATTCAAGTCATAAATATATTAGGATATTTCATTTGGATTTTTTGGGAAGTGCAAGACTGGTTACAAGCTCATTCATCATACTAAACAGTCACTAGTTATACCTGTATGCTTTATTCCAAATGTTTGCTAGAGGTTTTCACATTGGAATAGATGTTACAGAGATTGTCTTAAGAACTCTTTGATGAAAATCATGAATTTTAATGATTTATAATTATTTTAAGTGGTTCATGGTACCATTCATCCTACATATTGCTCCATTCCATGTTTATTGCCTGCATACAACCCATACACACCTACAGGAGCCTCCATTAATGATGTCATGTTGAGAGGTGGAAATTTGGATAAGTGTTTCAATATTTTAGGATTTCCAAGAGTGAATTGAGACATTTTTTGAAATAATATAAGTGATCATAAAATTATCCATCTTACTTACTACCCAAAATTTCATGCTCACTACCTGTGTATGCAAATACCCACCTACAAGAGGTATCACATAGCTATGAAGGTCTTTGAATGGATAATTTGGAGCATGGTAAGGTACTTTTCCAAATCCTATCATGTGGTAAGTCCCAAATTATACCTATTTGAAAAATAAATTGGTCAATTGAATGTGTAACTACCTTTAAGCACGAGATGACTGAGTTTAGGGAAACTTTCCCAAAAAGGTGAAAATAAAGGTCTAGGGACATGTTGTGAACATCATATAACATGGTTTCAATCAATTTTGAAATATATAAATAGGTAAACCTTGTATCCTTTAGTATGTATAATATTTATGCCAAATATGGAGGTTAGAAATTTAGAATAAGATATAATGTGAAGGCCTCAAAGATGCCTCTAAAAGCACTAAAATCCTGCATTCATATCTACAAGCTTTGAGTTTTGAATGACCTTTGACATACTAAAGAGAAAATAAGACACACTCTCATGTTTTAATGGTCATATTTATTTAATTTTATAAAAAATATCATGAATTTAATTGGTATGATTTTGATGTATGGTATTTCAAGCTTTATGAACACCTACAAGTGTCCCTCTATAGGAAAATGAACACCTACAGTTGAGTATGGAAATAATGACCTAAACAAGGTGTCTTGGTGGTGTTTTATCCCATCCAAGGTGAATACAGGTATAAACATATGATTTTATAACTCAATGATTTAAAGAGGGACTTTACACACCATGACCAAGCTTAATTATAGCTCATATGCACCTACAAGAATCAAAAAAGGCAAGGTATCACAGTTATGAGAAAGAACACAGTTGGCAAGCTCAAAGTGAATGTAAAGAGTATATAATGGGTTGAAATGATGAAAAATTATTATTAACACCTCCATTAATATCATGATGACCTCCATTAACTCTTGGAAATTTGAAACAAGCTTACACAGACCTCTTAAGGCCCTATATGCACCTACAACTGGGTGTTCGATCTTGATGAGGTTAAAGAGATGAATGTGATTTAGAAGAGAAATAAGGTTAAAACAAACTTAAATTGGTTCATGATAGGTAGAAAAGGTATTTTCACAATCCCCAATACTTTTCCAAGTTGACCATCTACTCTCCCTACTAGCCCAAAGGTAGCAGTCCATATAATTACATTAGGAGACCCAGGTTGCTCAATGGGTAAGAATGAAGAATCTAGGTAAGAAGAGTGGATTTTTGTGAATTTAAATCTTCCTAAGAATTAATTTAGGGTTTATAACATGTTTAATAAATATGATCATATTGGATTTATCCTTGAGAGGTCATTCTTAGGTGGAAGTGAAAAATGTAAGAAAACAATCCTTTTGGAGGCCTTTCTTGGACAAATTGAGTTGGTTAGGTGCTTAAATGGATGAATATAAATTATAAATTTGGTATAAATATTAATTATTATGTAATAAAAATCCTAAAACCTTCAATTTTCCTTTAAATTTATGGATATATCTTAATATTGTATCTTAAAGGTCAGCTAGTCAAAAAAATCAAGGTTTTGACAAAACAAGCAAATGAAGCCAAAATGGGTACGAAACTTGATGAATAGATTTTTTAACCTAAATAAACATATTTTGATGTGTATTAAAGTTAAATTGGTTATATTAATCACTAAATAAAGTTTAGACCTCTCAAAATTCATAATACAATCTTGCATACAGCTCAACCAAGCAAGATACAATTAGGCCTAGTTGGTGAATTAGAGGAAGGAATGAAAGGGAGTGATTATAAAAGCTGTGTGATTAATTTTTTATAATAAATTATATATTAACAAGAATTATACACCATCATATCCATGAGAGATCATTCTAAATAGTCAAAACTAGCATGATGAATGCTAAGCCTATTAGGCCTTGAAGTGGCCTAGACCTAATTGGGGGTCCAACTTCACTTTTAGATATTATTGAGTGTTATATATGGCTGTAAAATGTTCATGGGATTAATTTAGACATGTCTAATCTTTTGGTATGTAGATAAACCCCTAGGAAAGCTAATTTTATCTTAGAGATAGTCCAAACATGAGAGAATTATGAAAACAAGCTCGATATGGTAACTTTAAATGCTCACATATTTATTGACACTTTGAATGGAGATACAAGGGGTTAGGAGAAGTTTACAAGGGTCTTGAAGTTCATCTTTGTGAAATTTTTTGGTAGTTCCAACAATATTTCTTTATGAACAAAGCTTAAGAGTGGAAACTACCTAAAACCCTTGCAAACCCTTATTCAAGACTTGATGAAGTAATCGAAGTTGGATAGCTACTCTAATGACATAATTTTCCCATGAAAGTTATTGGAACTTGTAGAAGACTCTCTCAGGGTCCTCCCCAGAATTTTGGATTGTATGAATGGAGTACAAAATAGGTTATTTTTTACTATTTTGTGTATTATGTAGGTTCTAGAAACATTCATGATATTCAATAAAGTTTTGGAGGAATATATATAATTTGAATAACTCACTATGGTCATTTAATTCCTCGTAAAAAATCCTAAGTGTTCAAACAATATCTCTCATCTCAGCTAGTCAAAACTGACATAGTGAACACGATGGTGAGAAGTGTGAAAACTTAAAATGGATGTCTTTTTAAGGTTTTTTTTATGCCTTTAAGGACTTAAGGGGTATTAAAAAGTGTTATCCACTCCCTTTTATGAATTTTCATTTAAAATTTATGCCTTTAGGAAGCCAAGTGTGCAAGGTGTGTGGAAGAGGAATTTTCTTAGACTATAGATGGTGATGGCTCATTCCCAAATATTTCTAGATGATTAAGACTAAAACCAATGCATGGAAAGGCATGTTTTAAATCCTTTCCTCTGATTCTAATCATCAAACCTATCCCTAGTTATTTTTGGGATGTTCAAATAGGGATAAATCATGAAAGTAGTTTTTTGAACCAACACAAGGAATTTCAAGCCACTTTCTAAGAGTTTCATGCCTTGTTTGGACACTTGTACTTCCTAACCTTGGATGGTCCATTTCAAATCTCTTTCTCATGAATATTTAACCTATTTTATGAGATTTATAAGTGTCCAAGTGACCTTTAGACTTCCCTTGTCTTGCCCCTCTCCCAAATTCTATAAGTAGTGACTTTTTTGGCTCTTTTGAGAAGCCTCCATTGGTTAATGGTGAAACCCTAGCCAATTTTGTATTTTAATGACTCTTGAAGCAATGAAAATTTTAATTTTCCTACTTACATGCTACATAATTTATTTTAGTTCCAAATCTTATTGATCTTGTCTAGTAAAAGATGGTCTTTTTTAGCATGTTGTCTTTGATTGCCCACCAAGTATGCAAAAGAGTAATTGTTGCAATTCTTTCTTAGTGTATGGGAGTTTTAGAAGTGATATATGATTTTATCCTCCAAATTTTCATTAATTATCCCTCTTAAAAATCAATATACCTCTTGAACCTAGCATATGAAACATTGATGTAACAATTTGTCTTGAGTTGTGAGTTATGTGTGAAAAAAAATTTGATTTTCTCTAAGTAGTATGAGTTAAATAAATAGGAGGAAATTAAATATTGGTAAATCACATTTTAAATTTTCAATTTTATCTTCTTAACCCTTTTCATGAAAATTTTATAAGTGAGAGAGTGATTCAAATATTTCATTAAGAGAACTAGCCCTTCTAGAGATTCATCTCACCAATTGATTACCCATAGCAAGTGAGATATTTCCATTGTACCACTTAGATGACGAGAGATGAGACATATCCTCAATGGGTAAAAAACCAAGTGACAATAATGACCATAAGGGATTCTAAATGATATACAATTCCAATTAATAATTTTCCAAGTTCTATGCCCTTCATTGGCCTTAGGAATACATTTGACACATATGGTTGTTGCTTATTTAATTTATGGTAACATTGAGTTTTATCCCATTACATATTAGAGAAAAAAGATAACCAAAATATATGAATAAATTCCATGGTAATATGAACTAAATATTTATCCTCCAATATAATGAGAAAGGAATTATATACGAAGTGATTGTTTAGAAGCTAGAGATAGTTGGGAGAGAGAAATTACCTTTGCAAGCCATATAGAGGCATAATTCCTTAATAGATAGCCAAAACTTATACAATAAGGACATATGGAAGATGATAGAGGAAAAACATACCTTAAATAATGGAAGAGGCCAAAATTATTATATTGATGGCCATTAATAATGAGAAAAGTAGAAACATATTGAAAGAAAATTTTGATGAAGTAAACAAAATTGTGGTTAAACTATAGGGCCTGAAGCAAGCAAGAAGGATTTTTCAATGTCAATATTTTTTAATAAGGCCTTTTTATTGGAAGTGTGGGCCCATTCCATTCCTTACAAAACCATATTGATGTTTTATAATATGTTTCTACCTTGAATGAAGCTAGATTGTTAAGACCTCACCACTAAAGGTAGCATATATATGATTATAAGTGATAAGGCCTTGGTAATAATTTTGTGGGAGACATTGAAAACATTATGGGCCTATAAATAGTGATTATATTAGGATCTCCATCCTTGGTAATAAATTATAGTTTACCTTTATTAATCAACTTTCCTAGGGAGCCATTGGTCAAGGATTCCAAATAGGCATTATGCAAATCAGATATCACATAGTCACACAAAGATTGATAAAATTCACCAAGAAAATAATAAATACATGGGGCCTTTTCCTAATCCATATCTATCACTATATTATAAATTTATTCAATTAAAAAATTCATTCACATGTCATCCCTTGACTGGGTGTGAGTTTGCATGGAAAAATATCAAAGCACTTCTACAGGGAAACTCCCCTTTCCTCATAGGGGGCTTTAACTAGAAAAACTTACTTGTAGTGATTTAAAAAAGGCTTGAATAATGCTTGAGAGATTAATAATGTGGTCACTGGATTATTTTATAACCCTAATTTGTATATCATAGTTATAAACTCTTATCTTATTGAAAAATCTATAGGAAACTCAATCTCTGACCTTGAGACAATGAATACAGGCTTGGATTTGGGTACCTCAAGCTTGATGAAACTATAATATATTAAGCTTTTAACATAAATCGACAAATTAATGTTGAAGGGTTTCATCTAAGGTGGATTTTTTTATCTCTTTATAAACTTTATTAAATTCTCTTATATAATTAGAATTGGCCTTTTTCTTGAATAAGGCTAGTTGTTTTCCAAACACTATTAAAAAAGTGGTTGTTACTAAAAATGCAGCCTTCCACCAATCAATCCAAACATAGGCATTTTAATGGAGTGGAACAAGCTTCCATCCTTGTTTGATATGAACAAGAGTTTAATCATGTTTTAGATGTGATTTATTGATATAAAATTAATTGTTAAATATCTTTTTAGGAGGAGCAGACCATTCGATGCAAAATTTAATGCATTAATAGCTAGATAAAAGAATATTTGAGAGCAAACTAACTATCATGCCATACTTATGGGTGAACCTTTAGATTTGGATGGTAGATCAACTCACCATTACCCATTGGTTAATTTGTGTTGATTTTAATATGGTTGAATCTATGAAAGACAAAGAAGGAATTCTTCCCATGAGATGGTGTGTTAGAGAATGAGATACATGATTTTAAATGTGGAATAAACTAGGGTTATTTAATTCCAACCATCACTACAAATAATCTCTTCCCACCCCTTATTTTACTAATATTATAATTACGCTTGAGTCATTTCATTTCCATGCACCCTTATGAAGCTCCCAATTTATTTGTATTTAATTTTGATCTTTACATGCCACATTTTTATCAAAATCAGTGGTTGAATAATCAGACTTTGTTGTTTAGGATCATGACAGAGGAGTAGTCAAAATGAGATACAAGTGTTGAATCTAATGGGTAATTATTATTTAAATATTTTCTTTCATTCCCATGTATCAGATGGATACATAATGTTTTTGACATACAATAAAATCTCTTCAAGTCAATGCTTTTGTTGTCACCAATAGACCCAAATGTCTGAATGAAATGGAGACCCATTTAATTATAAAATGAGTTTATTTTTTTTGGTTATATTAGTCTTAATTTGGTTTTTTATTAAATCATCTCATCATTTACATAAGGATATTTTTGCAAGGTTTAATTATACTTTCAACTTGGGCATGTCAATTTTTTTTATGTGTTTGATGGTTTACTCTAAGTGTAGTCTTAAGTCATTTGATAGGGTTAATATTACACTTCATAGCTATTTGACCTTCATAACTTTGTATTTTTGTGGCATTAGTAATGCAAATCATTAGCCATTTTAACATATTATGACTTTGTTATTTTGGTTTCACTATTCAAACTAACTTCAATGACTTATTTTATATTATATTTTTGTCTTTTAGGATTTCAATTTTCTTTAGATTTACACCTTGGTTTTATTTTGGTATTTGGAATTCTTAATTTCACAATTTTTTAAAGTTGTAAACTTTTGGCATTTGTCATAGACTTCATACTCTTCACACTATTTGGATGGTTTGGTTTATACATACTCTCATATTCAAGTCATTGTTCATAGATAAAATAGCCCTCATAGTCTTTACAGTCTAAATTTTCATAGCCCTCACAATCCAAGTTTATTTAGTCTTCCCAATTTGTTATTTTCATGGCTCAAGCAACCTCCACACTCTACATTTTTTACACCTCTCTTGGTCAAGACATTTCTCAAATTCAACCCTCTTTCTCTCTTTTTCACTTCAAAAACATCCAACAAAAGATCCATGGTAGAGGTATTTACCACATGTATCCATCATGTCCCAACACCCAACCACTCTACAACTACAAAGCAAAGAGATCATGACATGTGGTACTGATGGATTTTCACATTCTACCACATTTGGCTTGATGAGTTACAAATGAGAGGGCCAAGAAGTGATCCAATGACAAAATACAACATGCCCAGCTATGAACATTTAAAAAAGGGATATCTCATGACCTTTTGAAATGAAAACACAAATTTTCATAACCACTAAGCAATGGTAAAGTGACACCTGGCATTGCAATTGACATGGAATATTAAATGTTATGTTCCTAATATTCCTACGTAAGTTCTAAGATTATGATAGATGGTTATTCCATATTCAAAGGGTTGGACATTAATATATCAATGTTCCAAAGAATATAAACATCCCTTCAAAGCTACCAAATGACATTTTATGCCATAAATTCACATGAAAAACACCATTAAAATCCATTACATGAGATTTAAGGCTTTACATTGGTCAAATAAAATCATTTTTGAGTTGATGTGCAAATGAAGAATTATTACCAACTAGTATGGATATTTCTAAGTCAACTAAATGCTCACACAAAAATTAATTTCTTACTAAAACTTAAACATAGGACTCTCAATTAGCATTTGTTAAAATTTCATAGAATACAGTAAATGATAAAATGGTGGTTGCAAACACACTCCTATTTAGCCAAAATACTTCTAAAAATTTTATAGACATTATCTTCGACACGAGCTCCTTGGATAAGGAATTCCCATACTACACACTTATCTACACATAGATTTAGAGATTTATACCATTCAAGAAAGGAGAAATTTCCAGTCAAAAGGATGCCCAAATTTTAGTTAATCTTTTAGCATTTCATAAATCTAGCTTACATCTTATAACAGTAAAACCAGAGGTATTTCCATGCATGGATCCTTTCTTCAACATGTTTATCTATAATAGGCACTAAAATAATTTCATCATGTCTATGAATTATAAAAACTACATTACTTTAATATAAGGAACGGCCTTTGAATCTTATTACAAATTTCCTGAGCCCATTGTCAAATATAATTAGGCCATAACTATAGAATAGCTTAAAACACACAATATAAGGGAAGTACTAGACTAATAAGGTTGATACATATAGTATACCTATTAGGTCATTTATAGTAGGCATGAGGATAGGAATAGCCTTGATGAACCATTTATGTGGCAAACCAAACACTACTTATGTGTATAAGACATGGATGCCCTTGATTTCATTCATCATTGATGATGAGCAAATCCCTACATTAGAAAATTTATATCTTTCAACTTATATCAGAAGTCCATTTAGACACAAACTAGAGTGGCTTATATATTATGTCTTTTTTTTTTATCACTACATGTTCCATAGTAGAATTTATAGAGATACCTAGATGGATTCCTAACTATGAACTAGTCTATATCATGTTTTCATACTTGCACATTCATAATTTAATATACCATATGGAATAGATTTGTAACTACTTTATCTACCCATTTATCAAGTTATCAATTAAAAACCTATACCCATAATATCTGAGGAAATAATTAAGTCTATTTTAAATTTTAGAACCTCTTGGTCATACCTAGAGTATACCATGATTAGGATATAAGGGTTGTTGCAAGTTACATTCCAACTCCCCTTTTATGTTTTGGATAAGTATTTTGAACAAAATATTGCTTAAAAAATAGTTCATAACATTAGAGGGAAGTGAAAATATAATAATCAATCAACCTACCCCCATTTCCATTTCAAAATTAGTAGGATATAATATAGATAAAGGACCAATTTATGTCAAGTAGCATCACATAGAAACTCTCATGATCTACATGACCATGATGTGAGAAGATAGTACCTGAAGGCTAGATTGGGTGGTTATTTGTAAGATTTTAAAATAAATATTACAATTTCTTATCAACATCACCCACATCCTAATAATTGGGTATTCATCAATGTCACAGATGAAAAGACAATGGAGGATAACATGAAAATATTAGGTGTCAAACCACCATTGAAGATGTCAAATAAGAAAAAAAAATAGGTAGTAGAGGAGAGGCTAAATTATTTTACCTAAGAAGGAGATGTAGAAAACACTAGTCACAACATTATAAGGTAGATTATATGATAGTTACCAAATCCATAAGGGTTAGAATAATCACCTCCTCCTCATAAGGTAGCACCTTCTCTTGTCTTTAAGTTTTTTTAGGATTCTAATCCCATGTCCCACAATGTTTTTAAAAATAGTGTATCTAAGGATGTCCAACTTTATACTATTATTCCCATTATTAATCTAGATATCATTGATGACCCTTTAGAATAAGTTAAAATGATAAATGTTGGAACTAATACTGATGATTTTGATGTTTTAGTTATAATACCAATTTGCCTTACCATGTCTCTAATGAAAACCATGTCAATTGATATTCTTATTTCTACCTTTGTTTCTATTTTTCCTACTTATCCTATGACAACTGATTTTATAACTCACATTATTGTTTAAAATAAAGTTTCAATAGTCACCAATATATGTGTCAAGCATATCATCTCTAAGATGAGTATTCTTACAATCAGTTTGAGTTTAGTGAGCTTGATTTATCTTCCTGATTACTAATGAAATATTATCATATTTATAAAACCACAACTTTTACTATGGATGTGACCATGCCCTAATCGATCTCATTATCTAACATACATTCTCTTGAGTCTTTATCACTTATATTTAGCTCATCCATAATTTCTACTATTGTTGAAATGACTATTATCCCAAGTTCATCTAAGGACAAAGAGAAAATTGTTGAGTCCTAGCATCCAAAATGAAATGGAAAGCAATTTACTTATGACACCTTTTCCCTTGCATTTTTTTATACCACTCCACCCATAAATCCTCCATATTTCATCTCAACAAACCCTAATTACACCATTTCCTTTATTTTTTCCATCTCTACCACTTTCCCTACCATTGTCAACCCACCCATTTCATTGGTAAATGTTTGGCCTTCAAAGGGATGAGACTAGATTAGATAAGTACAAGATACTCAGGCAGAATGATAGGATTAGGTAATAGTAGATGAGCCTTACATTCTCAAAATTGAATATAACAAGGCTATAAGAATAATAAAAGGATTTATTAGAAATAATTCGACTACAGGTCAATCTATGGTCTGACATGAAATAAAGTAAATTTTATTTTATTTGACCAAGAAAATAAAATCCAAAGGGTACTAGTTCCCAGAGTATAGATAAGACCTTGCTTCACTTATCTTATCCACTAATAAAGTAGCATCTAGTATGGTTAAGGGGATAAAGTAGTAACTTAGAAGGCTTAAAACTTAGACCAAGGATTATATACCACAAAAACTTGTGGAGTGGGTAGAGGAAACACTAGTAACACGTTTTTAATTAATTTGAAGTTTAGAAGATAAAAATCAAAGTGAGCCATTGACATAAAATTAAGACATATTTAAAAAACAATTATTCAAACAATGGTTAGATTGAGGTTTTTAACCAAAGTAATTAAAGAGGATTCATGCCTAGGTTTTAATATCATGATAATTGAAGATGTAGACTTGGCACAAATTTTTTCAAGTATGATGAGAGTTTCTTTTTTAGACTAGGATATATAAATGGTCATTGTATGAAGACATATTAAGCTGGCAGAGAATAAGAAATTATAATTTTTTAGTGAAGTTAAAATTGAGACCTTAGTTTTATAGGATGGGCATATTATTATGCAATAAGTATTTACAACGTCGTTGAACAATTTCATGAGAGACTTTAAGGATAGAAAAGTTGAAGCTAATGATGGGGAAAGTCATAAGGTGGTGGAAATAGCATCTAATATAATATAGAATATTGAGAGGGTATCTTAAATAAAAAACATACGACGAGATTAGTTGTTATCACATGCAACATTGATCAAACGGATAAGGATATTACTCAAATTACCAATTGTGTTAATTGATAAGATTAACAATGAATTCAATACATGCAAAAATGTGTTCCAAAAAAATTAACCACCACCTTAGCAAGTAGCATTGGACCAATAAGCAAATCCAACCCAATAGGTAGATCCAAGTGCTTAAACCCATCCCAATCCACATACATCTAAAGCTCTAGTATAAGTGATTTTCAAGATTGAAGTTGATTAGGGACTATTTTCATTAGTTATTTTTTGACTTGTATTTGAAATATTAATTGAAGTGAATAGATATTATGATATGTATAATCAAATTTTCATGAACTTATTTTTTATATGGATTTAGCCATTTTTTCACTTATTTATACTCTTGTACTTTCCATTTTTAAAAGAGTGGATGAATTTTGAAGCAATAGAAAGCTTTGGTATCGATGTGAATGTCTTATGAATTGCATTATTATCATTTCATTTTACATTTTCTAGGATAGATCAGCATAGCTAATAGAATGAGCTATTGATTGAGATTTATATGTTTATGTTTCATATTTTAATGAATTAAGTATTGACTATTTTATTTAGTTTGTGATTGATCTTTTGTTGATACCTAGGCATGTTAAATGGATGTGAAGTCTAGATATTGTATAAGCTCCAAAAGTATCATAGTGAATTTCAATTATAAATTTGTGTGTGCAACCAATATTCCCTTAAAATATTTATTGTATTTTCTTAATTCCAAAACTTCACTATAACTAAGTAAGATCTCAGCTAGGCAACAAATTTTGTAGTCATTTTTGTGACCTCTAGAAACACATATTTTTATTTCCCTACTGTTACCTTATTTTATTTCTAGATGAGTCACTTTAGCATAGTTTTGTCATTATGAATATCCACAATTTAATTTTTTAGATATATTAGAATATTATATTTTTTAGGATAGACTTGAAAGGAAAACATTAACCAACATTTTCTCAAATTTTTTTACCACCAAATTAGTTAAACTAAAACCATACCTAAAACTCATTCCTTATATTTCTTATCTAACTATAAATTGATAAGGTATAGTCTCATCATTTTATTAGGTGTGCCTAATCCACATCAACAACATCCTTCTATCATAAACACCTTATTTGAAAAAAAATAGAGATCATATTTGACAAATGTTTGATTTAGAGTATAACTCTATCTAACATTCCCTAAACAACCATGACAAGCTATATATGCTATACCTAATGTATAACATGTCCAAAAACTTTCAAAAGTTCAATTGTATTTGGTAATAAGTTTACCATTTGTTAATATTGCTCTAAAAATTCATACATTCACTGAAGTATTTTCCTTGGTTATCATTGGATTTCACTTTCATTTCCTAAATGTATGTTTGTGCTTACTTGTAATGACAACCATAAATGTAAATATTTGAATAGTGTTATGTATTTTTAATTATCTAAATGAAAATGAGGTATGTGATTCTTTCAATCTTTGAAAAATAATTCATGTCTTTCATTATGTGGGAAAACCTGTTGAATCACTTTGTAACTAGTTTTTTTTAATTTTGTCTAATCGGAGATATGGAGTGAAGGGGTGATGATGATAGGGATTTAGATGAGGGTGAGGATGGAAATATATAAGGGTATGTGTACTTATCATTCAAAACAAGAATCTTAGAGGCCATTTTCAATACTTATAAAATCTTGAATGTAAGCAACATAAGTTGCTACCAATAGTATCTATTTTCTATTACCAATTTGATGAAGCACTTCCTCTCCCTACAACTTAATAAGACATATTCATCTTCAATATTCTATTTTATTTGTTTTTTTTTTAGTATTTTCATATATTAGATAACCTTGTGAAATATCTTAGATCATCTTTACAAAATCCAAGAAGGATTGTAATCACCATTGTCCATTATCAATTTATATCATATAAAATATTGATATTTTCACTCTATAGTGATAAACTATACCACATGTTCCCCTCCAATATATGAACTCTTGATTGACTCAAAGGTGTGTTTCTTGACCCAAGTGTAACAAACTACCCTTTTTAGTTAAAAACATAGAGTTTATAAATTTTCAAACTATGCAAAGAAAAAACATAATAGAAAATGTTCTAATGAATATACATTATTTTAATATGTCTAAGGACTCCTCCTCCATCTCATGAAATTAATATATTCCAATATAGTATAAAGCTTTGAAGGAAATTTTTATAAAAATTTATAACTTTAAAAAAAAGATAATTTATAATGGTGGAACCAATAGCTGGAGTGATTGCCTGACCATTCCTCACAACCCCAAAAATATGAATGAAAAAAATTGAACTTTTTGAGGTTACAATTTTTTTTTATAGAAAGTAACCCTTACCTTCATTCCATTAGTGTAAATCAGACTTTAAAATTGATCACTTATGTTTGTTATTGATTCATAGTTAAAACATGAATACATGTGAACCTCAAGTAAACTAAACTAGTTGATTCCAATTTAACTATACATAAAATTTTAACCCACAAAATTAAGATACAACAACATAATAAGGAAATGTTAACCTCTGTTCATAAAAGAGTATACAACAAATCTACACATATGGGACATCATTCTTATTTAGTATTGATCTAGATGTAATACATCATTGAATCGATACATTAAGATAATTGTGATTTATTTTAAGTTTATAAAAGGGATATTATATTTACCCCATGTACTCTTTGAATTCCTTTATGTATTATTATCCCATAAACATCTCAAAGTATCATCATGCATGCATTGATCCTTTAATTCATAAATTATTTTAAGTTTCTAGAAACTAACAACATTAAGCATTTCTCTAAGACATTGAAAGATACATTTCCTTTTAAAACAATTAAGCTTGTATATTAAAATAAAATGAAACATCCTTATTCTATTTTAATTTCATTTTAAAATCCTTTACCATTTTAAACTATCCAAGTTCCAAAATTCAAAATGTCAATAACTATTTAGTGTGTGTAGATATATATATTGTTTATAACTTGTTTTCAACATAATAATCAACTAACTTGCAATTTAAGATTAATTTCATACCTTAAGTAACCAATTTAGACTTAAACATTTAAAAACATGCAATTTCCAACTTATTTATTCACAATAATAATTTTTGAGTTTTCAAAATATTAAAATGGGATAATATCCCAAACTATCTTTAATTAAAACAACACAAATAAGGCATTCTTTTAATCTCGAAAGGTTAGTTATTATAAAAATGTCAAGTTTTAAATATAAGAATTACATCCTTTAATATAAAAAAAGAACATGGTCTAGTCAATTCAATCACAATCAAATGGTTATATAATTTATTATTTCAAATGATGGATGAAAAACCTTCAAAATAACATTTGTGTTATTCGGCTTATCTTAGCACTCAACTAATTCAAAACTCATAATCATAAGAATTACTAGATAAGAAATACTAATCAAATTAACAACCATATGTTAATCAAATATCCAAATAAACTTTGCAATCACAAGAAAAGGAAGGAATATTTCACATAATAATTCAAAATATAAAGATTAACTTTGTTATTTCTTAAACCTTAATTTATATTGAAATCAAATAAATATGTTTCAAATTCAGATAAATGATAGTCAAGTTAAGAAATCTTCCATCAAAAATCAGGTTTAAAACTTCAAGAAATGTAAACCAAAAATAAATAAGATGACAATTATCCTTTCAATCTTGTCTCCCAAACAATCCCAAAGTAAAAATAAATTAATATGGTTCTCATTACCATTAAGACAAAGTTTTAGACTTTTTCATTTCTATATGATAAATGAATAGGATTCTCAAAACCAAAGTCATATATGGAACAAAAATGTGTGTGTGTGTGTGTGTGTGTGTGTGTGTGTGTGTGTGTGTGTGTGTGTGTGTGTGTGTGTGTGTGTGTGTGTGTGTGTGTGTGTGTGTGTGTGTGTGTGTGTGTGCGTGTGCGCGTGTGCGTGTGCGTGTGCGTGTGTGTGTGTGTGTGTGTGTGTGTGTGTGTGTGTGTGTGTGTGTGTGTGTGTGAATATGTGCATGTGTGTGTGTGTGTGTGTGTGTGTGTGTATACGTGCATGTGTGCATGTGTGTATGTGTGTGTATGTGCATGTGTTTGCACATGCACACACACATCATAATCATAAAAATGTTTGTAGACAATAAAGTAACTCAACCAAACTAAATAAATCTCATACATTATTAATAAAGTTATTTATCATTTATTACATATAGAACATCATATTAATCTTCATGAATAATGAATTCATTATGATTCTTATACCCATGGGGAAAAAAGTGAAGTAGGCAGTCATTAATCTAAATATAACTAGTAAACTACATTCAGATTATAGTTTATAAATTTAAATTTATCTCTATCCATTTTAAAAACATCATATAGTCAACATACTACTATAAACCAATCACTTAAATTCTAAAAAAATACATACTTTAACCAACATAAAAAAAGACTAGGTTTATAAATAGATATAACTATATAATCTTGTCAATGAATTAACTCAAATCAATAAGGACCTTTCTTAAAACTTAGTTTATATTCAAATTAAGATTCAACTAAAAGAGAGCTTAATTTTTGAAATGAAAATAAATAATTCAAGACTCCAAGAAATTTTACATGGCCATGCCCATTTGCTTAAAGTGATAACAAGATTTCTATCAACCATGTAATGTTACTAAGATTGATTACTACTCAATCTTTTTTAATCCTTGATTGAAGGAGATTGAGTACGTATATAGAATTTACATGAGTAACCAATACTATTTAAAATAAAATAATAACATGTTTATAATATAATGCCTCATAAATCATTGGCATTCCACTTCTAAAAGCACACAATGTCCAAAACCATTATTTCAGCCAAAATAATCCCTCCTAACTAGAAAACAAGCAATAACTCCAAATTTTTGTTTGTCAATTTTTTTAAAATGGTAAAAATGAGCCCAACCATTGGTGGCTCATTCCACCCCATTCATCATTGACAAGGTAGCAAGAGTTTTATAGACAAAAATTCAGTAGTATAAAAGTGTAAATGATAAGAATGCATTTAGAATTTGATTCCACCAATAAAGACCAAGGTTTCCCAAGAAAATGTCCAAACAAGGTCAAAACACAAAATTAATTTGAATTTAAAACATAGTTTCAAATAAAACACAACAAATGATTAAAAACCTAGTAATATTGACGACATTCCAATAATAGAGTTGTGAAAACCAAAATAGATTAAGTTCCAAAGAGTTAACTCAATAATCATTATGCTTGAAAACCATTAGATTCATAAGAAGTATTATTTTAATTATACCCTCAATTTAAAAGTAATAGTGTCAATACTTATAAGGTTTAATACTCAATGGCCTAAATTTAGGGTTTCATGAGTAAGTCTCATTCAACAAAAATAACTCAAAAGATTAATTAACCCTCACATTTAAACAAGGTAACTAACACTTCACCACCAATATTCCAACTTAGTAAGAAAACAATGCATTATGAATGGAGGTCATTCAAAACCAAGGTTTTAAATAATCCTCATTCTATGCCAAAATAATCTCTACTTCATTTCTAAGATAACAACAAAGAATATAGAGAGAGTAAATAATCATTACTTACATTAACAAATAAAGAATTTACAAACCCTAAAACATGTTTTCTTTTTCTTTCTTTATTCTCTCATGTTACTCCTTCTCTTCCTCTTAGATATTTTCTATATGTGTAATATTTTACACATAAATCCTCTTAAAAACTAGATAAAGATTCCTTCAATGAGGCATTCCATTAATTTTGGTATCATGGGTGCCCCAAGGTAGGAACACATTATGTTTTCTCAAATAATCTAACAAATAACTAAAGTTTAGTTTCTACAAATTCCTCATCCATTTTTTCCAAAAATCTCATCAAACCCTAATTCCTCACCATTTCCTCTAAGTTAAGGTCAATGACTCAACATGAGGTTTGTAAAAGAAAAATAGTCAAAATAATCACATGCTTGACCTAATCTCAACCTTCATAATGATTAATCCTTAATCTTGATCAAGGTCTTAAATCAAATTGACTACTGATCATTTACTGTGACATAGAATCAAGTTCAAGGTCCTTATCATAACATTCCTCAATGTTTTTACAAATACCCACCTTGTAAATCATTCTTCAAACTAATTACAAGCTTTAACCAAATCATAAAATAATAAAAGTTGAAGAAGCCAACAAAAAAACCAAGATAGAGTAAAGTATAATAAATAAAAATATGAAATGAGCTTAATAATTCATAAACAAAACAATATATATGACACATGTCATATTGATTTTATAGTTGAATCAACATACTCATCAAAATAATGAACAATGTGAAATATTGGATTCATGCCAATGGTGACCGCTTGAACTAAAAATATCAATATATCCATAGTTTACAGTATCCACAGTACAAACACAATAATGAAAGGAGTGGTGGAACCTTAAACACTCTAAATTTCATCTTATCATATATACCTATAAGGTGTTTTTATATACTAGTTTGCATAAATGTTCCTTCCTAGGGCCTAGCCCATTCTTCGACTATACCTACAACCATACAAAAACATCAACAATTTTGTATCATAGAGATCATAATAATCATAAATAAAACATGTGCACGATCAATATAAATATCATCAAAAAAATTTAATTATATCATGTACATAAAAATCACATAATTATGACATCATCACATATTGCATGAGTTTATTTAAGTTTTATAAAGTCGAGATGTAACATCACTCCATCTAAAAGAGGTGTTAGCCTAAGACTATAAGAAAAAGTAAGGATAGTGTTGCCTAAAAATATTTTCTTATTCCCATGCAACACTTTTCTCACTCAACTAGTCCCATTGGACCAATACTTGTTGAATATATTTGTTTTGTATTCTAACACTATGATGATCCAAAATGTGGATCGAATCTAGCACAATTTTTTCCTCTTTCCCACCTAGAGATTAATCCAATCCAAAATATGAGATGGATTAGGTACAAAATTTATTAATAAAGTAACACAAAACACATCATGAAATTTAGAGAGAGAAGGAGGAATAATTATATAATAAGTAACATGGCTAATATTTTCCATAATATTGAATGGTTTGATAAAGCATGGAGCTAAATTGTATTCTTTACCAAACTTTATATAACTTTTCTAAGGTCTTACTCTTAGAAATACCTTATTCATGACCTCAAATTCCCCTAGATATCTTTTCAAGTTAGCATAACACTTGTGATAATTAGAGGAAACTTTCAACCTTTTCCAAATAAGCTAATTTGGCTCTCATATTCTTGTAATATTTTAGGACCATACAACACTCTATTTTCTAATCCATCCCAACCAAGTTGAGTAAGACATTTTTTATGCAAGTAGATGCAACTTGCCTTTGATTACTATACTTACTAGCCTTATAACATTTATCTATAAGGATCTATTAGATAACTATTTTTTAATGTATCTCCCTCAATATTTTAGTCACCTTGTGTAAGTAACCTCTACAATGGTTATCTATATATCTCCCTTTCCCCTATACCAATCCTTGTTATTGATATAGGTCTTCTATGATTAGAGATCTATCTTGTAGGCTTCCATTATCCAATTATGAAATTATTCATCACTATAGGATCCCTAGTTTTACATGTAACCCATATATATACCATATCTCCACCTCTCTTACTGATGCAAGATGTCACAAATGGTTTAGGGGTCTCTAAGGTATGTAATTTCTTCAATGTTTAGACTGCCTTATCTTGATAGGCTTATAGTCTTTATTTTAGGCCTATTGGTTTATTATTACCCTATGACTATTGGAACTCAAAATCAAAACCTATTTTAGTGGATTTATATAATCATACACTTCTTACACAAAATATATCACATACTTTATATCCTTTTACTTGGAAACTCAAGAAAACTCAGAAGTTTGTGCTTAAGCCCTATTTAGGCCTAACTCTAATCTGCCACTACATAGTCACTTATAAATATTATTATAAGGTCATTTATGACTTTAAACATTTTTTATAAGCTTTAATATAATTTAAATATTCTTTCCACCAATTTTCAAATTATTTGGATCAATGGTAAAAGAGAAAAATTGAGTTTCCCTACCTAAAACCCTATTTTTCTTAACTTTCTACAGGTTTGTCATACTCAATATTTTATAAATTTATTTATTATGGTATTAAAATATTTAAATAACATACATCCTATTTATACAATTCCTTATCATTTGTTTACAAATTTTTAATAGGTTTGAATCATTCTACTTAGAGATATCAAAGTTTCTAATCACTAACCCTGAGTTTATTATCTTTTTTTATAGGTCTGAATAACACAGTCACCTGTATAGGTCATATGAAGATACTTACAAGGATAAAATAAATTTTATTGCATATATTGGATCCTATATCATATATACACCAAGTTTCAAGTCATTTTATGGTGTTATTGATAAATTATAGTACTTTTTGTGATTAAAACCATGTTTTAGGGTTTAAGGTTTAAACTCAAAATTGAAATGCAACAAATAACTGAAATGGCTAATTTTTTATTTCATAATATTTTAAAATGGATGAAAAAATTATAATTATATTCTATCTTACTTTTTTAGTGTTTAATTTTTATCCATGCTTCTTAATACATGTTCTTCTCACCCTTTCTCAATCTATTCTTACATAGAATTATGTGTTTTCCAAACACAGTCTTATAAAATCAGAGATTTAATGTTAAAAATCATTCATAAAAATGAAAAATAATTTTTATAATTCTTCCAAGAACTCAATAATGTTGGGGATCAACCAACAATGGATTACACTTGTGAAAGCAATAAATGCAGAAATAATCAGATAGATAAGTAACTGAAATGATAAATAGCACAGAACAAGATATACAAGAAAACACCCTGAAAACTTGTATTAAAAACTCTTTACAATAGGAATACAAATGAAGAACTTTGTTCTTCCACACCTCTCTCAGATGCACACAAGATCTCTCACTAGATCTCTATTCCTCAAGAGCTCTCTCTCAAGTACTGTCCTTCAAACATTCACAATGTTCTACTCATACTCTATTACACTCTCTCATACAATAGCTTAGAAGATCTCTCCTACATATAGAAATAGGAAACTTGAGCATGCTCTTACAACAAATAGTTAAGCCTCTTCAACAAGGGCTCTAAAAATAATATTGCTAACAATAGAGACGCGAGCTTGAGTCTACAACTCAAACTCATCATGCAAACACTCGCTTTTGTCCTCAGAAATCGCTTTCTGGACACGCAGGTAACCGATGTCGGTTCCTACCTGTTCGCCTGTGACCGTCGCCGGCCGACCATACTACCGATGTCGGCGCCTCTGTAACTGCAACTGACCGACGTCGGTCGCTCCTGACCGACGCCGGTGTCTGTGTAGACCCGAACCTATTTGTGTATGCTCCTTGGTGAAGCTTTTAGCTCCACACTCCTAACAATCTCCCACTTGGAGATAAACCAGCTGCACCAGTACCTGTACAGCAACATCTTCTAGCTCCTCCATCTTCAACTCAATCATGAAGACCAACAGAAGTTGAATGAAGATTCAACTTCTCCTTAGTAACCGGCTTTGTTAGCATATCAGTAGGATTCTTGTCTGTATGGATCTTCTCCAGCTTCAACTCACCATCTTCTAATACCTGTCGTATGAAGTGGTACCTTAGTTGTATGTGCTTGGTTCTTGAGTGAAAAGCTGAGTTCTTAGCCAAATGGATTGCACTCTGACTGTCACTATGCAATCTGCAACTCCCATGCTCCCTTCCAAGCTCTTCCATGAATCGTGTCATCCATATCATCTCCTTGCTAGCTTCTGTGGCTGAAATATATTCTGCTTCTGTAGTTGACAAAGCTATAACCTTCTGCAACTTAGATATCCAACTAACTACTGTTCCACCTACAGTAAAAACATAACCTGTGGTGCTCCTCCTGCCATCCAAATCCCCTGCCATATCTGAATCTACATAGCCATGTAGAGAAGTATCTGAACCTCCATAGCATAAGTGTCTACTGTTGGTTCCTCTCAGATATCTAAGGATCCATTGTACTGCTTTCCAATGTTCCTTTCCTGGATTGGCCATATACCTGCTTACTACTCCCACTGCTTGGGCAATATCCGGTCTAGTACACACCATTGCATACATCAAACTTCCTACCGCGGAAGAATATGGAACCTTATTCATGTACTCTACCTCATCATGTGAATTGGGACATTGTTCTTTACTTAACTTAAAATGTCCAGCCAAGGGTGTGCTTACCGGTTTCGCATCCTGCATGTGAGACCCTGCAACCAGCATGTCATCTACATACAACAATAGAATAATATATCTACCATCATCAAATCTCTTAAAATATACACAATGGTCTGATTGACATCTACTGTAGCCATGCTCAGTCATAAACCTGTCAAATTTCAAGTACCATTGCCTAGGAGCTTGCTTGAGGCCATACAAGCTTTTCTTCAACCTGCACACTAGTTTCTCCTTACCCTTGACCTCGAAACCTTCTGGCTGTTCCATGTAAATTTCCTCATCTAAATCTCCATGAAGAAATGTTGTTTTAACATCTAGCTGCTCAAGATGCAAATCCTCAAAAGCAACCAAAGACAATACAACCCTTATAGAAGTCATCTTAACAACTGGAGAAAAAATCTCACCAAAGTCAATACCTGGCTTTTGTGCAAATCCTTTCACAACCAATCTGGCCTTATACCTCATTTGTCCATCCTCACCTTCTTTCAACCTGTAAGTCCACCTGTTCTTCAGTGTTCTCTTACCAGCTGGCAATTCAATCAAATCCCATGTTTGGTTCTCTCTTAAGGACTCCATCTCCTCAACCATGCCACGCTCCCACTTACTCCTGGACTCCACCTGTAAAGCTTCTTCAAAACTTTCTGGTTCTCCACCATCGGTTAGCAATAAATAATATAAAGAAGGAGAATATCTAATTGGAGGCTTACTTACCCTTTCAGACCTCCTGATTGGTGGCTTGGACTCATTTTCAACAATCTGTCCACCCAAATTTTCTGACAGTGACCGACCTCAGCCACCTGTAGACCTGTTACTGGCCGACACCGGTTCTTCCTGGCCGACGCCGGTGCCTGTTTTGCCGACGTCGGTCTCTGTATGACCGACATCGGTTTCTATACTGCCGACGCCGGTTCCAAACCTGCCGACGTCGGTCTCTGTGTTTTCCTGTAAGTGATTATTTCTTTTTCCCGCGAGCTCATTTTGGACCATAACTTCGTCCAACTCATTATTGCTCTGCCCAGCTTGATCTAGCTTCCTTATCTGATCACTGTACATCACTCTTTCATTGAAAACAACATCACGGCTCCTAATTACCTTATTAGTTCCTAGATTCCAAAATCTGAAACCAAAATCATCTGAGCCATAGCCTATAAACGTGCACCTCATAGACTTAGCATCAAGCTTCTTTCTATTTTCCTTATCTACGTGCACAAAGGCTTCACAACCAAAAACTTTGAGATATGAGAGATCAACCTTTTTACCTGTCCATGCCTCTTCTGGAATTCCACCATCCAGAGCTGTAGAGGGTCCTCTGTTGATCAGGTACACTGCGGTGTCAACTGCTTCTGCCCAAAACTCTAAGGGCAACCCTGCATGCAATCTCATACATCTTGCACGCTCCATAATAGTCCTGTTCATCCTTTCAGCAATAACATTCTGCTGAGGTGTCCTTGGAACCGTCCTTTGCCTACGGATCCCATTTATATAACAATACAATTTGAACTTAAGACTGCAGAACTCACCACCATTATCAGATCTCAAGCACTTTAATCTTTTGCCTGTTTCATTCTCAACCATGGCTTTCCAAATCTTGAAAGTCTCAAAAACATCAGATTTCTTTTTAATACAGTAGATCCATACCTTTCTTGTGGCGTCATCTATGAATGTAACATAGTACTGTGATCCGCCAATAGAGGCTACATGAGCCGGTCCCCACACGTCTGTGTGAACAAGCTGCAACTTCTGCCTTTTCTTAGTAGACCCAGTCTTTAGAAAACTAACCCTTTTCTGTTTTCCAAACACACAATGCTCACAAAATTCTAGATCCATACTTTTCAAATCTGAAAGCATACCTTTAGACTTAAGGATTGACATCCCCTTCTCACTCATGTGGCCAAGCCTTGAGTGCCACAATTTAGCATCCACATCTGAAGTAGATAAAACTGAAGGAGATTTGTTAGTAATACAATTACACAAATAGAGAGTACCTTCTCTCTTACCTCTGCCCATAACAAGTGCACCCTTGGTCACCTTCCAAGAATTTGCTGTGAGAGTTACTGTACAACCCTCATCACCTAGCTTACCTGCAGAAATCAGATTTCTCTTCAAACTAGGAACATGCATCACATCCCTCAACACCCATGTGTTGCCATTCTGCATCTTTAGCTGCACTTTACCTTTGCCAATAATCTTACAAGGCTCATCATCCCCTAAGTACACTATTTCAAAATCTCCATGGACATAGTCACTGAAATATTCTCTGTTAGGGGTAGCATGGAAAGATGCACCAGAATCTAATACCCAAGATTCTATATTATTATGCAAAGAGAAAATAAGAGCATCCTGTGCAATACCTCCAACCTTTGTCTCTTCCTTTCCTTCGTGCTGATTATCCTCCTTAGGCTTTGACCAGCAATCTCTGCTTATGTGCCCCAACTTTCCACAGTTCCAGCATTGTGGCCTTCTGCCATTCCTGGATTTGGATCTGCCTCTTCCCTTAGACTTAGATCTTGATCTCCTCTTGCTCCTTTCTTTTTGCCTTCCTCTGCTCTCGAGATTTAAAGCATTTTCGGATGTCCCAAAAGTCTCTTCTGTGTTTTTCCTGTGAATTTCCTCATTCAAAATAACACTAACCACATCCTCTACTTTTAAAATATTCGAAGCAGAAGCAGTATTAGAAACTACCATTACCAAGCCATGCCAGCTTTCAGGCAAAGAACATAAAATTAAAAGAGCCTTTATTTCATCTTCAAATACAATATTCACAGAACTTAACTGATTAACAATACCATGGAAATCATTCAGGTGATTAGAAACAGATCCACCTTCTTGCATATGCAAATTAAATAATTGCTTCATCAAATATACCTTATTTGAAGCGGAGGGTTTTTCATACAAATTTGCTAACGTGGTCATTAACTCTACCGTAGTTTTTGCCTGTGACAAATTAGATATCACAGTGGAGGCCAGACTCAGTCTTATAGACCCAAGAGCCTTTCTGTCAAGAACTTCCCATTCTTCATCCTCCATGTCCTTGGGCTTCTTTGCTATCCCACCTAACGGTAAGTAAAGATCCTTCTGATACAGATAGTCCTCTATCTGCATTCTCCAGTGCTGATAGTTCTTGCCATTAAACTTTTCCATTCTCAACTTACTTTCCTCTGCCATTGCTTCTCCCACTCAAACAGAAATCCCTGTGAGCAACCTGTAATCCGAACACACTACACAGATCTGAACCACCTGTTAGTGAACCTGAGCTCTGATACCACTTGTTGGGGATCAACCAACAATGGATTACACTTGTGAAAGCAATAAATGCAGAAATAATCAGATAGATAAGTAACTGAAATGATAAATAGCATAGAACAAGATATACAAGAAAACACCCTGAAAACTTGTATTAAAAACTCTTTACAATAGGAATACAAATGAAGAACTTTGTTCTTCCACACCTCTCTCAGATGCACACAAGATCTCTCACTAGATCTCTATTCCTCAAGAGCTCTCTCTCAAGTACTGTCCTTCAAACATTCACAATGTTCTACTCATACTCTATTACACTCTCTCATACAATAGCTTAGAAGATCTCTCCTACATATAGAAATAGGAAACTTGAGCATGCTCTTACAACAAACAGTTAAGCCTCTTCAACAAGGGCTCTAAAAATAATATTGCTAACAATAGAGACGCGAGCTTGAGTCTACAACTCAAACTCATCATGCAAACACTCGCTTCTGTCCTCGGAAATCGCTTTCTGGACACGCAGGTAACCGACGTCAGTTCCTGCCTGTTCGCCTGTGACCGTCGCCGGCCGACCATACTGCCGACGTCGGCGCCTCTGTAACTGCAACTGACCGACGTCGGTCGCTCCTGACCGATGCCGGCGTCTGTGTAGACCCGAACCTGTTTGTGTATGCTCCTTGGTGAAGCTTTTAGCTCCACACTCCTAACAAATAATACATCCAAATACTAAAAAAACTCTTCTTTATTCAAATATTCTTCAGTATACTTGAGTACAAACCTACAACTTAACAACTTATTCAACAATAACCTTCCAAGACCTGCAACTTCATCTTTTATGAATCTTACTTTATATTTTGGGCTCCTAAAGTGGTATTTATAATCTTATCACCTTGTAATTTATTTCCCAAACTTGGTTTTATCTTGTTTTATACATCAAATATCTCTCAACAACCTTATAACTCCTTCAAACATGCAAAATTTGGTCATTTCCTACGTTACATTTATATTGAGGAAGATTCTAGACTAAGTTACATACAGATAAAGATTAAATGACTTTTATTACATGTTTATATACCTCTTTAACCCATTATACAAATTTAATGACCCTTAAAATGGACTAAGACCTTCAAAAACCACTCTAAACTAAATCAAAATTTCAAATTATGGTTTTGGCAAGAAAACTTGAAAATGCCTCCAAATGGGATAGAAAAGACAAATGAAGCATAATATAGATTTTATTTACTACTTATGACCTTTAAGACTCCCTATAACCCAAAACTAACATAATTAGGCTATATTACAATGATTATCCTATATCATACTCCCCAAGTGGGAAGATTTGAGCCCCAACTCAATTAGAATTCGTTAAGCTTTTTCCATGACTTCCAATTATTTCATATTTATTCATATGGTATTTATCCTTTACATATCTTCTCATTCTTCTTCTTCCTCTTTACTTCAGCATCTCTTTTATGCTTGTTAGTGCATGATTGTAATTGCTTACATTGTTCAAAGGTTCCTTACATAGCTGAAGAATGCTCTTCTTCTTCATCACTTTTCTAATATAACTTGATCAGATCTCCAAGATCATAAACATATTTTGTATCTACCATGTGTAAAAACTAAAATGGAATAAAACCATCTTTTTACCTCAACAACTTATCTCTCATGGTCTCCCTTGGTATGTATGATTGTTCTTATTTGCATAACAACCTCTCCTAGATCAAATAATCTATCCATGGGCTCTTATAAATGTTGACTAGATTCCCATAAACCTCATAGGCCTCTTTGAAATCATAATCTTCCTTATATAATTACTTGTAGAGTTCAATTTTCCAACTATTTCTAAATTCCTTTGTTAAAAATTAATGCCACCAAATATTCAATGTTTGTACTATGAAATAGGATTATTGAGCATATATTGAATATTCCTTCTCAACCTCATTCAACTCCTTATTGTAACAAATAAATAGTCTTCCTCCTTAGCTCAAATATCCTCAATGGTTTTTTCACTATCACCATCATCAACCTTATCTTAGTTGGCATTTAAATCATATTCCTTAGGAGTTATTCCTATTGTACCATCACATGGTTTTATGTTTTCTATGAACATCCTCTTGTATACTAACTCTTGTCCTTGCCCTTTGATCTTTGTACTCTCCTTGTTTTTTCATTATTCAGATGCTCTGATGGTTCCTTAAGAGCTTGAATTTCCTTGAAAGTTGATATACTTCCCTCTTGACCTCTTGCAGTATCCTCATAGTGGCATTCCTCTTCTTTTTGAGATCTTTCCTCCTCTTAAACTATCATTTACTTAATTAAATCGGGTTCATAATATCATATAAAAATCTTACCTTGCCTTTACTTACTTGGCTCATCTTTTTTTGGCCTCTCTTCTTGACTTTATTTCCTTGGCTCTTCATTATTTATCATCTTCAATTCTTATTGGATGTCATCTTCACTTGAACTTATTTTTGGACTGATGTTATCCTCTTCCAAACTTAATTTCTCTTTCAAGTTGTCCTCTTCATTATGAATATGATTGTACTTTTATTTATCTTTCTTGATCATGATCTCTAGAGTTCCATCTTTCTCATTCTCCATATGTTCATGGAGTATCTCTCGTAACTGCACAATCAACATTATTAGTACACATAAACTCATATTCATGAGACTTAATGGGCTCTTCAAGGATTTCATAATCCTCTACTTCTTCTTCCTTTATTGAGTTCTCCTCAAGTTTCTTCCAAATTCCTCTTAGGACTCTTTATACCTTCTTATACTCTTCATCATTTCCTTTATCATTTTTTCTTAGTCTACCTTATTATGGTGAACTCCTCTTATCCTTTGTTTGCTTAACTATGCCCTTTTTTTATTTGGGCCTTGATGTTGTTTTGAAATCTCCTACATCTCCTCTTATGCTTCCTTGAAGTACCTTTTCATTACAATGTCCTTCAACATCACCTTTATTTACATCTCTCACACTTTTGGCTATCCATACTTTTCTTTTCATCTCCTTGTGTGGTCCTATACTTTATCTGTTCATGAATTTGGGCTAATACTTGCTCAAAACTTTACTTGTCTTTCTTGGTTCATGGACTTGACAATGTCCTAGAGTACACACTTCTTGTTCTTCATCTTTATTGCTTGCCTTATGACCTTTTATAAACCTAAATGTTTACTTCTTATTCATGTTTTTTACATATTCCTTACTTTACTCATGATTAAATGAGGTCACTCCTTGTCTTATTGTGTTTTGAGGTGCTTCACTTGGTCTTGACCTCATTCTTAGACTGAATTTGTTTCCTTGAGTTGATAACACATCATATTTTTCTCTTGAATCCTTTATGAGGTTATATTTTAAACCTTTCTCTTATCTTGGACTTTCTTGAGGTATCTTGTCCTTGAGATTTAAAATTTATATCACCTTTTCCTCCTTGTACTCATTCTCTTCGTTAAAAATCACTCTTTATTTCTTCTCTTTAGGCTTCACATCATCAACCTCATTTATAAGGTTTATTGTCACATTTTATTTCTTTGCATTTTCCAAATTTAATTCCTCAAATTAAACTTTGTATTTATCAATCTACATGCCTGCAATCAAACACTCATTAGAATTAAAATATGGAAACCAACTTGCCTCTTCAAAAGTTTTATTCAATGGTATTATTTTCTTCATGGTTTATATCATTGAATACACCTTTTTATTATGAACTTCCTCTCCTTAAAATCAAACATCTTCCAAGGTATCATATAACTCTTCACCATATTCAAACTCTTCATGTGCATCTTGGAATGCTTTAGAGTCATCATCATCTATAAACTTTTCTTGAGAATCATTCCATACTCACTCTTTGAGTTCCTCATTGGATTACTTTGTAGTATCTTTTTCATCTTTTTCATGCCTCTAAATTCTTGTTGTATTTATTAATTTTTCCACAATTTTCTTTAGTGGACAATTTACCACCATCTTGATGCATATCCCTTATTTTGATGGATCCCATTCTTCCAAACATTGCTTCAAATGAGTTAAAGCTTATTTCAGATCATCTATTTGTTTATGCATGCCCATGTATTTTCTCAAATCATTTTGTTTCTAAATTATAATCTTATTTTTTTTAATCCTTCCATTGTTTTCTTATTTGTTTTATATCTTTTCATGCCTTTATATGCCTCTTATCTAATCTTAAGGCCCAAAAATAGCTTCTTGGCACAATACACTTCATAAATAAGATGAAAAATAATAAAATAGATATAGTGACATATGAATTTATTATTTTTTATCATCAATATGCTCTCCTCTTCATTTTATCAATCCTGAATGGGCTTATAGGACTTATTTCTTATCGTAACATGTTATTTCTTAAGGTTTCAAAAACCTACCTCAACTGATTATCACTCAACAAGGTCCTCACCTAAGTCTTTTTCACCCTAGTCTATTGGCCTCCTTATATCATCACCTAGGTCTATTTCACCCTAGTCTCTTGGTCTTTTCCTCTTATCTTCAAATATATTTCAAACTTCTCAACTTGTTTCAAGGTTCCTTTACCTATTTTTTAGCTCCAATGAGCTTTTTTAGTCTTCTTCCTACATCCACACCTTTGTGGATAAAATTATTTCACCTTTTCTTTAACTTGTACTTATTTAAACTTTTTATTTCATGTATTATCCCTATATTTACTCACTTTCTCTCTTACCAATAGCTTTTACTAAGCTTTGATACCACTCTAATGCAAGTAGATACAACTTGCCTTTGATTACAACACTTATTAGCCTTGTAACCTTTCTCTGTAAGGATCTCTTAGATGACTATTTTCCAATGGATATCCCTTAATATTTTAGTCACATTGTGTAAATAACCTCTTAAATGGTTATCTATATATCTCCCTTTCTCTTATACCAATCCTTGTTATTAGTATAGATTTTCTATGATTATAGATTTGTCTTGTAGACTTCCATTATCCAATTATGAGTTTATTCATCATTTTAGGTCCATTTCAATGGTTTTATATGTTAACCAATATATATACCATATATCCACATCTCTTAATGATTTAAGATACCAAAAAATGTGTATGGGTCTCTAATGTATGCAATTTCTTTGACTTTTAGACTATCTTATCTTGATAGGCTCGTAGTCTTTATTTTAGGCCTACTAGGTTCTTTTTAAAATATGAATATTGGAACTCGTATTAAAAACCTATTTCAGTGGATTTTTAAAATCATACACATCATAAAAAAACTAACTCACAAATTATATATCCTTTCTTTACTTGTAAACTCAAGAAAACTTAGAAGTTTGTGCTTAAGACATGTTTAGGCCTAACTCTAATATGCCACTACACAGTCACTTATAACTACTATTATAATGATGTTTATGACTTGAAATTTTTTGAATCATATTTAATACACTTTAAATCTTATTTTTACCAATTTTAAAATTATTTGGATGAATGTTTTAATATAAAATATGAGTTCCCTTGCCTAAAACCCTATTTTTCTTAACTTTTTACATGTCTGTCATACTCAGTATTTTATAAATTTATTTCTTAGGATATTCAACTATTTAAAACACATAAATACTATTTATATAAATCCTTATCATGTGTGTACAAATTTTCACCTATTTTTAATTATTCTACTAAAATATATTCGAGTTTCCAATCACTAACCCTGAGTTTCTTGTCTTCTTTTGCAGGTCTAAATAACACAGTCACCTGTATAGGTCATATAAAGATAATTACAAAGATAAAATAAATTTTCTTTAATATATGGGTTCATATAGTATCTAAACACAAATTTTAAATTAATTTGAGGTATCATTGACAAGTTATAGTACTTTTGTGCTTAAAACCTTGTTATAGGGTTTAAGGTTTAAACTCAAACCCAAGAGGCAACAAATAATTGAAATGACCAATTTTTTATTGTTTGAGCTTTTAAAATGGATGAAAAAATTCTAGATTAAATAAGTTTAATTATATTATATCTTATATTTTTATTGTTTATTTTGAC
This sequence comes from Torreya grandis, assembly GCA_037957365.1. NCBI lineage: Eukaryota > Viridiplantae > Streptophyta > Pinopsida > Cupressales > Taxaceae > Torreya > Torreya grandis. Next base: position 1,119,306 of record JARHVA010003610.1, read on the forward strand.
CCCGTGCTTCCGAATTCACATTCTTCTCATCCTTTCTCATTCCATTCTTACACAAAATTCTCTATTTTTTAAACAAGGTCTTATAAAATTAGAGAATCAATGTAATAAATAATTTATACAAATGAAAAATCATGTATATAAGTCTTAAAAAGACTCAATAACACATCCTAATATTAAAAACACTCTTATTTATTCAAATCTTCTTCAGTATGCTTGAGTACAGACCTACAACTTAACAACTTATTCAACAATGGCCTTATTGATACCTGCAACTTCATCTTTTATGCCTCTTACTTGCTATTTTGGAATCCTAAAGTGGTGGTTATAATTTTATAACATTATAACTTATTTCCAAAACTTTTTTTGATCTTGTTTCACACAAAAAATATATCTCAACAACCTTGCAACTCCTTCAAACATGTGAAATTTGGTCATCCTACATTGGATTTACCTTAAAGAAGATTCTAGACTGAGTTACATAGAGATAAAGATTAAATGACTTTTATTACATGATTATATACCTATTTAACCCATCACACAAATTTAATGACCCTTAAAATGCACCTAAGACCTTCAAAACCATTCTAAACTAATTCAAATTTTAAAATTATGGTTTTGGTGGGAAAACTTGAAAATACCTCAAAATGGGCTAGCAAAGACAAATGAAGCATAATATGTATTTTATTGAATAATTATGACCTCTAAGACTCCCTATGACTCAAAAATAACATAATAAATCTATATTACAATGATGCTCCTACATGAATTTTCAACCATACAAGGCTTCAAGTTCTATTTTTGACATTGAGTGATAAGAATTTTTGTAGGCAAATTCTACTAAGTGGAACTAATCTTACCACTTATATTGTTATTCCATGACATGCATTCTAATCATGTCTTTAAAAATATTATTCAACCTTTTTTTTTTACCATTTGTCTTTGAATGATAATTTGAATTGAAATTAAATCACGTGCCAAATATAGTAGTCAAGGTTTGTCAAAACCTTGAAGTGAACAACTTATCCTAATAAAATATAATTACTTCAGGTACCCCATGAAGGTGAACAATTTACTTTAAAATTATATTTGAAAAATTATGGGAATCATTAGTTAATTTTTCTATATTAAAATGTGCAAATTTAGTGGCTTTATTAATGATAACCAAAATTATGTCAAGCTTACCTTGTGACTTAGGCAATCCTGACATGAAATCCATTAATACAATTGTCCATTTAATTTTTTGAAATGAATGTGTATATAACAAATATCCAAGATGAAAATTTTTAGCCTTAACACAATGACATTCTAGGAATTTATCAACCAAAACAACCACATCCTTTTTCAAACTAGACAAATAATACTACCTTTTTAGCTTGTGTTCATATTTGTGATACCTAGGTGAACAAAATAAGGTGAAATATGCACTTATTCCAAAAATTTATCCATTAAATTAATATAATATGATACAAAAAATCTATTTTGATATCTTAGAATTCAATCTGAGTCAATATAATAATCTAAAAAGGATTTTGTTACCACACCTTTATTTAGTTTTGTGTAGATTTTTCTTCAAACAAAATCTTCTAGTACTTGCCTTAGAATAACAATTTTGAATTTTGACTATAAAATAAAAAGTGAAACAAGGTATATTCTTCTATTAAGTCCATTAACAACCCTATTTTCCTTACCTTTGACATAATTAATGTTAGTATAAAAGTTGTTAATAAACTTTATCCACATTTACTACCTTACATTCAACTCTTCTTGAGTAAATAAATGCACAATGTTATGATGATCAGACTTTATTTTGAAATTTTTTCCAAGTAAAAAATGCTTCCATAGTTTGAGGGCATGTACTATGGTGACTAGTTCAAGATCGTGAGTCAAGTAACTTTTCTCATGTGCCTTTAATTTTTGAGAATCGTAGGCAACAACTTTATCATCTTAGGTCAGAACAACCCTGATTTCAATATCACAAGCATCTACCCATATCTCAAAATTTCCATTCATATATATAATAATGAGCACATGAGTAGAAGTTAATAAACCCTTTAACTTATGAAATGATTCCTCACATTGATTCTAAACCAACTTTTTACCTTTATTTTATAGTGAATTAATGGTGCTAAAAGCCCTAGAAAAATTATCAACAAACCTTCTATAGTAACCAATTAGACCCATAAAACTTATTACTTTGTGCACATTCTTAGGATTAGGGCACTCTTTTATTGCCTTGATCTTATCATGATCAATATACAACCCTTATTTAGAGATTATATTCCCTAGGTAATGGATCATGTCTTGGTAGAAAGAATAATTGGTCAACTTTCCATACAACTTATGATGCCTCAGCCTTTGCAAGACTAAACCTTATAGATACTAAAACTAAATATTTATATCATCTCAGTCTTGTACATTTGAAAAATATCAATTGAATTTCTACCCTTTAATTTTATACCTCCCTTATGTCAAAAGGCTTGTATTCACCATCTCATTATGCCTAAATGCTTATCTCTTATTCCAATCCATATCATTTCTATGAACCTAGTCTCCTATACTATAAAAAGATTTTAAAATCTAATAAACATATTTCATTATCAATTTTAGATACATACCTATTTTTTATCCTTATGGACACTACTGACCATAGAGTGACACTACCACCATAGTAGTTTCCATATCACTTTCTAGTGTCCAGTTGTCAAAATTCATCCAAATTACAAATGATTCAAAACTTATGGGTCAGCTTATTTATCTTATTGAACCCTGCCATAAGATATTTTCAAAAGGTATGGTATAAATACAAATCTACACCTTTTGATTCTTCATATAGAAAATACCAAGAAAACACCTACTGAAGCTAAATCAATCAATTACATAACCAAGCTATTCTACACTATTCATCCATATTTTCATATCAAGCATAAGATCAGTCATATGATAGGTCTAAATCATTTAAAAAGCATCCCATGAACAATATTTGTCAAATTACAATCTAGATCACTGGATACAGCATCATATAGTATAGTGCAACCTTGTGCACACATTTTCCCACACATAAGGGAGAACTACATAAATTTGAGGCCCTCCTTGGAATATTAATTATGTATGCAATTCCTATTGATAGAGGGTCTTTGGGGCCACTCGATACCATGAGCGAACTAACCCATTTTTTAACAAAATCATTCTAAGGGTGAAGAATGGTGAAGATATAGGGTTTGATAAATCAATAAAGAGTGATAACATATATCCCAAATTTGAATACACTAGTAGAAAGGTGAAAAAAAACCTAAAACAACAATGTTGGTCAAATCAAAATCAAGTCATTATTACATATTGGACACTTGTATCATAGTCTGACACTAGCGTTGATGATAGTGTTCAGATCTAACAGTAGTGTTTACAGCCACATAAGTGTAATTTTTAAATCTGATGACTGATCTAGAATATAGATAATGTATAATTTAAACTTGTTTCTAATTTAGATTTACCTACTCATAGTAAACTAGTTAAGTATCATTTTTTCTTATTTATTATAATATCTTTCAATAGCTACACTTTACTATTTTTAGCTATCTCAGTTTATAAATTTAAAATACTATTTATTTAAGTTTTATATTAATTAGCCTATTATAGATTAGTTTATCACCCTTGTGTTTGATCTAATTATATATTCTTAACCTTATACCCCACACATTCTAAAATTTTATAGTTAAACATTTAGTGAACACAACCTTTGGTCTCAAAACCCTAGGTTGGCCAAGGGTTTTCTATTTTATGATTTCTGATTACTATATATTATTATTTAAAATTTTGAATTTTTCATTTATAAGCAATGAAAAATGTTAATCACAAAGATAATTTTCAAATGGAAGATAAGGAATCACTACTTAATCATCTTAATAATAACAAAACTTTAATGTATGCATTTTTATATGTTACAAGAGATGAGATCATTAAACATGATAAGGCTAAGGCATCTTCACTTAGTGATGGTGAATCCTTAGGTGGTACTAAAACATATTTCATACCAATAAACATTCCTTTGAGCACATCATTGATTCCTACATCTAGTGGGGGAACATGTTATGTGTTTACACCATTGTTCCCCAAAGCAAATCCTATTATTATTACATCATCCATGTGAGCCATTAACACTTTAACCCAACTACTAGTTTCAATGACTATATCAACTCAAATTATAGATACATCCCCTTTGGTAACTTTTCCACATTTAAACCTTAGCAATAAAAATGTGCAATATCTTGTACAAACTATAATTTTTTACAAGCTAAGGTTACAAACATTAAGAAAAATTCTATGAAATCACCTTATATTATTGATTCACAAGATGTGTTACATAATCCTCTTGCACCTAAAATATATTTTCACCCTCTTCCAACTAGTTTTATTGCACCCAAGTTCATATTTTATGATGGCAAGGATGAACCTGAACATCTTTAATCTTTCTATGCAACATGTCTTGATTATGCCTCCAATGATAAAATTTTGCACAAATTATTTTGAAGGAGCCTATAAGACTATGCTTTATGATGGTTTTATGATTTACCATTCTAATCAGTGAGAGCATTCAAATCCAAAGCCAATTAGTTGCTTGCACATTTATCTATCAACATCATTAAAAATATGGCATATGCTAAAATTACAAAGATGAAACACAGAACTAACGAACCTATCAATGAATATGTTCTGAGACATAAAACAATGTTGGCCAAAATGACAAATCCAATGGTAGATAAAGAAAATCAATACATCCTCAAAAAAATCTTGCTTGATCTATTACATGAGTCCATTATTTTTAAAAAATATATATATATTGATGACTTATGCCATATTATTCAAGACTATGAAATGAAACTTATTTTCTTGAACAAGCTTGAGTATGTAGCAAACACACTGATTACATCCAATACCAAATTTCATATCAAACAAAGCTACAAGGTGAAATCTACATATTCTAAAAAAAAAAACACAATGGTTAACATAATGTCATAACAACCTAATTGACTCATCTTATCCAATGCACCTAAGAGACAATTTACATTATTACTAAGTCTCACATCTCTCCCTCCTCCCATGGAGGTTGATATGAGTCAACCTTTACCCAAAGGATATGATGCTAATTCATATTATGACTATCACCAAGGCCTTGGGCATACTAATAACATATGTTATACCTTGAATCATAAAATATAAGATCTCATTGATGACCAAAAGATTACCTTTGATGATTTTCTAAAGGATTTAGGGTCACAACCTAGTGATCACCAAAATTAGAAAATATTTAACAATCTATTGCAAGATTATTCTAAGAAAGATACAGAAGTTCAAATGGAATAGAATTCACATCCTTATCCATCACATTATGGGCACCCATTATATGGGATTATTATTAATTATACACACACATTACCTCTCATGGTTTAGATACCTTTTATTAGATTTTATGATAGTGAAATAGTGGATGATGAATCAAACCTTCATTCATTATTTATTCAAGTATATATTGACCATCAACCTATGTGTAGTGCTATGATTGATAATGGTGCTAGTGATAACATATGTAACATGACACTACTTGCACATTTGGGATACACACATGATGATATATACAATTCAATCAAAACTACCAAAACATTTTATGGGGCATCATAAAACATTATTGGTAAAATTAATGTACCTTTATTATTTGGTCCAACACATGTGGTTACCACATTTTCAATTATACAATGTGCATGAGTATTTGATATGTTATTAAGATGATCTTGGATACATAAACTTTACACAGTACCTTCTATAGTGCATGGGTGTATTAAATACATTTATAAAAATAGGTTAGTCACAATTCTCAAAATTTTATATGAACAACCACCTGAATGAGAGAAGTTTATTCCAATACAACTAATTATCAAACCTACTAAGATTAATCCTCCAAAATAGGGTAAGTCAATCCTTTTTCCTAGGTGGCCTATACTTGAGAGGCCTTTTCACTAGAGACATACAAAGGATTCCACATAATTTTCATTTACTCCTACATAACATACTCATTTTCCTAGAAAAACTAAACATATTCCAATTGTATCTACTCCAATGAAACCATAGATCATAAAAATTAGGGTTCCATGAACCCCTACTCCTATTATCTCTTCATGATTATTGAGTCTTATTATACATATGTAAGATACCATAGATTCTCCAAATCTAGATGTAACACATGTGCATGCTCCTTGATAATACCACTAGTTTCATATACAATTTACTAATCTTGGATCTACCTATGAGAATCACTTATATGGGATAATAGGATATCCTTTTTTTTTAAAACATTCCAAAAATACAAAAAAATCAAATATTCCAAAAATATAAAAACAATCAAATAATTCTAAAATAAAAAAATATTTGCATTCCCATGGTTTATTATTTCCTTGGCATATATGTTATTTTATTTATGTTAGTAGATAACATATCATTTTATTACTATGTATACATATGTTTCACATATTTTTTAGTGTGATACAAGTATACCCAAACACATGATCTATACATCTCCAGATGTTAGACCTCTCCACTACCCACATCATATAGTATGTTGGGGGCATCTAATTCTTTGATCATGATTAATACAAGTTACATATCCTTTATGATCATTTCTACATTATCATGTTTGAGATTATATACTAATGCTTACACATGTTCATATCTAGGCTCATATTTTTTATAGTGTACTTGATATGTTATACTACATAATATTTTTGCTAACACATATATGTAGGGACTAGTATAATATGCTTATGTTGGTTTCCTATACTTAATTTATTCAAATTTTCATGTCCTTGAGTGTATTACATTGCTTTCTATTGTCTTACTTATGGAACATTTGATTGTGTTCCTTTCTTGTTGGACCCTGTAATATTGTATGTTGTTTAGACATTTGAATATGCTACTCCATGTTGATTGAACATTTAAATATGTCATCCATTTCATGTAATTTAAACATTCCAATTTTATGAGGTATCTTTATACCATGCCTTTGTATTACATTAAGTGATCTTGCATGTGTGCTTGATTTTTTGTTGAGTATAAATTGTTACTCTCTAGATATTACCATGATCCATATCATACATCTTCGTACTTGATGTGATCACATACTATGAGCTAAATCAATATATATACTTTGACATGTTATCCATATATTATACATGATTCATACACATATTATAACCACCTTCTCCTTTTGAGGTAAGGTAACAACCAAATTTTATTTCCCTCGACTCAAAAGAGGGGGCATATCAGTGGGGGCATGTCATAAAACATGACCTCCACACTTATTCAGTATATCTAGAATTTATTAGGGGCATATCACAAAGACTTGACCTCCACCCACATAATCTCTATTTTAGTTACATGATTTAGATATATACTTGGGTTAGAATACTATACATTGCACCAATTTTGCATAAATTTGAAACATATTTTTTAAGATTTATGACACACATACTATAGCTCAAACATATTAAAGGTGAATATTCCATGATATCTCACAAAAAATTGTAAAACTTATTATTTATACTACTCACCAAGATGCACCAATTATAATAGGATGTAGTTCTATTGAGCCTTTTTGCTATAATAGTTTATTCATTTTATAGGTTGAAGTGATTAAATCATTCAACCTCACTATGTTTATATATTAAAGTGATTAAATCATCAAATCTCACTATATTTATAGGATTATTTAATTAAATCACTCACCCTCAATGTATTATATATATTCACACTTGAGTTGTGTGATTGAGATATAATGATCTTAATGGTCATGTCACGACTCATCCTTACACTAGATTGGGGGCATAATACCTTCCAATCTCCATCTTTGAATCTCTAAGGTTTAGGTCTAAACCTTTTCTATCTTCAGTGTTTCATAAGGAAGCATCGTTACCAATTCAAAGCATCAAGAGGCAACATGGTTGTATTGACACATGGGTGTACTATTTCCTTACTCTCTTTCTTTTCAAGCATTTCAATTATTTCAAATTTCAAATTATATTGATTGAATTAACTGTAACATGATCTTGGTTATAGGTCATACACTAGAAAAATAATCAAAGTTGGTTGAATCAAAGTCAAGATGTGTTAAACACACCTAGGTATGCATTTCATTCCTTTAACCGAGTAATTTCATCCTTATGCATTACTAAATTAAAGTGGGGGACAATGTAGATACTAAAACTAAATATTTATAACATCCTAGTCTTGTACATTTAACAAATATCAATAAGGGATCTATCCCTTAGTTCTAGACCTCCATGTTGTCAAAATACTCATTCACCATCTCATTGTGCCTAAGTGATTATCTATTAGTTTGATCCATATCATTATTATGACCTAGGTCTCTTATATTGCACATAAAGCTTAAAACCTAATAAATGTCCTTCACTATCACTTTTAGATCTATACCTATTTCTAGACTTTTGTACACTACCAACCATATATGGACACTACCATCTATGGTAGTGTCTAAATCCTTATCTAGTATCTAGTTTCCAAAAGTAATCCAAATTACAAATGATTCGAAACCTATGGGTCATCTTATTTATCTTATTGAACAATATAATGAGATATTTTCAAAATATGTGGTATAAATATAAGTCAGCCTTCTCATTCCTCATCTAAAAAATATTAAGTAAACACCTACTAAAGCTAAATCAATCAATTGTACAACTAAGTTATTATGCCCTATTCATCTCTATTTTCATATCAAGCATAAGAACAATCATATTACAGGTATGAAACATTGAAAGAGAATTCCATGAGTGATATTTGTCACATTACAAGCTATATCAATTCATGCATCATCATATAGTATATTACACCCTTGTGCACACACTTTACCATTTATAAGGGGAACTACATAAGTCTAAGGCCCTCCTTAGAGTATTAAATATGTAGACAATGCCTAATAACATATGGGTTTGTGGGGTATCTTGACACTATGAGCCCACTAACCCATCTTTTTATCAAACACATTCCAAGGGTGAAGAAGGGTGAAGAGCTAGGGTTTGATCAATCAATAAAAAATGCCAACTTATATCCCAAATCTAAATAAACCAACATAAAGGTGATAAAAAACCCATAACATCTAAGTTAGTCACATCTAGATCTAGTCATTATTTTATACTAGACACGTATGTCATAGGCAAACACTAGTGTCGATGGTAGTCTCCAGATTCAATGATAGTGTCTACAGCCAAAAAAGCACAATTTTTAGAATCTAATGACTAATTTAAAATATTGGTACTAATTACTTTACACTTGTTTTTAGTCTAGATCTATTTGCACATAGTAAACTAGCTAAGTACCATTACTTTTATTTATTATAATACCTTTTAATAGTTGTACTTTACTATTTTTAGCAATTTTAGTTGTCTTAATTCATAGTATTATTTATTTGAGTTTTCTATTAATTGGCTTGTTATACATTAGTTTATCACCCTTGTACTTGAACTAATTATATATTTTTAACCCTATATCACATACATATAAGTTTTTAGGGTTAAATAAACATAAATTTTGTTCATTATTAGCTTCATCCTTTGAATATACAAGGACATCATCCAAAAAAACCAAACAAAATGATCTAGATAATCTTTAAACATGTTATTCATCATGTTAAGAAAGGAAATAGGTGCATTATTTAAGATAAAAGGCATAACATTAAATTCATAATGACCATATCTTAAGATAAAAACATGTGTGTGTACATCTCCCTCCTTAATGCAGAGTTGATGGTACCCTGATCTAAGATCAATCTCAAAAAATATAACAATATCCTTTATTTGATCATAAAGATCATATATTCTTGGGATTGGATACTTATTTTTGAAAGTGACCTTATTTTGAATGTTTTAATCAATGCAAAGGCTTAAAGTACCATCCTTATTTTTGATCAAGATAAAGTGAACTCCCCAAAGTGACACATTATGTCGAATCATACCCTTATTCAAAAATTATTCTAATTGAAATATTAATTCCTTTAGATCTACCATATTCATCATATATATATATATTTGCATACAAGTGAAAATATAGGTATAATATCCAATAAAAAATCAAATTCCCTCTTAGGAGGTAAACCAATAATTTTTTTGGGGAATACAGCCTTGAATTCAATCATGGTTGAATATTCTTGTAGGGTATATTCAGAATCTTTAGACAGTTATTTCATTTGAACAGTATACAACTTACATCCCTTGATAAGTATTATTTTTCATTGCATGGTTGAAATAATTTTACAAGCCACCAGATTTACAATACCTTGGATTAATACCCGGTTGCTTAGGTCATCAAGAAATTAGAATTTATAGCTTAAACAATCAAGATGAATATGTTGTTTTTGTAGCTAATCCATTCCCAAAATTAGATCATATGATCCTAAGGGTGTTAAAAATATATTAATATTGGTCTTAGATATTCTAAGATCAAGTTATTCTTGGTCCAAACATTCCATTATGAAAATTCTTTTTTTTATGGCAAACTCTACCTCCCATCCTTCTCTTAATTTAGAGGGTTTAATTTTATATTTATTACTAATAGGTGAGATAAATTTATTTTTAAGACCATAATCAATCAAAAATTCTAACTTAAAATCAAAAACATTACTTCATCTCAATCAAAGTGGACTCCAAATTAACATTGAAATTATCAACAACATACACTTAGTGATTAGCGAAATGATTATTCTATAGCAATGGACAATCCTTTAGGTAATGGTTATCACTACAATCCTAGTACTATACCATCCTTTGTGAAGGTATGGGAATAATACTTACTCTAGTGGTTGTCCCATGAGACTTTACTTGTGTTAGCTTCTTATTTTCAACATTTTTCCTTGCAAAATTTTGAGTCTTAAGACTCTTATTCAGATTCAAGGACTTACCATAATTTTCATACTTCCAAGAATACTTATTTTAATCAATTATTTTTAAAAAATGGATATACAAGAGTTATAATTCTTAGGCATAGATTACAACCTATTATTCTTGAATTCTTATCTTATCTTCTAATGAGACTTATCATTTTCTGATGCTCAATGATCAAACTCAATATCTCAAGTCAAAGTATGAGGATTAATCATGTTAACATCATGAATTTAAGACCTTGTGTAAACCCAACTTTAACTTTTTTACCTTATTATCTTCATCATGCATTTAATTTACATAACACAAAATACCAAGAAAATTATTCTCATACTCAATTATAGTCATATTTCCTTGTTTTAGGAATTAAAAATTGGTTATTTTTTATTCCTTGTAGGTAAAATTTATATACCTCTTTTAAAACTACCTCTCAAATGTCTCCCATGAAAGGGTCATATGATCATACCCTTTGAGACCACATAGGTGATTCCATCAAAAAAATTCATCGCCCATTAACTAGTAGTCATCAATATGAGCCTTAACATTAGAGCTCAAGTTATGCAAAGTAAAATATTTTTTCAAATTGACCATCTATGACTCAACAACATATATAGTCTCTCCTCCATCATAAGTAATAGGTGTAAGCTTACTCATCTCCTTTATGATATGCACCAAGACCACTTGAGGTTTTGGTTGTTCACCATCCTCCTCTATGTGATCTTCCTCTTATTGATTCACCCCATGACCCTCATGATTTGTCAACCTTTAACCTTATGAATCCACTTTGTATTTAATGTGATGGAGTAAAAATTAGATTTAATTCAAAATATTTTTGCCCATAGGGTTACTATCATCATCCTAATTGACATTAATCCCAACATTTAGGTTGCTCTAAACCATTAAAGTGGCTCCATTCCTCCTTTAGTTTTGATTGACTCTTCAGCCACCTCCACCTCTATGAGCAATATTGGTGAGTAGTCCACCACTACTTGTTCATGTGCTCACCATCCTAAGATTCACAAATCAATTTTTAGATTAAAAACATTTATTCCCAAATATCCTTAGAGTTAAATCTTTGGACATGATACCAAAAGTCACAAACCCAAAAATTTGAATGGTAAAATTTTAAACTTTAAAATTTTATGAACTATTTTTATAGAAAGTGACTATTGCCTTCATTTTAGAAGTTTAAATTACACTTCCAAAATGATCACTTATATTTTTTATTGACTCAAAGTTAAAACATGCCATGCATGTGAACCTCAAATAAACTAAACTGGTTAATTCTATATAAAAAGGGAAATACAACTGATCTATTAATTAATCCTAGCTCAAAGAAGATAAATCCTACTTACACTTTTGATTGTTGATATATTATATATTTGGGGTCATGACCAAGATGGATTTTCTAGACCTAACCAAGGGATCTCTTACCACAATAACATTACTAGAAAGGGTTCCAAAGTCTCTAGTCAAATAATACCATGCAATAACCCTAGCTAGGTTCTATGTTTTCATATTCACAAATTATATGCAAATTAAAGTAAAGTATAATCTAGTACTCACTAAAGCTTATGGCACAAAGTTAGGGTAATAAACATAAAAAATAAATATGCATAGAATATATATACTCACATCAATGTATAGGAAATTTTAATTCATGGGAGAGAAGTACAAATGCAAATCTAACTACTCTTATAAATTAGGAACAAAGATAGGAATACTTACCTTTGAATATAAACCCATTGAGCCTTAATATCTCCCTTAGCCAAGGTGATTCATAAAATGTTGTTTTGGTATGCAAAGATTATAAGGACAAGTCAGCTCTAGGCTACATAACTTCTCTATGCATTTAAAATACTTATCCACAAGGCAAGATCCATATCTTTAAATAAAGTATTAAAACCCTAAGCTACGTTCCTCAAGTAGAATAGTGGATAAGCAGATCTATAATATATATTCTTATTCTTCTCTTATCTCTAAATAATGGAAATGGATGTGTGTATATAATTGAATCTAACCCTAAACCTTTCCAAAATTTTAGCTAATAGGGTCAGCCCAATCAATATTGTATTGTTTATTAATAAACATAATTTAGGTCTTGGTCTATGTCTAGGTTGGCTAGGAGCTGACCTAAACCCTTAACATATTTTATCAATTTTAATATAGGGTAAATGGGGCTAATAGTGTTTATTAAACCATAAAAAAGGGTTTTAGGCTTAGAAAGGGGCTAATGAAGGCAGTGAAAGCTTCGATGAGTATGAAACAGAGGATACAAGGCTTAGGGAAGTGTCTAGGATATGGTTGGATTGATATCAAATAGTGGTATAGGGGACAAAAATCATGCAAAGCACCAATGGTCTTCCCACCTCTTTCTCAGTGCACCCTTTAAGGGGTGCACTCAGAGAGATTGAGACTCGATGGGTTCTTGTAAGAGAAAAAGCATCAATAATTGATAAAAGTTTGAAAATATTATGTGTATACATATGCCCCACTCTAATCTCATCATGTGTCACGTAGGTATAATTGGGGATGGTGCTTCAAGAAAAGAACACAAAAACACACAATGTTGAAGCTAAATAAATTATTGTAAGAAGCAAATAAGATAAATGAAAGGAAAGAATTGAAAAATACATACCTTTACTTACCTTAGTGTTGTAGATATAGAATGAGGTGAAAAAAAATTTAAGGTGTCCAATGTAGGTAACATTAGGCAAACCTATAGAAAATAGCAAAAAAGAGTGAAAAATCAAAAAAAAATCAAAATGTACATGTAATATGTGAAAATATTTTATACACTGTTAGGTTTATATAACATCTTAAAGATATAGTATAAACAAAGATACGATCAAAAAATGGAATATGATGGTAAATATTTAATAGGTAAATAATTTTGAATAGTAAATACAAATAGGGTAAAAATAACTCATTTATTATTTTTAATATTATGAGAAAATATAGCTCTAAGAGACCCAGTTTGAGACTAGAGATCCATCATCATTAAGAGATGATAGTTGAGATGAGGAGGATTCATGGAGGCTATAGCGAGTGTATCATAGACAATCATGAATTTTAAATTTTTTGAGTAGTTTTATTTTAAATTGAGTTAGATATATAAAATTGAATGGTAGGTAAAATCTAGACATTGAAACTGACCCTAGGAAATTTTTAGGTAGACTAGGGGTAGAATGGGGCATTGGGTAGGAAAAATTTAGACCAATAAATGCCTAAGTCATTTAAGGTAAATGGTCAAAAATTCACCATAGTGAAAGAACAAAGTTGAGCTGGTCAACTTAGTTTATAGGGCAAACAGAAGATAGGGGAAGATTGTGTAGCTATGGGCTAACATAGTATTGCTAATTGTGGTTGACTATGTAGTAGTAGGTTAATGTAGTCTAAAATGAAAATATGTTTGATTATTTATCTTATGGCCGATGTAGTTGGTAAAAAATTGTCAATATAGTTTTTAAAGAGGACTGAGTGTGTACCAAAGGGCTGATATAATATGCTAGATCTGAGAAAGGGATGATTTTAATATTAAACAAACTAATTTAATTAGAAATAACAAGGGTAAATTTAGTATAAAATAGGTTGATTATGTTTAATAATATGGGTATAGGGCCAATTTAGTATCAAATGGGTTGATTGTGTATAAAAATTAGAAAACATAAGAAACTAAATCAAACCAACTGATGTAGTTAATTTATAAATTTTGAATAATGTATTTGAATTATCTATGACATGTAAATATGATACATCCTTTATTATTTGATATTTTTTAGAGACAATGGAGATATTGACACCTTGTAGATGCATCATGGCTATCAGATCTATTGGACTATTTGAGTGATGTGGATAGAGATCGATTGGTTGCCTTAGGCTTTGGCAATATCATGAAGATGAGATGGATCCCTTTGAGTTCTAATCTCATTGTCATGTTCTTAGGAACATGGGAATGGTTGACCAACACTTTTTTATGGGAGGTGGATGGGGATACTATTGAGGTGGGTATCACTCTAGAGGATATTTATGTATTTATTTAAATTTTAATAGGTGGGACATCGATGATTACTGATACATCAGAGGACAAGGATAAGAGATGAGCATTAGCCTAGTGGGATACATGTTTAGATAGAATTCACCTTGGGCCAAGGGTGAGACTATTTTATTTTTACATTAAAACCATTTCAAACATTCAAAAGGTAATGAAAGGGATTATGACATCATGAGTTTTATGTCATAAATCAAATGACAAGGTACCTCTATATACAATAGCCTTGTATCAATCTATATTAGATCAAGGAGTGCTCTATGATTTTGGGGTTGTCATTTGGTTCTAACTCATGTATGATATGTTTGGGATGTTATCCATAGGATAGAATACCATATGACTAATTATTTTACTAAGTGCATGGATATACAAGAGGTTCTCCATATATCAACTAGTTGGGTTTCCCCATGCAATCGATGATAGGTTGCATCAAGTCTTGAATTAGATATAGGACCATGTATCATGGATGATTCTCCATGTGTCAACATTATAGATAATCACATAAGGGGAGATTATGTGGTATCCTTATACACACATAACTATTATACAGCCTAGTTGGTTGACTATTGTGACAAGGTTGGCACGAGTATGGATCATGGACCACTACACATCATGGGTAGAACTGCATCCAATGACATACTTACCTAGATAGTTTATACACCCCTACCTGATGGACCCTTTAGTATTATCCTCTTATTGGGCACAACATGATAGAAAGCTAAGATGGAGAGGATGTATAGGGGTGCCTGTGGAGATAATAATGATCAGGCTTCAATGTGTTAGACCATAAAGTGGTTGAGCATGATAGTAGGTGGTAGTAGATCCAGTAGGGGGAGAAGGAATGGATGTGGATGTAGGGGCACAATAAGTACCATATGAGAGGAAACAATGACCAACACATCCTCATAAAATATGAAGGTATTATCAGCACAAGGAGACATAGGTGTGAGTTATTACATAAGGGGACCTAGAAACTACTCCAAGACATAGTTGGTCCATAGAATCACCCTTGAGGAGAGGATCATGGCATGCTCGAGTAGTGAATTCTAGGTTTTCACTAGTTTAGAGATGATCGATAAAGGAGATGCTTGATCAAAGAGAAGATGGGGAGATCATGATCAATGACACCATCACTAGTGAAAAAATGTTTTAATTGTGATTTAAGTTTGTGATACAAGAGGCTAGTTATATTGTGATTATGGTAGATAAGTGATTTTGAGATATATATGTGATATGATGCCTATCTAGTTATAATTTTTTAGGTCTTATGATAAAGGAGATCAAATGGGGATCCCTACTTATGGTTGCACAACATGACATTTTGGATGGGTCATTGGCACCATATGACCCCACCACATTAGATGATCATATAGTTCTATCTACCTCAGCCTAATTGGGCTAGTTTAGATTAGTGGGAGAGGTTGTGAGGCATCTAAAGTCATGTGGTGATGGGTTGTAACCACTGGTATGGGTTGGATCAGGAGAGATACAGGCCTAGTAGGCCCTAGTATAGGAGAGAAGCATGCACATGCAGATTACCATCTAGCTCAAATAGGTGTAGGCCAAGGTGGCCAATCTATAGGGACTTGTAGCTGGATTGAGATACTGGGCTACCTCTTTATAGTGCACTATACATGTGACATAGTTGTAATCATATATGGGTAGCATGGCATGCCATAGGATAGACATGATAGAGCCTAGCCTTAGAGCTAGAGCTATTGTATTTTCTATTTTGTATAAAAAACATGATATATATATATATATATAGATTTAAAATTTTGATCTCGTGAGTTGTACTTGGATGTGGATGTTGATGCATGGATAGATTTATTTTTAGCACATGTATTTAAATTTTGTTGTATATGTTATGGGAAATATATGATGAGTGTTTTATTTTTTAGCATTATGTGATACGCATGCATGGTTAAAAAGAAAAAGGAAAAAATGACTTGGAAAATATAAGTAATCAAAAATAAATGTACCACACACTATATTACGATGGGAAATGTGTAATAACAAAAGATGACTAAATATAATAAATTAAATATGGTAAAAATAGGGTAACGAGTGTTTGTAAACCATGTAAATAGAGTTGCACCGAATTAAAACAAATAAAAATCACATGATATAACATTGGGAAGTATGAAAATGTTCTAATAAAATGGAAGGCACAATGAAAAACCAATGGTATAAAAACAAAATAATTAAGTCAATCAATCATACTAAATCATGTTGGGAAGTATAAAAAGAAAGATAAAACTATAAAATAAAATCAAATTAATCACACTAATTCAAGCTGGGAAGTATGAAAATTTTAATAAAATAGTTATAAGCATACATACAATCAAAAAATAAGAAGATAAAAGTGAAATATTGATGAAGTAAGCATAAAACATAATAGATCAAGATGGGAATCATGTCAATGGTATGTAACTCATAATCGAACATTGCTTATCTCAAATTTGACATGTCATTGTAACTTAGCTATTGGAATATTTTGTGAGGAGGGCTTGGTCTTATCCATGGTCTTACACTAAAACTCATAAAGGGAACACTAATGAGGTGGAAATAATGGTGGGATGATTTTAAAATATGGTTGAAATATGGTAATTTGTGAGGAAGGCCTAGTCTTATCCATGGTCTTATATTGTAACTCACAAAGGGAAACCCTAGGGTGAATGATTAGTTAACAAAATGATACTTCTTAAGAGGAAATATCAGTAATGTTGTAAATTAAAGAGGGAATGTAAAAATCATGACATGGGCATCTATGAGAGAACCTTAAAAAATGTGAGGCATACTAGGTTCAGAAGAAAGACACTAAGAATCTAGTGACCATCAAAATACAAAGGATACATGTTTACAATAAGCATAAAGTTATATAGGAAAATAAGTGAGATACTAATATTGACTCATTCTAGTTATATGAATAAGAAAATAAAAATGGACCTACCTTCCCAATGCATATTCCCCATTCCTAAGGACCTCTTACAAAATTATCAATTTACTGCAAAGATTGGGTACTTGTGTGAGAAAGTAGGTAGCACTAAAATATTTTTGATTATCCTTTTCTAATCTACAAGCCTACTGCAACCCAATGTACCTCAACTCTATCATGAGTCCAACTATGGATTTTAACCTTTGATTAGAAAAAGTAACTATGTTATGAATCACGTCTTCTAGTGTGATTTGACTTTTAAAATTTGTATGTTGTCTTTTGTATCATTACCTTTTGTTTAAATGATTTGTATTTTATAATTTTTGTTGTTTTTATGAGTCCTCCTCCATAAAGATTTGGAATAATTAGCATGAGTTATATAATTGATACACATGAATGAGTTTTAGACTTTGGTTAAAGGAAGTTAAGTATCCAAAGATATGATTGACTAAATACATAAGCTTACCTATGAACCAGTATGTTATCTCAAGTTTCAATTATATGTATGCTTAGTATGTGAAAGGAGATAAGGGAATAAAGGGAGATATAAATTAGATAGGTAAGATAGGTTTACAATGAGATGTCTTATTTGCTAATTGATCACATGGTAAAGAAGGATTACTAAGGGGAGTAAGTTTTGTATAACAATCATAATAATAATTATTCATATTGTTGAGATAAGGTAGAAAACAATCATTAGGAAAGACAAAGACATCCATGAAATAAATGAACTCATAAATAGAAGCATATAATCATGGAAAAAATGAAAGGAAGCCATAAGAAAAGATGAAATAAAGTGAAACCATATACAACATGTAATGTATAATATAAGGATCTATGTGAAATAGATAATTGAAACCAAATTTGACACATAGTCAAATGATATAAGATATATAAAGGTGGCTCAAAAATCTAATCCATAATCATAATGAAGAATAAAGTGAAAGAACATCATACTATGTTCACAAATACTGATAAATTTGTCCACAAATATTATCCATGACATCTAAAATATCTCTATGAAGTTATATCCTAATGGTGGCCAGATTCTCATCTATCCTTAGGGAAAGATATGAAAAGACCCCTCATCAAATCTACTTGATAGAAAATATAGGCATAGATGAAGGATCATATTCATGAGGGATCTTGTGTGTAAAATACTCAAAGAGGGGATTAGATGCTAGAATAAAAATGATATCCATAGGACAAGAAGGTGGTACCACTGATGGAGAAGGAACCATGTGTGGTGAAGAAGTCATAGGTGAAAAATGAACCAAAGGGGAAGAAGGAAGAGCCTTCTTACATGGGTAGCCTGTGGAAGGAGGAATAGCGGGTGTAGGAATCATCATAAGGTGATCTTGAATATGTTCTTCAAGAATGTGGCAATAATTTGTATGAAGGGTATCACACTGGTGCCAATGAGAATATACCTCCCCATATTTAGGGATATACTCAGGTAACAACTTGGGAGGAGGTATATCCTTATTTTTGGGCTGGGGAAGGGTAGGATGCAATGTGTCGATATATTAACAAAGCTTTCACTAATGGGTTGAATAATGATTATATGTGTCATGAAAGCAACATATATGCTTGTTAGTAGAATTTGGGGGTCTACTAACAGAAAATGTAGAAGAAGAAGCTAGGGAAGGCTGATATAACTAGTAGTCTCTAGTCTAATGATCAGCAACTTTATGATTGGCAATATGATTATCATTGATGTCAAAAGGGAGATTATTAGAATTATGGATGTTATTGATGCTCAAGATTGAATATGGTGATTCAAGAATATGTAAAGAATCATATAAAAGGTCAAGGATGATTGGAATGCTTTTGTGCATGAGTGGAATTCATTTGGTTCTTCATATTGATCATCTATATATTTTGGGTCTATGATAAGAAAATTTGAGAAGGCAGTTTGTTGGCATCACCATTGTCACATGTGAATAAGTTTGGGGATAGTTGGTCATATGTTGTGATCACATTAGTCCCTAGTTATTATGCACCAAATTTGAAGTTATGCAATGAAGTGCACTAAAATATATGAGGATGTAAAATTGGATACTCAAAAAAAATTCATTAAATTTCTATGCTTAGCCAAATTTGCAAAAGGGTTCAAGTAGAGCCATGTAAAAATGTTGATGAGGTCAGCAGTTGCACACATGAAGGTGTTAGGATAAAATGATCATATGAGTTTTTTTTTTTTTGTTCCTAGTTGTTATATTTTGAATCTCAAGTCATGCAATTTAGTGTGACAAAATATTTTCTGGAGTTCATTTGGGCTCCCAAGCATTTTGACAGTGATTTCCCACACTTAGTCAAATTTCTAGATTGTAAAAAAAATATTAGTAGGCATTTTTATGATGTCATATCTTTCACATATATATTTTTATAGAGTAGATGAATATATGAATGGAATACCCTATGTGAGAGGATATTATGCACTAAATTATAGGTCATGCGATGAAGTACACCAAAAGTTATGCAAGAATAAAGTTGGCCTTCCAAGCAATTTTAAGCATAGTTAACTCTATGGTAGAAGAATTTGAGTGAGAAGATTAGTGGAATTATATCTAGCATGCATGAATGATTCAAGAAGATATGATCATATGGGTTTATTCATTATCATTCCTAGTTTATATGGTCCAAATTTTAGAGCAGGCAGATGAGTGAAGCAAAAGATATGAAGGTGCAAAGTTAGCCTTCCATGAATATTGAGATGGTCCCCATACTTAGTCAAATCTACACAAGGTAAAGTTAGATCTTGTTATAATATTTAATGGTGATCACTTAATCATATGTTGAAGATGCAATGATGTGTAGTGAAGTCAATAAGTCAAAGGCACCTGTGAGTGAATGCACTAGTGACAAGTGTCATAATCACAGAACTCGAATAATGAAATCTATGGTGTGGTTTAAACTCAAATAGTCAATAATCAATACAAGGATGCTAATTGTATCAATATCATAAACTAATATCAATGTTTATAAGTCATGTGTTAATGTCAAGTGTCACATTCTCGAGAGATAAGCAGAGATAAAGATTGATCTTATCAAAAGATCAAATGATGAGCAGATCATCATGCAATGAAGATCCAATAGAGTGAATAAACTCAATGGGATAAATATCTTAAGTTTTAACCATATACAAATATAAATCTCATGAAACTATGAATATCTAATGGCACATAGGAGATTGGATCAAAAATATCAATGAATGCATTTTAAAGTTGAATAGTTAAAGTCCAAAGGTGTACAAAGATCAAGTAGAATGTGTAAGCCTGTCAAAGATTGATCTATTGAAAATGTTTTAAATTAGAGAATATTTAACAAGGATAATTAGGCCATGGAACCAAACTTAAGATCAATAGATGATATTTATATATATGTTCATCCCAATGATTAAGTGTTAGAACATGCAGGAACTTGAAGTTAAGCCATAAATTATGGTACAGGCAATGAATTTGATTGCTATAATTGATAAAATTTATGTAAATATGCATGTGCATCAAAACCAAAGATTATTATATGTTAAATATAGTAATAAGACTAAGAATAATGGTGGTGGATCATGAGTTAAAGATGTGGGAAACTTATAGTTAAAGACAGGAACTAAAGTCTAGAACAGAGCGTGATGTAAACAATTCTGAACACAAAGAAAAGATACATAACCCTAGATCAAATACTTATATGCATATGTCATCTAGGATATAGTATATTATGTTGGATCTATTACTATTTCCATTGAGCAGAGTCAAATTAAGACAGAGAGCTAAAGATCAATAAATTGATGAAGTGTGTCAAATAGACAAATATAGAGACACAGAAGCAGAGAGGTAGAGTGGAAGAAAAGAGAGATGAAGTGTATAATATGAACAGTTATAGATCAAACCTATAACAAAGAATATATAATTGGATTCATTTATGAATCTATATTATAATCTAGAGTTGTATCTCTATAGTATAATCTAATAGGTAGGTGCCATCAGATAAGCTAAGTTGGTGCTCAGTTAAGGAGTAGGTACTTCCTTAGAGTATGTGCTCTTAAATCAAGGGGTTGATGTATCCTCAGGGTTAGTGCCCTTAAACATTGTAACTAGTGAGGTTATTTATTATGATGTTGGATTAAAATGGTAGATTCTAGCATTTATTCTCCTGGTGGTTTTTCCTATATTGAGTTTTCCATGGTATATATAGTGGTGTGTCTATTGGTGTGTATGTGATCTCTGCATATAGTTTTAATCTGCATTAGAAAGGATTAGAAAAGGACTAATTTAATCAATATATTGATTCATCTCCCCTTTTAATATATATTTATGTTCTAATAATTGGTATTAGAGCCTTGGTTCCTTAAAATAAGCTTAATCAACTCAAGTAGATCTTGGACGATGAACACAAATGGCTAGTTAAAAAGTCTCCTCCTCAAATAAGGCACCTCTCTTTGATAGATTAAACTATTCATTTTGGAGCATCAGAATGGAAGCATATTTATCCTCATTAGGATTTGATGTATGAATTTCAATTATAAATGGATATATAGCCCCTGCTATAACTCCTACTGATCAATTTTCAAAGAAGGCATATGAGAGCAATGCTAAGGCTAAGAATTTTATTCTATGTAGATTGTCTAATTTAGGGTTTGTCAAAGTGATGAATTGTAAAAATGTTGAAGGTGATGACAAGGTAAAGCAGGCCAAGCTAGAAACATTCAAAGTCAAGTTTGAAAGCCTTAAAATGAATGAAGAAGAGAAAATTATAGACTACCTCCTCAGAGTAGATGAAATAGTCAATGCAATCAAAGGCCTTGGAGAAGAGATGAAAGAATCAGTCATTTTCAAAAAGGTCCTAAGATATCTACCATCAAGGTATGACTCTAAAATATCTACAATAGAGGAAGCAATAGATCTAAATAAGCTCATTGTAGATGAGTTGCATGGAACCTTCACTTCCTATGAGATGAGAATGGGAGAAGTAGATACTTTCAAAAGAGAAGTTACATTCTAAGCATCCAAACAAGTACAAGCAGAAACACCTACATTTGAATCTGAGGAGATTGATGAAGAAGAAGCCAACTTTTAGAAGATTAAAAAGGTCTAGAAAGTATGAAGGTAAGTTACCCTTTAAATGTTTGAACTGTGATAAAGTAGGACATTTTACTAAAAAATACCCTTATAAAAAAAAGGATAACTCTAAGCAAGAAAACGATAGAAAAAGGATGAAACCTCACTTTTCCAAGAAGAATAACTTCCTCAAAAACAAGAAAGGCCTATACACAAAAGAAGATAGTGATCATTAGATGAGTGTGATAGCTTAGATGATGATCATGATTGTGTGTTTGTGGCTGAGGGAAATGAATCCCTATTCATGGCATTAGGATCAACTTCTATATATCGATAAAAAGAAGAAGTTGAAGAATTTGATGAAGAATAGGAAGGAGAGTTGGATTTAGAATGTGAACTCATATGTGCTCTAAAAGAAATAAAGAAGCCAAGAAAAGAGAATTCAAAACAAAAGAAGCTTAGATATAAGGAGATTGATAAAATTTCCAAAAATCTTTAAAAAATGATTAGATGGTGGTTAGCCTAAAGACACAAGTTGAAGAGGCTAAAAGAATACAATATGTAGTCAAACTTGAACTATAATCTAAATCTGATGAGTGCATGAAGTGAGAAGTAAAGATAGTGGCTTTGAGAAAAGAGATTGAGAAAGCTAAAGATCAAGTAGACAAAGTTATAAAGTTGAAAGGAGGATCAGACATCTTTGATGATTTGATCAACTCACAAAAGCCTTCAAAAGAGAGATCTGGTCTTAGTTATGAAAAAGGAAAAAGTTCCATGACTAGTACATCTACTAACATATATGACAAATTTAAAGTAGAAGGAGAATCAAGAGCAAAGAAAGAGAAATCTTGTAAGGATACAAAGAAAGACACAAGCATAGTTGATGTGAATAAATTTGAAAATAATCTTAAAGAAAAGAAGAAGATAAAGGTAGATGATGCAGATGGATAAACAAAAGTGAGAGACTTGAAGAAGCTAGAGTTTAGAAGAGTTCCTTATACTGCACAAAGAAATGCTATGACTTGGTATTCCTCATCTTTCTATGGTTATTGTTATACCTATAATTAGTTTAGTTATAGGTATAATGATTGTATATTTTTACCTAAAGTGAGAAAAAAACTATAAGCATAAATTCATTTTCTCCCTTGATAGATACAAATGTAATATGTTATCATTGCAATAATTTTAGCCACATAGCTAAACAATATAGAACAAACTTTGTAAGACCAAAAACACAAATTAAGAAGAAAGGCATGCCTCCTAGTGTGAACTAAGGTTCAAAAGTCTCTAAAAGAGATAAAAACAAGCCATATAATAAACCCAAGGATGTGTGGAAAGTGAAAGATCAATCTATGAATGCTCAAACTGCACTCCATGTCAAAGAGTAGAATTTATGGGTAATATAAAGTGGTTTCTCAAAACATATGACTGGTTATAAGAGTAATTTAATTAAATTGATCATCAACTTGGGAGACAACATTGTAGTAAAGATCAAAATTAAAGGAACCTTGAACATAGATGGTAAACTACCTACACATGATGTCTTTTATGTTGAAGAATTGAATTAAAGCATAATGTGCTAAGTGTTAGCCAAATGTGTGAAAATGGATATAAGGTCACATTGAATGTAGAAGGTTTTAATTTAAGGAGATCTAAAAGACTATTTGAAGGGAAGAGAACTGAAAGCAATATCTATAATCTTGTTAAAGTGAATGGTAATAGTTGCTTGATATGAAATATTTATGAGAATTGGTTATGGCATATAAGAATGGGTCATGTCAACCTTGGTAACCTAGTCAAACTAAGCTCAAATAAGTGTGTTAGACACATGCCTAAGATAACCAAACCTACAGACACTACTCGCAAAGAATCTCAACTAGGAAAGCAGACAAGGGTCAGATTTCAAACAAAGGAATATACAACTACAAATCCTCTAAAATTAGTTCATACTAATCTTTATGGTTATACTAAGACAAAAAAACCTAAAGGAGATAAATAATTCATGTTATTTTTATATGATTACTCAAGAATAACATGGGTAACCTTTTTGAAGGATAATTCATAGGCATTTGAGAGATTCAAGATCTTGAGGGCCATGGTGGAGAATGAGATTTGACAAAAAATCAAATGCTTAAGATCTAATAAAGGTGGAGAATTTACCTTGAATGAGTCCATAGAGTATTGTGAGAAGCATGGAATCAAAATACATTACTCTACAGCAAGGATTGCACAAAAGAATGGAGTTATTATAAGAAAGAACATGATAGTCAACAAGATGGCCAGAACAATGTTAAAAGAGGCCAAGTTACCTAATGGATACTAGAGAGAAGCAATCCAAATAGTAGTATATATTTTGGATAGAGTTCAACTAAGGATAAATAATGACAAAACTCCCTATGAAGTATGGTATGAACAACCTACCTCTATTAAGTACTTTAGAGTGTTTGGAAGCAAATGCTACATTAGAAAAAAGGATAAAAATTAGGAAGCTTTGAGTCAAAATGTGATGAAAGAATATTTATTGGTTATTCCACTCAAATCAAAGCCTATATATGTTACAATAAAAGGATACATAATATTATAGAGAACATCAATGTCAAGGTTGAAGAAGGCTTGAAACATGTTAAACCTAACAAAGAAATATGTATTGAAGAATCAAATTTTGAAGATGATGAAGATAATGAAGAGCATGATGAAATAAATGAAAAGGCACCTACAAGATTTGTTCAAAAGGATCATCCTATAGAGTATATCATGGAAATAAGAATGAAGGAGTTCATATAAGGAGAAAATTTTCACATAACAAGGAGCAAGTAAGTTTTGCTCTAATGTCAAAATTTTAGCCTAAGAGCAATGTTGAAGCCAGCAAGGATGATAATTGGCTAAAATCCATGGAAGAAGAACTAAGCCAAATTGAAAAGAATAAAACTTGGCAATCGATTCCAAGACATTATAACAAGAATGTGATAGGTACAAAGTGGGTCTTTAGAAACAAGCTCAATGAGGATGGAGTTGTTATAAGAAATAAATCAAGATTGATGTGCAATGGATATGCACAAGCTGAAGGCATAGATTTTGAGGAAACATTTGCTTTATTTGCTAGATTGGAAGCCATAAGAATGTTTCTAGCATTCTCTATTTATAAGAAGTTCAAATTCTATCAAATGGATGTTAATTTTTCTTTCTTGAATGGGACCCTAGAAGAGGAATTTTACATAGAACAACCTGAAGGTTTTCAGATATTAAAGGAAGAATACTATATATTGATCAATGATAGGTAGCTTGTTATACATAACTACATCAAGACCTGATATCATGCAACTAGTGTGCATAGTTGTAAGATTTCAAGTTGCTCCTAAAGGGTCACATGTCAATGTAGTGAAAAGGATCTTTAGATACATCAAGATCACAATTGACTATGGCCTATAGTATCCTACAAGTGAAGATTTCACTTTGATAGCATATACAAATGTAGATCGGGTAGGAAGTGTGGATGATATAAGAAGCACTAGTGGTGGTGAATTTTTCCTTGAAAATAGAATTATTTCATGGTTGATCAAAAATCAAGAGTCAATTACTATTTATACAGTAGAAGCAAAGTATGTGGCAGCAGTAGCACGTTGTACTCAAGTCTTGTAGATGAAGCAAACACTAAAATACATCAAATTAGAGTACACATCACCTATATCTATTATTTGTGATCATTCAAGTGCTATAATTATATAAAATAATCAAGTGATGCATTCTAGAACCAACCACATATCAATCAAGTATCACTTCTTAATAGAAAAGGTTTTAGATCAAGAGGTCACAATGGAATGTGTCAACACAAGACTAAATTATAGACTATTCACCAAACCTCTTCCCAAGGAACAATTTAAGTATCTAAGATATAAATTAGGAGTGGTGGCTCCTAATTCACATCACTGGATCCTAGTGATAGGGCATAATTCTAGGGGGAGTCTCATAGAAGCTTTGTTAATCCATGGAAGAAGAGATAAAAGAGCAACTTAGGTATGCATACTTTATCAAATCTCTAATGATTTGATGGTTGGAGATTCTTGGATAAACTCTTTTATATAATAAAGGTGGAGAAACATTTAGACAAAAAGTGAAAAAGAGTCCCTTTTCCATTGATGTCAAAGGGGGATAAAAATTTCAAATTCTCTCTGAAAAAGTTTGGAGAAAAAGTGCAAATGCTAAATAAGATCAAAGCATGTGTCTAAGTTAAGTTTAGGAAAATGTACCATTTCCTAAGGGGGAGAAAGTTTGGTATAAATACTTTAATTTCATACTTATCAAAAATCAATGTAAAAAATTCTAGAGAAGGAGCAAAATATTAGAAGATCAGAGCATTTAGTTTGCCATCAATGACAAAAGGGGAGATTGTTGGCAATATGATTGTCATTGATGTCAAAAAGGAGATTATTGGCATTATAGATGTCATTGATGTTCAAAGATGAATATGATGAATAAATGATATGAAAATAATCTTATCAGAGGTCAAAGATAATTGGAATGTTTGTGTACATGAGTGGAATTCATCCAGTTCTTCATATTGATCATCTAGACATTTTGGGTCTATGATAGGAAAATCTAAGAAGGTAGTTTGTTGACATCATCATTGTAACATATGAGTGATTTTAGAAGGAGTTGGTTATATGGTTATGATCACATTAGTCCCTAATTGTTATGTTCCAGATTTTAAATTATGCAATGAAGCGTGGTAGAAGATATGAGGATGCAAAGTTGGATACTCAGACAAAATTCACTAAGTTTCTATACACATTTGCAAAAGGGTTCAAGCAGAGATAAGTAAACATGTTGATGAGGTAAAAATTTACACATATGAAGGTGTTAGGACAAAATGATAATATGGGTTTATTCATTTTTGTTCCTAATTTCTATGCACTTAATCTCAGGTCATGCGATGTAGCACGATAAAAGATATACTCGAGCAAAGTTGGGCTCACAAGCATTTTGACAATGTTTTCCCACACTTCATCAGATTTGTAGATTGCAAGAAAAATCTTAGTAGGAATTTGTATGATTTCATATCTTGAACATATGAAGGTTTCTATATCATATGAATACATGTATATAATCCCTTATGTGAGATAATATTATGCACTAAATTACAGGTCATGCAATGAAGCGCATCAAAAGTTATGCAAGAACAAAGTTGGCCTTCCAAGCAATTATAAGCATACTTATCTATGTGGTAGAATAATTTGAGCAAGCATATTAGTGAATTTATATTTATCATGTGATAAGTATTTAGGAATAGATTATCATATGGTTTTGTTCATTATCATGCCTAGTGTATATGGTCCAAATTTAAGAATAGGTGGATGAGCAAAGCAAAATATATAAAAGTGAAAAGTTAAACTTCCATATATATTAATATGGTCCCTATAATTAGTAAAAACTACACATGGTAAAGTTTGATATTTTTAAAATATCTAATGGTGAGTGCTTAATTGTATGTTGAAGATCTAACAACTCACAACAAACTCAATAAGTTAAAGGCACCTACGAGTGAATGTGTTAGTGACAAGTATCACAATCACAAGACTCAAACAGTGAAATCTATGGTGTGGTTTAAAGCTAAATATTCAATAATAAATGTGAGGATGCCAAGTGTATCAATAGAGGGAAATAATATCAATGTGCAGAAGGCATGCATTAATGCCAAGTGTCACATTCTCAAGTTCTAAGCAGAGATAAAGATTGAGCCTGTAAGAAGATAGAACGATGAGTGGATGATCATGAAATGAATATTTGATAAAGTGAATAGACTCAATGTGATAAATATCTTTAGGTTTAACCATATACAAATATAAATATCATACAACTATGAATATATAATGGCATGCAGGATCTTGGATCAGAAAGATCAATGGATGCTTTTTAAATTTGAATAGTTAAAGTTTAGAAGTGTACAAAGATCTAAGCCTATCAGATATTGATCTAATAGATGTGTTTTAAAGTTGAGAATATTCAATGAGGTTCATTAGATCATAGTGTGAAACTTGAGATCAATGATTGATATTTAAAGATATGTTTATCCTAATGGTCAAGCATTGGAACATGCAGGAACTTACAATTAAGTTATAAATTATGACACAAATAATGAATTTGATTTTTTTAATCGATAAAACTTATGTAAATATACATGTGCATCAAAACTAGATCCCATTATTTACTAAATATAGTAATAATACTAAGAATCATTGTGTTGGAGCATGAGTTCAAGATGCAAGAAACTTACAGCTAAAGCCACAAACTAAAGTCCAAAATAGATCATGATGTAAACAAGTGTGAACATAGAGAAAATATATAGTACCCTAGATAAAATACTTATATACATATGTCATCTAGGATGCATTATATTTTGCTAGAGCTATTTTTATTATCATTGAGTAGAGTCAAATTGAGAGAGAGAGAGAGTGAGTGAGTCAAAGAGCAAGAGATTGATGAGGTGTGTCAAATAGATAAATATAGAGACACAAAAGTAGAGAGGTAGAGTGGAAGAGAAGAGAGATGAATTATAGAGTGTGATTAGTTATATATCAAACTTATAATAGAGAATAGATAATTGGATTCATTTAAGAATTTATATTGTAAACTATAGTTGTATCTCCATAGTAGAATCTGATAGGTAGGTGCCATCAGATAAGCTAAGTTGGTGCTCAGTTAGGGAGTGGGTGATTCTTTAGAGTAGGTTATCTTAAATCAAGGGATTGGTGTCTCTTTACAGTTGGTTCCCTTAAACATTATAACTAGTGAGGTTCTTTATTGTGAGGCTAGATTAAAATGGTAGACTCTAGTAGTTATTCTCATTGTGGTTTTTTTGATATTGAGTTTTCCATGGTATATCTAGTGTTGTGACTATTGGTGTGTATGTGATATATACATATAGTTTTAATCTACATTAAAATTGATTAGAAAATGACTAATTTAATCAATATACTAATTCACCCCCCTCTTATTATATAGTTATGTTCCAACAATTACACTGGTGTTAAAGAGAATATACCTCCCCATATTTAGGGCTATACTTAGGTAATAACTTGGGAGAAGGTATAGCCTTATATTTGGGATAGGGAAGGGTAGGATTCAATGTGTAATATATTATTGAATATTTCAATAATGGGTGGAAGAATGATTATGTGTCATGAAAGTAACATATATGCTTGTTAGTAGAATTTGGGGGTATACTAATGGAAGATGTAGAAGTAGAGGCTAAGGAAGGTTGATATAATTGGTAGTATCTAGTCTAATAATCATCAACTTTATGAATATCAAAATAAGGTTGATATACTCATTGGGAGAGTAGGGCATCAAACTACAAAAAATGAAGGAGGTTATCACCAATGGAAGGCAGCGTTGGTGTAGATACTGGGCAGGGATCGTTTAGATGTAAAATAGAATCAAATATAAGATAAGGCTCAGTTAAAGGTAGATGAGGAGTAGGAACTATACTAGTCTCAATTGAGGGTGAAGAAGGATGCGTAAAAGGCTTAAGATCAATCATAACATGATCTATGACCATGCTTTTAAGGGGATCTATTGAAACTAGACGTGTACCATGTGATCTCTCCATCTCTACCATGTGAATAATAGGAATAATAATAGAAATAAGCATTATGAAAGAAAGAACACAATAATATGAATAAAAATACTAACATAAATAAGTATGATATTGAAGAATCTTATCATCTCTATCCTAGATAAGTCCTCCTAAAACTGGATTGCCTAAAGTATAACTATCATCATAATTGGGTGTGTGCAGGTTAATGGTATAGGTAAGTATGATATTTTCATCAGAAGTCGCATGATGAATATAATGTCTAGTATTTGTTAATACCATGGTTATATTATCGATATGAGGCTAACAAGATAATTGACAATTAGCTGGATGAGGTCAGCCTCAAGATCAAAACTTTAGATCTATACCCTCATCTCATTGCCTTTCTTCTATTATCCTTGAATCCATGCTCTTGTTAGCCTCATATTGATAATATAACCATGGTATTAACAAATACTAGACATTATATTCATCATGTGACTTTTGATGAAAAGATCATACTTACCTATACCATTAACCTGCACACACCCAATTATGATGATGGTTATACTTTAGGCAATCCACTTTTAGGAGGACTTATCTAGGATAGAGATGATAAGATTCTTTGATATCATACTTATTTATGTTAGTATTTTCATTCATATTATTGTGTTATTTCTTTCATAATGCTTAGTTCTATTATAACCTTGGGTATAATTGACAAGATAGTTGAAACGTTGAGATTCTCTAAATGGTATATTAGGAAAGGTTTCAAGGGTTGAAATTTTAACGACACTAAGTTCTTGGAATTATTCAAAATTATAAGGGTTTGTGTCTCCTGACATCTTGTAAATAACATCATTATGGGGAAATTTGATGTATTGGTAAGTAGATGAGGTGACATCCCTCATGCAATCAGTCCAAAGTCTACTAATAAAGATGTTATAATAAAGGGTAAAGTTAAATATCATAACTTTGAAGAGAATGGTAATAGGAGGGATAGTAATAAGAAGCCATATGCAACCTAAAGGAGGCATTTTCCTTCTATCGTAACCTTGAAATGTGTTATGTGTGGACTTCAGATTGCACTTGGATTATCCAATAGTTTTAATGAAATTGAGGAAGGCAATTCAAGTACCTAAACCCTCATTAATCAAAGCACACTTAACTTAGATATCACTGATTTAGATGCTAATAAATAGGAGAGGATCATCCACATGAAGCATAATCTCATCCAAAATCATGGGAGTGATAGGAAATTTAAGGGAAATAAAGGTGTCCATTGTTTCATCAATGTGTATAGACATCTCTTCACATTTTTATAGCATATTATCTTCAAACCCAAACAAGGTAGCTTCATATCCAACTAGGGGAGGATGAGGGAAGTTCATTTCAAATAATAATAACATCAGATGGCTAAAAAGATGGGGGGAAGTTTGCACTATTTCAAGAAAAATTATTTGATATGGGAGATGAGAAAGTTTTTCTATGGGGTCCCATTCATCATAACCCATGGGGGGATTGCTAGATAGAGGCACGTAATGTTACAAGATCTCCTATAAAGGAGGGTTGGAAGTGCATTCAAACCTATGTTGGTAAGATAGAGTGAGATGTTATTTAGATGGTGGGATAGGTTGATTGTTGGTTT
The DNA here is from genome assembly GCA_037957365.1 of Torreya grandis. Taxonomy (NCBI): domain Eukaryota; kingdom Viridiplantae; phylum Streptophyta; class Pinopsida; order Cupressales; family Taxaceae; genus Torreya; species Torreya grandis. The sequence goes on from JARHVA010003610.1 coordinate 1,151,507, forward strand.
AGTTTGAGGATAAATAGGTTGAATAGTTGATTTAGGTATTTCTTATGATTGAGTTGAAGAAATACTATTGTAAGCTTAGTGAAAGTTTTTAATGTGTGTAAATGTTTGGGAATGGTAGACATAGAGTGAGAGGTATTATCCAATTGAGATGTTAGAAGTGGTTCCTGGAAAGATATAAGGTCCTCTTCCCCAAATTTTGTTAGATGAGATGGGGCAGAGTCTTGAATGATGCAAAATGTTTTGGAGGTTTGGTGCATGTGGGTTGGATTAAAATCAATAAAAGCAACTACCCATCACATGTTAGTCATATTTACCACATTTTCATCAGTAGTGAGGTCTATAATACTTTTAACATTATTTGTATAATTAGTAGGTTTGTCATTTTTATCTTGATGATTAGGAAGAGGATCTTTGTATATGGAAAGATGAGCATTAGCTTGGTTTAAATCTTGATTTTTATTTTGTGTTTCATGAGATTTAAAGGTTGTGTCATGTTTTTTTTGTTCCTTACGAATGAGTGATTCATGATTAAAGTTTAGGAAAATAATAAAATCCATATCTAGATTACGTAATTATCTACAAGTCTCATGAGAGTAGCCCCAACTTACATGAAACCAATAAAATTCGATTGGATCATACCATGATTTCATAAGATGATTGGGGTCAAGATCTCATGGTAGAGGCCTAGGAAGATGATTTTGAACTCAAATAATGATAATAATTTGTGTACATTATGTTGTGTGTTTATTAAAATGTAGGAATAGGGGTGTTGTTTAGAGGGGGAGCATGCTCCACGATGTTATTGAGAGAAATAGCTTGAATGTTGTGAATAGTGTCACAAGTATAGTGCCACCATCATTGGTATCATGATGGTTTTTATTTTTAATGAGCATGTAAGTGCCCACTATAGGTTGGGATGGTTCATATTGATTCATAAGAAAATTTTGGTACTTAGCTTGGTCAAGGGCTTATTCCAAAGTTATTGGAGAGAGAATCCTGACCCAATATTGCAACTTGGGGTAGAGAGCATTAGTGAATAGATGAAAGAGATTATCATATGCCATGTTATGCTCAAATTTATTAGATAATTTATTTCATCATTTGATGAAAACTTGTGTTATTTTAGTTTCAAGTTACTTACAATAGATGAAGTGAGCTAAGGTATTCTCATAGAGATCAATAGTTTGAAACTCTTATACTAAGGAGTTAACCAGATCTTCCAAGCTAGTGATATAGTGTAATTTGAGTTGACTATACCAATCTAAAGCATCTCCCGAGAGTGTTTTAGCTAATATCTTAGTAGTAGAAAAGGTATTAAGTTTGACCCAATCTTTATAGAGATTATCAAATGTTTGTAAATGTAATGTGGGATCAGTGGACCCATTATAATTGATGGTAGGTGTGATACCTCCTATGTCTATATTGGCAATTTGAGAGATAAGAGGTTCATTTTGGAGATGTTTGATCATTTTATTAACTAGGTGTGGTTGAGTAATGAGGTTACCATGGTAATCCCTAAGGGTAGGTGGGGAGTCATTTTTATTTTGTGCTCTCCATGAAAACTATTGTGGTTGCTTTTAAAGGTGAATGAAATGATTTTGAATATGCATCATTTGATTAGCATTATTGGTTTGAAAATTTCTCATTTGATTGAGTGTTTGAAATAAGAGCTAATGAGTTTGGGTAGTATTTTGACTAGTGTGCACAACATGCAAAGAATTGGCATTGGTATTTGTGGCTTGGGTTGCACTATAAATAGTGGCATGCGTGGCACTAGTGGTGTGAGAAAAATTAGTAGAAAAATAAGCATTAATGGCATGATTGGCATGTGTAGCAAAAGAGGTGCTATTGAAAGCATTAGCATTGGAGTAAAAAGAAACACTAGTAGCATGATTAGAATTGGTAGAAAAGGATGCACTAGTAGAATGATTGAGGAGGAGGGTCTTGGGAAAAGGCCCACTAGATGTTGAACCTACCATGTTAGTGAAGATAATTGGCATGGAGGTTGAAGAGGTCATAGAAGAAGAAGTCACAGTGTGGGAAGGAGTCAAATTAGAAAGTAAAGGTTGAGAAGCAAAGAAAGTGTCACCCCCAAATCCATGACAGAATGTATGGGAGGGTGATAGAGGCTCTTCTACTTGAGTACCTATCATTAGATTATAAATATTTGAAGGGTCCTTTCCTCTATGTTAAGGAAATTCATTAATGAAGAAGTGAATTTAAGGGGTCTACTCTAATTCAAGATCATATTCTAAAGATAATATAGGATTACAAATTGATGATGAATGAGGAGGGGTCCCATACTTGGTAGTGTGAGTGGCTACATGCACATTACTTTCATCTAAAGTGGAAGCCATAAGCTTTTTTGGGGAAACCTATTAGGATGCATAAGGCTCATCATGTTTATTGGATTCAACTCTGTATTATCTTCAAATAGGAAATTGATGATGAGAGAAGGAGGATAAAGAGATTATGAAAAAAAATAGGAAAAAAATACAAAATCAAATTAGTTGATTGTGTTCTATAAATCAAGGAATAAAACATAGAAAAAGAGAACACATTCATATTGGTTGACTATGTACTTCTGAACATGGAATAGACCAAAAAATAAGAAGACACAACTAGATAGGTCGATTGTGTATGACTTAGACAAGGGAATGAATAGGGAGATAAAGAGACATAATCATATAGGTTCTTATGTAGTGTATGTAGATAGGCTAAATATTTTTAAAGAGATTGTGTCAACATAAATGATAGGGTTTTGAAACAAAGAAAGGGTTTGTAAGATAATATCTAAGTAAAATAAATTTAAGCATATAAGCAATTGGATCAATGTGATTGATCCAATGAGAACACATGACACAAACCTTGTACCAACACTAGCTAATACAATTTTTGTAATACAATATACAATAATCAAAGAGCAAGCAATAGCTGAAAGTAAATGCTAACTAATTGGTCATCTTTAAGTGTTATTAAGTTATAATAAAGTTTAATTTTAACATGATTGGGAAGTTGGCCATAATGAAGAATTAGAAATCAATCTAAGGATGGTTTCAAGAAGTTTATGCTAAAAGGGATCTGTATTGGTGATGGTATTGGCTTCATATTGGGGCCTACCCCATCACTTCATAATCCCATAGCGATAAGGGTGTCGGGTGCTTTCCCAATATATACCATCAACCACATGTTTGTACTTGGTTGTAAAACCAAGTTGGCTTCCCCCTTGGTGATGAAATCCAAGAAAGAAGACCTTAAGAAGATAAATGTTTAATAGTTTTTGTATGTAAAGTAATTTGTAAGTGTGTGCCAAATAGAAATATAGTGTGACTACATCAATAATTTAAAATACCACATAATTAATCTATGTTGTTTACTCTAAGCATGCAAGCACCTAAAAAGAAAGATGAATTAATTACTAGCAAAAAGAGGTAAAATTCTTGATTTTGAAGAGTACATAGTCATTTTAGGTAACATTGTATACGAGAAATGTAGAGTAGAGTCAACTAGGTTGATGATATTCTATAGAAGTAAGATATGGAAGAACATAGTCAAACAGGTCCACTATGTCTTCTAGATAGATATAGGCTACATAACTATGTTGAGCAGGTCGACCCAGTTAGTTGTAAGGATATAGTTTTATAGATTGCAAACTTGTAAAAAACATTACTGAAAAGAAAGAATTAAAATGACACAAAGAGTAAGAATAAACCTTGATGGGTTGGAAGATGTTTAGATTTCAAAATTTTATGTTGCGATGTTCAAAGGTTGATCCAAAAAATTTGCTAGTAGAGTCGACTAGTTAGATAGCATTTGCAAAACTTATGTACTGAAAAAATAAGTTGCAAACAAATTCAACTGGCTCAACTATGTTTATAGACTCATATGCTGAAAGAGGATAATTGTGAATAGAGTCAATTAGTTTGACTATGTATGTAAATCTATAACTAAAAATAGAACTATGTTGAACTGACCGATTCAATCACATGTATTTATAGAAGACATACACAGATAAAACAATCATTTTGGAGTGATTGTGTGTTAAATATGCACATAGACTATTAGAACTATATTGACTAGTTCGATCTAATACTGTAAAAATAAAAATATATAATATGATGACAAAATGAAAATGTGAAATAAAACCTACAAGGTTTTGAATCATGTTAGGTTCACCAGAATCTATATAAAGGGAAATGTAACTGATTTATTAATCAGTCCTATCTTAGAGAAGATAAATCCTACTTATACTTCTAATTGTTGATACATTAGATAATCAGGGTCATGGCCAAGATGGATCAACTAGACCTAACCAAAGGATCTATTACCAAAATAACATTACTAGAGAGGGTTCCAAAGACTCTAATCAAGCAACACCATGTAATAACCTTAGCTAGGTCCTATGTTTTCATATTCACAAAGTAAATTCAAAGTAAATTTAATTCTAATATAGTGCTCACCAAAGCTGGTGGCACAAAGTGGGGGTAATAAACAATTAAAGAAAACATACATAGAAGATATATACTCACATCAATATATAGGAAATCTTGATACATGGGAGAGAATTAAAAATGTAAATATATCTACTCTTACAAATGAGGAACAAAGTTAGGATACTTACCTTTAAAGATAAACATACCGAGCCTCAATCTCTCCCTTGGCTAAGGTGTTTTATAAAAGATTATTGTGATATGTAAGGATAACAAGGACAAGTCAGCTCTAGTCTACACAACTTCTCTATGAACCCAAAAGACTTCTATACAATACAAGATCTATATCTCCTAAAAAAGTATTCAAACCCTAAGTTATGCTCCTCAAGTAGAATGGTGGATAAGCAGATGTGTGATATATATTATTCTTCTTCTCTTCTCTATAAATGATGGAAATGGATGTTTATATATAATTGAATATAACATAAACCTTTTCAAAATTTTAACTAATAAGGTTGGCCCAATTTAATTTGTATCATTTATTAAATAAAAAATAAATTAGGTCTTGGTATAGGTCAACTAGGAGCCAACCTAGACCTTTAATGTGTTTTATCAATTTGCATACAGGGTTAATGGGGTTGACAATGTAAATTAAACCATTAAAAAGGGTTTTAGGCCTATCAAGGGGCTAATGAAGGTGGTGAAATCTAGGAGAAGTGTGCAAGATAGGATACAAGCCTTAAAGAAGTCTCTAGGAGATGGTTGGATTGATATCAAATGGTGGTATAGGAAACAATAATATTGCAAAGCATCAATGGTCTACCCACCCCTTTCCTTGTGCACCCTTTAATGCATGAACTCAAAGATATTGAGACTCAATGGGTTCTTACAAGAGAGAAATCATTAGTAATTGATAAAGTTTTGAAAATATTATGTATACGAATTCCAAGTCAATCATACACAAAAGTGTAACCAATAAAATTAAGCTACAAAAACTTAATAAGGAAACATTAATCTTAGTTCATAGAAGAGTATATAATGGATATAAACATATGAGTCATTGTTATTCTATAGTATTACTTTAGATACAATAAATAATTGAATCAACACGTTAAGATCATTATGACTTATTTTAAGTTTCCAACAAGGATATTATATTTACCTTATGCACTCTCAAAATTAATTTATGGATTGTTACTCCCATAAACATATATATTGGGCCCCCTTTTATAACAATTACATGGACCACACCAACTATACCTATCTCTGTGTAAGGAAATATTTGGGGTGGATTATCCCTTTTATTACCTTTTAGCACCAGTTGGAGGAGTTCCCAAGGATCTCATGCCAGCTAGTAGGCAGTTCCATGGTGCCAACCTTCAGAAGACATCCCTACACAAATTTGTATATGATATCTCAAGAAGCATGGATGTTAGAAGAGTGGAGCAGGTGGGATTATGACTCCCCAAATACATCTCAACATACAACATGTACTCATCCAACCTAGGTAGCGTAGTGGAGTTGGTAGACTCATGACAGCTCATCACTTGGAATGCACCCATTTGACCTAGCAAGGAGATTGTCAGTTGCTTATAAAAGAAAGTTTGCATTTAAATATCAGGAGAGGTGAATAAGGTAGAACAAATTTGGTGAAATAGAGATCCACCATTAGTATTTCATAGTCTACATAAGATATATTAGGCATTCGAACATATATCCCAAGCTCACTTGTGAGCCTCTAGGCATGAGTAGAGATAGGGAAGAGCATATGTTCTATTTTATATCTTGAACTATGTATGCTTAATCATGAAGTTAATGAAGAATGTTTTTGAAACATTAAATTGTTGACTCATGTAGTATGGATACCACAATGTTATATTTATGACTTAGTTTATAATAGCAATGATATATTTCTCTACTTGAATGTATTATGATATATAGGTTTATCCCTGGTCACTAATGGTACCCTTGTACCATATAGTGACTTTGGCCTACCTATAAATAGACTAATTGTTATAACTTGATTTCATCAAGACTCTAATACCTATACCTAAAGCACTACTTTGAGAATGAGCACTTGAACCCAAGCCATCCCCATGACTTGCCTAACTAACCGAATGACCCTATACTATTTATTCCAATAGCTTGTGTTATTGAGAACTCAGTCTAGTTAGTTATGAACTTACACCTTAGGGTTTGTGTCCTTAAGAAGGCTTGTACCTAGTGAACTTCCCCTATATATCCTAGCACCATTAGGCCACCTAAACTTGTCTTACCCATGATTGAGTCCTTTTGAAACCCAAGTTGTGTCATGTTGCAACTATCCTAATGTGAGCCTGATCCCTTTGTTATTACACTTTGGGTGAGTGCACAAGGCTTGCACCTTATGTGAAACTAATGCCATCATAGTACTATGTTAAATGTTGTGCACTAAACCCTATTATTATTGTGTCTAGCTATACCAAGCACTGAACTGAGTTGGTTTGATAGCTAAGTGCATGACTAAGCAAAAAAGCTAACCTAGTGAATTTTTTTATAACATTTTGGTTCCATTATTGGGACACATGTTGAATTTTTTTATTATAATGGTGTAATAAAGTGTTGGTCTGAATATCACCTAATAACATCAAGTACTAGATATAAAAAATGGAAGATAGTTTCATGCGGAAGCATCCTACATGCAAAGGGTAAGAGCTGAGGAAATGGGTGAAAGCCAACTTGTACAGTGCTCTATATGAGGTGTTATTTTGTAAACTACCTAAGCATGTGTATCAATGGTTGGTCACTTATACTATTTATAGAAGGTGAAGCTATAGCCAATACCTTGACTGAACCATAGAGTGTGTAGAGAGGCATGAAAGCATGGATGAAGTTTGGACGTGTGTTGTAGATAAGTGGTGGAGTGATGCATTGAACAAATAAATGTTGGATTTCACAGTTTCAACCTTCTCATACCCTAAAAAATTAGAGTATGAGTTTTTTTCATGATATAAGAGGCACATTCATCAAAGGACTCAGTACCAAATTGAAGAAACTTCTAGTGGATTATGGTATAGAAACTATAAGGATGGAAGGATAAAATTTTTACACATATGAGTAGGTGCAAAAGGTGATAAGGACAAGTGTAGATAGGATGCAATGGAAGAGTAATAGTAACCTAACACTTGAGAACTCTAAAGGCTAAACTATAGTAAGAAAAGGCACAATCTGATGGAGGATATAGAACTTGGAAGTCCTGATAGGACCCAGAGCAAGTGAGAAGGGCATGGGAAAGGATCCCTTGAATTACAGTAGCATAAAAAGAGAGAGGAAGAATCATGAGACTAAACTCAGTAGTTGGGTGTAGGATGTAGATTTCCTACAAGATATGGTTCTTGAGAATGCACCAGAACCACCTACCCCCTTTAAACCTAAAGCACAAGCTCATGCACTGAATTCTCAACCAGAAGATAGAAGAATGATAATTGAAATTCTTATCGATGTTGACTCTGATAGGATTTAACATTTGGATCAATAGTTTATTATTAAGCTAGTGATTCCTTATGAGTAACTAAGTGATGACATGGTGAACCTATCAAACACCAATCTAAGAACTATTAACATAGGTGCAAGCATTCTCATGCAAAGGATCTCAGTTGCATCGACTAGGAAATGGCATGGCACCATAAGTGAGAATTAATGGTTTGATAACATAATCAAAAATGATAGGGTCAACACCCCAACCTATAATTGGAGTTGATAGAGGGCCATCTCCAATATAGGCATAAGGAGGATAAGTACCTCAGAACCTGGCACCAACCCCTCATTAAGTCTACTATGATATGGTGATGCACTTGCCTAAGTATCATGGTGTAGAAAATGCCATGGAACATGTGCTCAAATGTGGTATACAATGGTGCACTTTAGGCATCAATTAGTTCAAGCACAAGGTGACCCAATTTGTGACCACCTTATTGGATTGTGCCCATACTTGGTGTCAAAAATTTGATCTAAACCAAGCTATGTTTGACAATAATATGTTGAAGGAGGCCTTCCTAAAAGAGTTTGATATCCCTAAATTTTAGCAATAGAGCATCATGACACTCAAATAAATTAGTTAGGGGTTATTTGAGAGTATGCACCTGTATGATACATGACTTAAAACTATTCTCTCTAAACTTCCATATGACATTTACCCCTCCCATCATGCATAATGGTTTGGTAGAGGCTTGCTACTATGCTTTAGATGAGTGTTCTCTATGAATACCTTCATGAAACCTCATAAAGTGTTTGAATTTTCACTCTAAGATGAGGTCGTAGGCAATGTTGATGCTGAAATCAACCCATTCATAGAAGTATAGATCACTTCAATAGCCTCCCAGCTATAGAAGTTGACTATTGGTTCAACACATGACATTTATAGTGGGTTATGGTCAATTGATTATGAGATGGAGGGGAATAACAAGAATAATTTCCGATGATGAAATGTGTGTACCCTAATTTTCAATTATGAAGTTTTCCATGGGTCACATGACTCTCAAAACTATCCTCTACTACAGCACACAAATCAAGTGAACACTACCATTTACTGCAAGATGTGTGATGCCTATACACACTCCATAGTGGACTATCGAGTCATTGATAAGATGTGAAAAAAATAAATATTGACACAAGGTAGGTGATAACATCAGCTAACAATCAGGTAGGTCAAGGAAGTGATGGCTATGGCCAACACAATATGGGTTATAAGAACCAATGAGGTGTGCACGAGTGTAGAGGAGGATGTGATGGAGGAATATTCCTACCATGAACATGTTATAAGTGTGGGTTGACTAAGCATTATTAGTGTGACTTCCCTATGTACCTAATGTGTGGGTATTATAAAGGACCACATTCAGTCGAAGAATGTCTAGACTTGTATAAAAAATTGACTTAAAGTCATCTAGACAAGGGTGTTGTATTAGTTAGGCATGAATCCAAAAAAGAAATGAACTACCTAAAGTGCAGGCCACAACCTAGAGTGTTTTTACCACTCAGCCAACCACTACATCAACCTAAGAACTACACTTGGAGAATGGTGAGTCAAGCTACACTAAGCACATAACACAACCTGACCCAAAATTTGTACCCTATCTTGACATTGCATGATAAAAGGATATCCTACAATAATCCATGATCATGATATAGAATTTGTAGGGTGAACTCTAGCTAGCTAGAGATTTAGAGGCACAAGCTACCACAATACATAAAAGATAAGACAACCAAGAGGCTAAATTACAAGAGTTGATAAATATCCTATGCCTCATACAAACTTAAGGGATGTTACCCCTACTAAAATATGTGTTGTTGAAGCACGTAGGGAAGAAACCAAAAGAATAGGTTTCACCTTAAATGATTGAAGTTTTTTCACTACATATGGATCAAGCATGTGAAGTAAGGAATACTCTAAACATAGAGTATGACCAAGAATTATTGATTGATGCCAACATCAATGGATGGTTAGTTTTTGAAGTACTTATAGATTTAGGTTCCAAAGTTAATATCTTAACTAAAACCACCTGGGAAAAGATGGTATGACCACCCTTGAGACCCTCACCTCACATGTTGTTCATGGCAAACAAAACCCAAGCCCAACCTATCAGGATCTTGAAGGGTGCCATTTTACATATCATGAGCTCCAAGTTATAAACTAACTTCAAGGTAATTGATTTGGTAGAGTAGGACAACTATCCAGAATAATTGGGTAGTCCATGGTGCTATGCAAATAATGCAGACATGTACTTTAAGAAGTGCTACATGAATTTTGAAAATGGAAAAGAGAGGGTGGTGATTCCCCTATCAAGTGACCAAGGGCCCCCATATGTAGAGATTTTGGATCTCGAGGACAAGGTCAACCACATTTACAACCACATGATGTAGGGCATCAAAAATATTAACTTGAGTGACCAAGGCATGCTTGAATAGGAGGATGGATAATCAACCTCTGATATAACTAATGTAGCCTATGAATGATGGGTAGAAGAGGCTTACAAAGTCACTAAATAAAGGTGCCACCTACTATGCATAGTTGATCCAAGGCCATCCAAATTGGGATTGGTTAAGATTAAACACACATATAAGAGATGGGTTATTTGCATTAGAAAGGCCAAAAAAAGGGTGTTCTGGATAAGTAAAGGGAAACATGTAATGATCTCAAAGTATGAATGGAGGAAACCTATAGAGAGATATGTCCATGAGAAAACTTGCATCCCCAAATAAATAGATAGAATGGATGCTCTAATGCATACCTTGAAGTGTATTATTGCTCATTAGTGGGTAGTGTAGAGACCTAACTTGCTAACATGAAAAGATGTGAAGGTAGAAATATGCACTAGATTTGGAAAATTAATGAGGGCATGGACATACCTTCTTACTCTAGTGATTTTTACCTAATCATGCATGTGTGTTTGTGTGAAGAAACTTGGACTATCTATGGTTAGAAAATGCCAAGGGGCATCTAGGTAAACACCTTTTACAAGACCTTGAAGACCTGGGTGCAAGTGTGGTATATATTAAATGAGACACACTACAAGATAGAGAACTAGGAGATACTCAAGGAGAGGTTTGTGCACACCTTCTCCTTTTCTCCATATAACTTAGAGCTACTAGAGCCACTTCAAATCATTCATAGGGTAGTGTTCGAGGACACTTCCATCCTAGAAGAGCACCTTAGTGAAATGTTTAGGGAGAAAAGGCTAGTGATCTTGACATTATTTGAAGAGCAAGTACTTAATAATGACTCCAATGAGGAAGATGACAAAACCTAAAAAGAGTGTGATTGGAAGGCTCTAATAGGAAACCAAAAACTTGTGCACCTTGTAGATGAAAATGCCCTAGACGAAGATGGTCTAATGCATCTTCATATTGAAATAAGTGAGGGGACCCAACAAGTTAAATACTCTCATCAGGAGAAGAATGAGCCCTACCATATACCACTCAAGACCACTAAAGTAGACATCAACATAGAAGGTGATCCAAAGATTGCCACTATAGGTGCTTAATAGTCTGAGGTAGAGATGGCATGAATCATAGACCTCCTAAAGGAACTTCAAGACTTGTTCCCACATAGCTACCAAGATATGAAGGGCACTCACCCTTCCCTTGGCATAATTAGCATCGATCTATTGGATGGCATGAGGTTGGTTAAGAGGCACTCATACCGAATGAATCCCAATCTCTACACCAAGGTGAAAATGGAGATTGATGGAATGATTGATTTTGACATAATCTACCCTATGTAAGAATTAGAATAGATGATCCTAAATGTTATTAGCATCAAGAAAGATGGGCACATTTGGATATACATTGACTATAGGCTTTTGAACACCACCTGCATCAATGATCCATTCTTGACCCTATTTACTTATGAAGTCCTGGATGGAGTCACAGGTTAAGAAATCTATACTTTCACTGATGGTTTCTTAGGCTACCATTAGTTGTCAGTCAAGGAGGATAAGCCTAAAATAACCTTTGTGACTGAATGGGGTTATTTTGCTTACAATGCAATGTCCTTTGGACTCAATAATGCACCAATCATATTCTCTAGGGTATTGATCACTATTTTCAAGGACTTTATCCATAGGTTTTATAAAGTGTATCTTGATGACTAGACTATGTATGGTTTTGAAAAATACCACTATGACAATCTATGTCTCATGTTTGAGAGGTGTAGGTAGATTCAAATCTCATTAAACCTAAATAAGTGCATCTTTGAAACACCCTTTAGAACATTTCTCAAGCACATCATCTACAAGGATGGTTTGCTTATTGATCCTACAAAGATAGCTACCATCATTTAGCTCTAGACTCCCTCAACCTAAATTATAGGCCATCGTGACTAATATAAGAATTTTATATATAGCTATGCAAATATTTCCATGCCTCTAGAGGATATCTTATGCAAAGATGGCCCATTATATTAGGGTAATGTGCAAGAGGAGGCTTTTGAAACTTTGAAGCTAAAGTTGGCCAGTGCAATAATTTTATAATTTCCAGACTGAACTACTCCTTTCCACATCTATGTCAATGCTTCAATCTCTATAATTGGTACCATCTTGGTGCAACTAGGTGAAGGAAAGATGGACCACCCCATCTCCTTTACAAGTAATAAATTAATGTAGGCTGAGTGGAATTACACCACCATCGAGCATGAGGCATTGGTAATGGTCTATGCCTTACAAAAATTTAGGTAATATCTGTTGGCAACCCCAATCATATTTTTCACATATAACAAGGTGCTTAAGTACCTCATGAACAAGCCTATTTTACATGGGCACATATGCAAATGGATTGTTCTCTTCCAAGATTTCTAGTTCTCTATTGTCATTAAACTTAGAAAGTAGAACTTGGATCCAAACCATTTACCCCGCATCAATTCTAGCAATGCAACAATGTTGATTAAGGATGACATGTCAAATGCATAGCTATATAGAGTCTAGGGCATCCCTAAAGATCTAGTAGAGATTGAAACTTTCTTAATGTCTAGGTTTTCACCCTAGACCTTGACCACTAAGGAAAAGAAACAACTTATGGTTCACACCACCCCCTTCTAGTTCATTGAGGGAGAGATATATAAACTGAGTAGGGATGAAGTCTTACACTGGTGTGTTTTATAATATGAATGGGACTCCTTCCTATAGTAAGTGTATAAAGGGATTGTAATAGGCTATTGCATTGGAGATGTAATGGTGTGTAAGGTATTATATTTAGGCTTATGGTGGCCAAGCTTATTCTAAGAAGCCAAGGAGTATGCTAAGGAATGTGATATATGCTAGTATACCAAAAATCCCAACCACTAGGATGAGATGCCTCTCATCCCTATTCTTACTTAGGTGCCATTCAATAAATGGGCTATTGACTTCATTGGGACAATAACTCTTGTAGCATAGCACATAGGTGCCAAATATATTTTAATGTCCCTAACTATTTCACCAAGTAGGCAAAAGCCATATCGACCAAAGATTGCATAACCAGGATAGTTACATGCTATATGGGAGAACATCATAATCTAATATGGGTGCCCAATAAGTTTGACTAGTGACAAGGGCACTCATTTTGTCAACGAGATAGTGTTCATCTTTCTAACTAAGTATATAGTAGCGCACCACAAGACCATCCCATACCATCCTCAAGTCAATGGCATAACTAAAGCCTTCAACAAGATTTTTGAAATGTTCCTAAAAAATATATGTGATGTGGGTCATAAGGATTGGGATGATCATTTTTTAGCAGTACTTTGGGTATATCACATGACATATAAGCACCTGAACAAAGCTACACCATTTTAATTAGTGTTTGGAGCTGAAGCAGTTATGCCTATGGAATTCATTATGCCCTCCTTACACATTACATGGATTAGTCACTTAGATGACCAAGAATATTTAAGAATAAGGTTCAAAAACTTGGAGTACTTTGCTGAGAAGAGTGCGCAAGCTAAGTGGAATCAATAAATTGAGAAGGCATGCTAAAAGCACTAGCATGATAAGCATATCAAGCATAAAGAGCTGATTGAAGGAGCATTGGTATTTTACTATGATTCCAAGTACTTCAAGCACCCAGGCAAATCACAAATATGATGGATGAGCCCCTACATCATCTACCACATCTTAGAAATAAGTGCATGCAAGCTATGTACATTGTCTTTAAAAATGCTCCCTAGGCATTTCAATGGAAACTGATTGAATCCATATTAGCATTAGGATGGTGCATGCACCATGAGAACACTGACTTCTTGATCACTAGTTGGTTTGAATTTGAGTTGACCAAATACGATTTGGTACAAGCCAAATAGTTCTTTTAATTTTTTTTTGTCCTTTGTATAGTGCATATAGGCAGTGAGTGGTGTACAACAACCACAAGAACTTATGTGTTAGCACTTCACACATAATTCTAATCGGGTAAGTCAAGCACTTGCACCCATAAGTACATGAGGCCACACATCTACGTAGGGGATACATGAAGCTTATCAAGTGTAAGTAGAAGCAATAAAAGAGACATGTGTGCAAAATGAATAGTGTAGGGCACTTTAAATCCCAAGAACAAACCACTCTAGCACTACCTTTGCACTAGAGTTGTAAGAAGGCATATCAATTGATTCAATGCCAAATACCTCAGAAGGTAAGAAGTGAAGACACTTAACATGCTTGAGTGCAAGCAAGAAGTAAAGATGCTTAACACGGTTGAGTGCAAGCAAGAAGTGAAGCATAATTTAATAGTGCACAAGAGAACCAAGGAAGGAGACAAAGTGTTGGAGGACCAGTAGAAGGTATTTGTATGGGGTAGGACAGGCCAATGTAAGATGACATGTAATAAATAGACCAAGGCATAGAAAGACACTTGAAATAGAAACATAACTAGAAGAAAAAGTAGAACCAAGGAGGTTGAATTGCATCCATTGAGGTGTTATGCCTAGGTTGCCACAAGGAAGGCAAAGGTCATGCTAAGGATACATGCACATAATGAAGTTGTCTAAGATAGTTGACATCTACCTATAAATGAGTAAGAAGTGATAAGTTGAACCACATGTCACTCCACTAAAAAATACATTAGGAGCATTCAATGAGGTGGTGGTAACATCACAAAGATACATATTTAATACATATAAGACAAGAGAAAATTTAGGATTTCATTGATTTTTGTGGTTTCCATGAAATCAAGGCACCTACACCATTAATCTTACATTAATGATGATAGATGAGAATGAAAGCTATAAAATATCAAGTAAAAAACTTTCTTAGGTTATAAAGTTTATGCTAACTCAAACTTATAGCAAACCTAATCAATAATTAGAGAGCCACAGAGAGAAAGAACCCTATCACAGTGAGAATTTGAGTGATTCAGGCACCTAGAGTGAATGAAAGCATAGTGAGAAAGAGTACAATCATAGTGATGCTAGTGTGAAGGGTTGGAGAGAGAGATTTGATTAGAGAATCAAGTTGAAGCAAGAAGCTATCACCTAGGCTACCATTAATGGCTAGCAAATCTCAAAGCTGAGAGTATAGTCATAAATCCTACAACTGTCAAAGCACTAGCCACCGTTTGAGGATTTGGGAAGCCACATATCCCTAGGTTTAACACAAGCCATTTCAAGATGGTGTAGAAAAAAAATGTAGCAAGCTTTATGTTGACACAACTAGAACCCAAGTGGGTGAATATTGTAGAGGTGATGATGGTCACCAAGACCAAGGTGCATCCAATTGAAGTTGTTAGCATCACTGAGATAGACATCGAGGTGTTAACAAAGATGTCATACCAATATATGTAGTTTTCCCTAGAAGTTCAAGTGGGGGAAATTTATCACTCATTTCAACATAATTGGAAACTCAAAGAATACAACCATCAGATGTCAAATCACTTCCAAGACTTGGTGTAATATTGGATGGTAGATACAGGGTGTAAGATGCCATAAAGCAATGCCTTATTTGATTTCTCAATTTAAGATAAGTTAAAAGCTTTCAGTGTAACTCAACTCTATGATTTTCCATACAAAAGCCAAAGGAACTCATCTAGTTCCTACTCTTGTGCATCCATGAGGACCACTTTTATTTTTCCAAACAGTGCATGAAGGTCTTATCATAGCTGATCAAAAAGATAACTAGGCTCTTAGATAATGGTAGAGACATCCATCAACTAATGGATGATGATGAAGAATTAGAGAAATTCATAAAACTCCTCAACTACTTCAAGGGGGTTTTGCATTCCTAATTAACAAGTGTGAGGACCTTGAAATGAGGGAAACATCATACCTTGTGAGTTCTAAGTTGTGTCTAAGTGGTCAGTGGATAGATGTGTCAAAGGCATATCTCTGCATTGTCTATCACATAACACAAGGCATCCATTTCAATATCATGAAGTTAATCACAATGGAGTTGTTCAAGAATGCATTGGAATGTAATAGCACCAAAGGGACCTTTAGGTGGGGGTCCATCCTCATCTTGATTATGATGGAGGAAATTGGGATCCTATATAGGAGTGAAGATAATCTTTGGGTCTTCCTAAAACACAAGGAATCCCCTGCACATAAGTATAAAAACTACACCTATCCCACCACTTTCAACCCTAAATACAAGATGTGTGTAATGCCCTGGTAAAAAAAGTATATCAAATCCTTTATACTAGAGTAGAGCATCCCCTAGGGGTTCCCCCAAAGTATATTTATGATGGAAACTTTTGTCATAATATAACACTATTGTGATGTATGCTTGGTTCGAAAGGATGGAAATAGGTTAGAATGGTTTAAGATCCCTTTTGCCTTCTCAATATAATAGTTTAGGGATGCACTACATTGGATCCTAAACACATAGTAGATGGAAATTCTAGTTAAGGAATTGGATGTAGAAAGGCAAAGTTTGAGGCACAAGTTTCCCCATGCAGATGGAAGAGCTACAAAAGATGAAGAAGATGCCTTGGATCATACAAACATCAATCCCATTCAATAGGTCACCATCCTTGGCTTCATTCATAGACTATACTATGAGATGAATCCATAGAAGAAGGATTCCAACACTGGGTTTAGCACTGATCAAAAAAAATACCCCTAATCCAGATCGAGGATGAAGGAACCCTAGCACCTGTCAAAAAGAAAAAGTCTCCAAATAAGAAGAGATGGGAGACTTCAGAGGAAATAGAGGAGTGGCTAAAGATAAATATTACTTCAGAAGGGGAATCATCTGCTTTGGAATCCTCTAAGGAGTGTGTGATATTTGCATGTAAATCCTCCCCCAGTGCAAAGGAGAAAAAGAAGGGGAAGGCTCCCTCTTCCGCACTTAGAATTTTTATATCTGATGAAGAGGAGGAAGAAGAGTTAGAGGAAGAAGAGAGTGGGATAGGAAATTACATTGTACTTAAGGATGAAGAGTCCTCATCAAGTGAATGGACCCCCTCCTTACCACCTTAGCTAAGTTGAAGAAGTGAAGTTGGAGATTGAGGAAACTTGACTTTAGTGAAGCCAAAATATAGATGGCACAGGAGCTATGGGAATTAAAAGAAGAAAGGAAAAAGGTAGGGGTGCCAAAAGAATTCATCGATATGCTGGAGGTTGAAGAACAAATAAAAGAAGAGGAGCATAAGGTGCAGATGGAAGAAATAAGTAAGGAAGGAAAAACAAGAAAAGAGCCTGAGGAGGAAACCCATTCAGGCACACCAATTGAAGAAGAATTATAGAGCTAGTGGAAGGACATGGGCCTAGACCTATGGCATATTGACATGGCACTAAGGTTGCACTATAAGCATAAGGAAATGAAGGCCAAGGGCATGTCCTAGTTGAGATCGATCAGTTAGAGGTAGAGGAAATAAGAGTGAGAGAAAATAAATGTACATTGTAAGCCATCCAAAGGAAGGTTAAGAAAGAAAAGGCAAAGAGAAAGGCCAAAGAGGAGAAGGTGAGGAGAAAGGAGAATGAGGAGAAAGTAGCCCAAGAGGAAAGGGCAAGGATGATAAAGGAAAGGGAGGAGAATAAGGTTTCCACAATCATAGAACCAAGAAAAGAAGGAATGCCAGAAAATGCACCTAGTTCCTCCACTAAAATAGTAGAAGACGCTACACAATAAGTATGCCCTAGCTTTGAAAAGGCACTTGAATATAAAGAAGGTGATACTGGCACCTCTAAAAATAAAATGGAAGAGACAGAGCCATGATACAAAGACATGGATGAGGGGGAAATTCCATAAAAGAACCCCTAAAAAAATAACATGATGACAGGTCTATTACCAGAGAAAGAGAAGAAGAAGGAGAAGAAGAAGAAAGAAAAGAAGAAAAATAAGAAGAAGAAGAAGAAGAAGAAGGGGAAAAAGAAGAAGGCACTAACATGGGCACCAGCTCCAATGATGAATAAGATTTAGATGAAGATTAGGAATATGATCTAAGAAATAGGGAATGGACACAACAAGAATTAAAATAAGATAAGGATTTCTAAATAATGGAGTGCATGCCACCAAGGACTACCATGACCCTGATGCCCCACTAGGTTTTTTGGGTTCTAATTTATATATGGATGAGATTGAATTTGAGGTTATAACAAGGGAAATTTAGAGTTCCAAGAATCTTGAGTAAGGGCATGATTACCATCTCCTTAATCCTCATGACATGAACCCCATGCACTCTAAAAATTCCCTAATCAAGATGACCTCCTCGATGGCATATAATAACATCATCAATGATGTTCACACCAACAGCTAGAGGAATATATCAAAAAAACCTAAGAAGGATCTTGAGCTAATAAACCTTAAGCTCAAAGAGATATTGGAGTACATAGAAGAGGTGGAGCCATCCATTTTGGATGGTGTGGATACCTCGAGGATGAAGGAAGTTGACCAAGTCTAGATGAGGCTAGTGCTTGAAGAGAAAGAAGACCCTTATGAGGCCCTAAGGAAAGAGTTTAACAAAAAAATAGATGCGGTCAAAGACCTCTTTACCAATATAGAAGAGGGCATCAAGTAAGTAGATGTTATATTTTGTAACTTTGCCACCTAAGTAGTAGTCATTGACGTGCACCTCAAAAAGTCAAAAGAGGAAAAGGATGCTTTATTCCAACACTCCTTGGTGAGCAGAACTGAGTATGTTTAGGTAATGTAAAATTTCAATACTCTTATTACCTAATTGAAGACCAAGGAGTAACACCTAAAGTCTCTCTTTTGCACCTTCCAAACAAAGGCCAGTGAGTAGGGGAGATCCTAGACGGTGGGGTAAGAAGAGCAAAAGAAAGGCTTGAGGCCTTTAAAAAGGAACTAAAAAACATGGGCATGCTTACTCTCAAGGCTACATCCACTAAATTAAATAGCACCATGGAAAAAATAAAGGGCACTATTCAAGGTTTTGAGAACATTAAGGTAGAATTACAGTAGGGTGCACCCGAGTTTTGTGCACCAAAGGTGTTAAAAAACTAGTTTAGGGTGGACTAGTAATTTTGTATGGGGTAATGTTGGCCCCCTTTTGTAAAAAATACATGGACCATGCCAAATATACCTATCTCAATGCAAGGAAATCTTTGGGTTGGGTACTCCCCTTTTGTACCTTTTAGCACAAACTAGAGGAGTCCTCGAGGATCTCACACCAGTTGGCAGGTAGTTGCATGGCATCAACCTTCAAAGGACATCCCTATAGAAATTTTTACATGATAGCTCAAGAATCATGGATGTGTGAAGAGTGAAGTATGTGTAATTATGACTCCCCAAATATAGCTCAACATATATCATGCACTCATCTAACCTGGGTAACATAGTGGAGCCAGTGGACTCATGATAACTCATCACTTGGCACGTGCCCCCAACCTAGTAAGGAGATGCCCAATTGCCTATAAAAGAAGCTTTGAATTTGAAGATCAAGAGATGTGACTAAGGTATTGAATCTCTAGTGAAATAGAGAGCCACCATTAGTATTTTTTAGTCTACATAAGATAGATTAGGCATTCAAATGTATAGCCCAAGCTTGCCTGTGAGCCTATGGGCATGAGTAGTGATAGGGAAGATCATATGCTCTATTTTATATCTTGAACTATGTATGCTAAACAATGAAGTTAATGAAGAATGTTATTGAAATATTAAAGTGTTGATTCATGTATCATAAATATCACATTGTTATATTTATGACTTAGTTTATAATAATAAGGATATAGTTATTTACTTGAATGTATTGTGATATGGAGGTTTATCAATAGTCACTAATGGTGCCCTTGTGCCATATAGTGACTTTATCCTACCTATAAATAGACTAAGTGTTAGAACCTGAATGTGCCAAGACTCTAAGACCCATGCCTAGAGCATTACCTTGAGAATGAGCACTTGAACCCAAACCATCCCCACGACTTGTCTAAGTGATCTAATGACCCTATACTAGTTATTCCCATAGCTTGTGCCATTGAGAGCTCAGTCTAGCCGGTCATGAATTTACACCTTGAGGCTTATGTCCTTAATAAGTCTTGCACCTAATGAACTTCCCTTGAATATCCTAGCACTGACAGGCTACCTGAACTCATCTTACCCATCATTGAGTCCCTTTGAACCCCAAATTGTGTTATGTTGTAACTAGCCCAATGCGGGCCCAGTCCCTTCAATATTGTGCTTCAAGTGAGTGCACAAGGCTTATGCCTTATGTGAAACTAAAGTCAATGTAGTAGTGTGTTAAAGGTTGTGCACCAGACCCTATTATGCTTGTGCCTAGTTATACTAAGCATTGAACTGACTTGGTTTGACGCTAAGCACATGACTAAGCATAAAAGCTAACTTAGTGAACTTTTCTACAATAATATTAGAGTATCATTAGGCATGCATTGATACTTTAATTTATAAATTATTTTAAGTTTATAGGAAATTAAAATGATAGGTATTTCTCTAAGACATAAAAATATACATTTCATTTTTAAACAATTAAGTTTTGTATACTAAAGTAAAATAAAACATCCTTATTCTTATTTTATTTCATTTTAAACTCCTTTTGCCATTTTAAACTATCCAAGTTCCAAAGTTCAAGTAACTATTTCGTATATATCTTGTGTTCATAAATATTTAGTATATATCATGTGTTCATAACCTATTTTCAACTGTTGTGAAATTTAAGATTAATTTCATACCTTAAGTAACCAATTTAGACTTAAGCAATTTAAAACATGTAATTTCCAACTTATTTATTCATAATAAGAGTTGTCATTATCTTTAGCGAGTGAGTTTTTGAAATATTAAAATGGGATAATATCCCAAAATATATTTAATTAAAATAACTTAAATAATACATTATTTTAATCTCTCAAGGTTAGTTAGTCCGATAATGTCAAATTTTGAATATCAAAAGTCCATTCTTTAATATTCTATAAGAACGTGATCTAGTGAGTTCAATCACAAGCAAATGCTTATATAATTTATTATTGTGATTGATAGATGAAAAACCTTCAAAATAACATTATTTTTATTTGAATTATCACAAAACTCAATGTATTTAAAAATTGTAATCATAATAATTATTAGATAAGAAATACTTTCCAAATTAACAACCATATGTTAATCAAATCTATAAATCAACTTCACAATCACAAGAGAAGGAAGAAACATTTCATGTAATAATTTAAAATATAAAAATTAACTTTATTATTTCTGAAACCTTACTTTATACTGAAATTAGATAAAAGCATTTCCACTTCAAATAAATGATAATCAAGGTAACAAATATTCCATCAACAATTAGGTTTAGAAATTCAAGAAATGTAAACCAAAAATGAACAAGATGACAATTATGATTTCAACCTTGTATACAAAACAATCCCAAAGTAAAAATCAATTTATATGGTACTCATTACCCTTAAGATAGAGTTTTGGACTTATTCATTTCTATATGATAATGGAATAGGATTCTCAAAACCAAAGTCATTTATGAAACAAGAAAGTATATATATATATATATATATATATAGAGAGAGAGAGAGAGATAGCTTGAAAGCTTACACACAATAATAATTGAAACATTTGTAGACAAAAAAGTAAATCCACAACACTAAATAAAGTTCATACATTATCAAGCAAGTTCTTCATCATTTTTTTCACCCAGAACATCATATAAAGCATCCTAATTAATGACATCACTATGATTCTTATACCCACATGGTATAAAATGAAGTAGGTAGTCATTAATTGTTAAGTGTGAAGTCACTATTCACAAATAATTATTCACAGTCACTATTCATGTGATGAGGTGGTAGTGGTGAGTTGGAAATGACTATGAGGTGGCATTTAAGTGATGTGACATAGCCCACAAAGGATTTTTCAAGTGGTAAATATGATGAGAGAGAAGGTGGGATGAATTTCTTAAGTGGCCTCATGATTTTGTATGTGGGAGAAGTCAAAAAGGTATAGGTACATCTTTTAGAAGCATGTGTGTGCACATGGGATACTGGGCATTAAGTTACTATTCCTGATTGAAGTGTGGGACAAAGGAAAATAAAATTTGCACTCATTTTAGAGGCATATGGAGAAATTCAAGGGGCATCATAAATATTTCAAATACTTTTGACTCAATTACAAGGTGTCAAGAATGCCTAATAGTGTTATTTTTGGCCCACATGGAAGTCTGGTGCATTTTCTCCTCTCCCCCCATTTTCCCTCTCTCTCTCTATCCTCATTTATAATTTTATATATGTAAGGTTTCATTCATTTGTACATATGACATTCCAATTAGTGGATGTGAGAATCAAGACTTGTTATTTTTTGGAAGCTTATAAGCTTTGTGTTAAGCTAGGAGTTAGTTTGTTGTAAGCTTGTTGAAAGCTTATTTTCATTAAAGACAAGAGATTGTAAGAGATAGGATATAAGTGAATGATAGATTGTTGTCATAGGTTTATTCTCCAAGTGTTACTGCAATATAATAGCTGAATAACCTCTCTATGAACGTAGCCAAATTGATGAACCACATAAAATTATTGTCTTATGGTTTGCATGATTTGATTTGATTTATTCAAGTTTTAGTTTTTATTTTACATAGTTTCTCTCTCTTCAATTTTGAGGATAATTTTTTCATGCATTTATCCTAATAAGTGATATCAAAGCAAGGTTGTTTGTTATTGAAGATTAAGTTATAGGAAGCTAAGGATTTTAGCTTGAGTGGGAGCTATGGCACATGACAAATCAAGGGTAGAGAAATTCAATGGGTAGAATTTTAGTTTATAGAAGAAGCAGATGGAGGACTATCTCTTTTATAATAACCTCTACTTTCCATTGGGAGGTGTAGCCAAGAAGCCAACAACAATGTCAAATGAGGATTGAGAGTTATTGGATAAAAATCACTTAGAACCATCTAGTTATGCCCGAAATCTACAGTCGTATTTAACATTTCCAAAGATAAGACTATAGAAAGTATTATGAGCACACTAGGGTAGTTATATGAAAAACCCTCTACCTCTAATAAAATTTTATTGATGAATAAACTATTTAATATGAAAATATCTAAAAATTGTTTAGTGTAAAATCATCAAAATAATTTTAACATGGTTACAAGATAGTTGAGTTTTGTTAATATTAAATTTGATGATGAAGTTAGGGTTATTCTTATTTTGTGTTACTTACCTAAGTGATGAAATAGCTTTGTCATGGCAGTAAGTAACTATGTCTCCCACAATACCAAAATAAAGTTCAAAGATGTG
Source organism: Torreya grandis (assembly GCA_037957365.1). Taxonomy (NCBI): domain Eukaryota; kingdom Viridiplantae; phylum Streptophyta; class Pinopsida; order Cupressales; family Taxaceae; genus Torreya; species Torreya grandis. The sequence continues at coordinate 1,175,075 of JARHVA010003610.1, forward strand.
GTGTGTGTGATCTTAAGTAAGGAAATGCGAAGGAGAAGCAGTAGTAAAATTACCACATTAGGGAATGCATTGACTATGAAAACTAGAGGAAGATAGAATAACATAGGAAGAGGAAACCATGGGAAATCAAGGAGGAGGTCAAGATCAAAATCCATAAGCAAGATGGAATACTAGCACTATGGGAAGCTAGGACACACAAAGAAAGATTATTAGGTTATTCATGGAAAACCAACAAAGGACCAGCATGAAGGTAATAAAGAGGAAAATGTAGCAGGTGAATTATTACAAGATGCACTCATATTATCTTTGGATAATATTAATGAATCTTGGATTTTAGATTCAAGAGATTCTTTTCATGTCACTCCTAACAAACGTTATTTTAGAGATTATGTTTAAGGTGACTTTGGACCTATTTACCTTGGTGATGATGAACCCTACAACATTATTGGAAAAGGAAGTATTCAAGTTAAATTTTAGAATGGGAACACTTGGATGCTTAAGGATGTTAGGCATGTTCCAAATTTGAGGAGAAATTTGATTTTTATAGGATAGTTGGGTAGTGATGGTTGTAAGGTCACTTTTACTAGTGACTCATGGAAGGTTACCAAGGGTGCTCTGGTACTTGCAAGAGATAATAAGGTGGTTACTTTATATTATCCACTATTAGCACTAATACATATTATGATATATTTTCTTCATGTGTAGATACAGTTTTGTGGCATCACAAACTTGGCCACGTGAGTGAAAAGGGAATGAAGATTCTTCACTCAAAGGTGAAATTACTAGGTCTAAAGGAAATTAACTTAGAATTTTGTGAGAATTGTGAGTATGGTAAATATAAATGTGTGTGGTTTCTAAGAATTGGAATTTATAGGCAAAAGATAGTTCTAGGAACACCATAATAGAATGGGGTGTCAAATAGGATGAATAGAACCATCATAGAATATGATAGAAGTATGAGATTGCATGTAGGGTTGCCATTACAATTTTTGGTAGATGTTTTAGATACAGTGGTGTACCTCATAAATAGAGGACCTTCAAGTGCCTTGGATGGTGGCATACTAGAGGAGGCATGGAGTGGTAAAGAAGGTAGACTAGTCTTTTTTGAAAGTTTTTGGTTGTGAGGCTTTTGCTCATATTGAGAAAAAGAATAGTTCTAAATTAGAGGTTAAATCCTAGACATTTACTTTCATTGTATATATACTAATGACTTAGGATTTTTATTGTGGGATTTGGAAGATAAAAAAATCATCAGGAGTAGAGATGTTATCTTCTATGAAAGAGTCATGTACATGGATCAAATGTAGGAAAGTAAGAAATAATAAGCCAAGAAATAATACACAGTGCTGAGGGACATCACAAATGAACATGTCCCAAAGGTATCAGTTGGAAATATATAACCCAAAACTCCTATTATGAGAATATCTGCTATAGTAATTAGACCACCTGAAACATTTTCTCTTTATTTTAATTCTTTTTTACTTACTGATGGTAGAGCTAGAGACCTTTGAAGAAGCAATGCAAGTTGATGCCAAGGAGAATTAGAAATAAGCTATAGATGAGGAATATGACTCTCTTATGACAAACCAAACATGGGATTTGGTGGATCTTCCAAAGGGAAAGAAGGTGTTGCAGAACAAGTGTGTGTATAAGATGGAGGAAGATGGAGGTAAAAATAAATACAAGTCCAAATTGGTGGTGAAAGGATTCACACAAAATAAAAGTATGGAATTTGATGATATCCTTTCTCATGTTGTTAAGATGATTGTTTTTAGAACTATTTTGAGTATAGTTATAGTTAAAAACATGCATTTAGAATAGTTGGATGTGAAGACCACTTTCCTTCATGTGGATTTGAAGGAGGAGATATACATGGAGTAGTCATAAGGTTTTGAGTCAGTGGTAAGGAGAATTTTGTGTGAAAACTAATGAAGATATTGTATGGTCTTAAGCAAGATAAGGCAATGGTATATTAAGTTTAATAGTTTTAGGATAGAATAAGGCTATTCTAAATGTCATTCTGACCATTGTGTGTATTTTTATAAATTTGAAAATGGTAGCTTTATTATCATACTTTTGTATTTGGATGACAGGTTGGTGGTAGGTTATAACATGCAAGATATTAATGTACTTAAAAGATATAAGATTATTTTTTTATGAAGGATATAGGTGCTGCCAAATAGATCCTTGGGATGAGAATAGCTAGAGATAGAAAGAATTGAAGGTTGATGTTATCATAAAGAGAGTACATCAAGAAATTTTTAGATAGGTTTAATGTGCAGAATGTAAAATCAATTGGGACACCTTTGGTGGGCCACTTCAAGTTAACAAATGAAAAATGTACCAAGACACAAGAAGAGAGGAATCACATGTCCAAAAACCTTACTCATCAATAGTTAGTATTTTGATGTATGCAATGGTGCATATGAGGCTAGACAATGGACATGTAGTTGGAATGGTAAGTAGATTCATGAGTAATCTAGGAAAGGAACACTGACAAGCAATAAAGTGGATTCTTCATTACCTAATATGTACCAGAAATGTAGTGTTGTGTTATGGTGGATCAGATGTGACATTACAAGTATATGTTGATTATGACATGGTAGGTGATTTGGATGGTAGGAGAAGCACTAATGGTTATGTGCTCATTGTGGGTAATACAATGGTTAGTTAGATACAAAATCTATAGAAAATTGTGGCACTTTATACCATAGAGGTTGAATATGTTACTATCATAGAAGCAAGAAATAAAATGATATGGCTATAGAGGCTGATCGAAGAATTGGGACACCAACAAAGAAAAGGTATAATTTTTAATGACAATAAAAGCGTCATTCATCTAGTGAAGAACTTAGAATTTCACTCCAAGACAAAACACATTCAGTTGAAGTATCACTTCATTCAGACAGTATTGGAAGAGGTTAAACTAAATATGAAGATACATATAAGTGAGAATCTTATAGACATGATGATAAAGGTGGTTGTAAAAGTGAAGTTGAAATTTTGTTCAACTTCAATTGGTCTTCATGGATGAAGAATATTAAAATGAGAAATTGGTTCAGTGGATGCATCAGTGAGAAGTTATGAATACTAAATTCAAGTGGGAGAACTATTAAGTATGAAGTCATTATTCATGAGTTACTATTCACAATCATTATTTATGTGATGAGGTGGTAGTGGTGAGTTGGTAATGACTATGAGGTGGAATCTAGGTGATGTGGCATGGCCCATGGAGGACTTTTTAAGTGGTAAAGATTATGAGAGAGAAGGTGGGATGAATTTCTTAGGTGGCCTCATGATTTTGTATGTGGGAGAAGTCAAAAAGGTGTAGAGACATCTTTTAGAAGTATGTGTATGCACATGGGATAGTGGACATCAAGTTATTATTCTTGATTGAAGTGGGGGACAAAGGAAAAGACGATTTCCACTTGTTTTAGAGGCACATGAAGCAAGTCAAGGAGCATCATGAAGATGTCAAATACTTTTCACTCAAGCACATGGTGTCCATCATGCCTAACAATGTTGCTTTTAGCCCACATGGAAGTGTGGCACATTTTATTCTCTCCCCATTTTCCCTCTCTCTCTCTCCTTCTCCGTTGTATTTCTATAAATGTAAGGTTTCATTCCTTTTTACGTGTGACATTCCAAGTAATGGATGTGAAAGTGAAGACTTATTAGTCTTTATAATCTTATAATTTTTGTGTTAAGCTAGGATTTATCTTGTTGTTAGCTTGTGTGCATAAAAGATGAGATTATGAGAGATAGGAGAGGAGTGAGTGATAGGTTGTTTTCATAGGTTTATTCTCAAAGTTTTGTTATAATATAATAGATGAATAATTTTTTCGTGGACATAGCCAAATTGGTAAACCACATAAAATCTTTGTCTTATGGTTTGCATGTTTTGATTTGATTTGTTCAAGTTTCAATTTTTGTTTTACATAGCTTGTCTCTCTACAATTTTGAGGATCATTTCCACATGCATTTATCCTAACATTAATTTCAATACAACCATAAACTATAGTTAGATTATAATTTATAACTTTAAATTTATTTCCAGCCATTTTACAAACATCATGAAGTCAACAAAGTACTACAACACAACCACTTAAATTCTAACAAAATACATATTTTAACCAACACAAAAAAAGGTTGAGTTCATAAATAGATATAACTTAATAATCTTGCCAATACAATAACTCAATTCAAAAAAGACCTTTCTTAAAACTCAAACTTATTCAAATCAAGCTTCAATTAAAAGAGATCTTAATTTTTGAAATGAAAAGAAACAATTCAAGACTCCAAGAAAATTTACATAGCCATGCCCATTGCTTAGAGTGATCAAAATATTTCTATCAACCATGTCATGTTACCAAGATTGATTTTCAATATACTTTAGAGTAGTTATATATCTCTTTTCCTTCCTTTTTCTAGATGTTGAATTTAAAACCAAAAGAGATTTCTTACCTTCTCAATGTTCCCTAACATCCTCTATAAAACCTTCTCGTAGAAGAATCCTTGCAATGTTATCGGTCATAATAGTAAATGTTACTTGAACTATTTTTTTTACCATGTCAATGTTTCTTATAGAAGTCATTATATTGGTAATAGTTTCATTACCCACATTAAGCTACTTCTTAGGAATTCTTGGTCTCAATATAAAAAGGCATGTCTATTCTTTTTAAGGAATATGCCTGAGATTAAAAAATTATCTATTAATGTATCTATTAATTCCACTTGATCTATCAATATGTATAATAATTCAGGTGGCAATGATATTATTTTGGTGAAATTATATTCTCTCAATTCCTCAATAATAACCAAAAACTCAAGTTCCTTTTGGATTTCCTTTCTGATCAATGACAACTACTGCATTACCATCAGATTGTATTATAATTCCATCATCACGTTTAAGTTCTTTATAGGTGTGTATAACTACTGCTCTAACTACTTATGATTATTCTAGGGGCATATTAGATGCCACTACTCAGTCTTATTTAATCCTTGATTGAATAAATTTTATTACATATACATAATTTACACGAAAAACCATGATTATTACAAATTTAATAAGAACATGTTTATACTATAATGCCTCATAAGTCATTAGCATTCCACTTCTAGAAACACATAATGTCTGAAACCATTATTTCACCAAAAAGAATCCTTTGTAACTATAAAATATTCAATAACTCCAAATTTTAATTTACCAATGAAATAGGGAAAAAATGAGCCCAACCATCAGTGTCCATTCCACCCCATCCATTAGCGACAAGGTAGCAAGAGTTATGTAGATGGAAACTTGACAATATATAAGTGTAAATGAGAATAATGCATTTAGATTTTAGCTCCACTAATAAAAACTGGGGTTTCCTATTTTTTTCTAAATAGAGTCAAAACACAAAAATAGATTTGACATTAAAATGTAGTTCTAATTAAAACACAACAAACCATCAAAAACCTAGTAAGACTGATAACATTCGAACAATAGTGTTATGAAAACCAAAATCGGTTAAGATACTAGGATTTAACTCAATAAGCACCTAAAAACCATCAAATTCATAATGAGTATTCATTTACTTATATGCCTTCAATGTCAAATTAATATTGATCAATACCTTGTTGTGAGGTTTAATACTCAATACTTTAAAGCTAGGGTTTCATTAGTAAGGCTCATCAAAAAAAATGCAAAATATTGTTTAACCGTCATGTTTAAACAATGTAACTAATTATTCACCACCAATATTCCATCTTAATAAGAAAACTATACATTATTATGGAGCTCATTCAAAACTAGGATATTGTATGACCCTCATTCTAGGTAAAAAATAAACTCTACTTCATTTACAAGATATCAGCAATGAATATACAAAGAGTAAATAACTGTTACTTAATTTACCAAGAAATGAGTTTATAAAACCTAAAATTGGTTTTTTTTTTCTTTCTTTATTCACTCATGTTATTCCTTCCTCTTCTCTGCCTCTTGGATACTTTTTGTGTGTGTAATATTACACACATAAATCCTCTTAAAAACTAGAGAAATATTCCTTCAACAAGGCATTCCATTAATGATGGCATCATGGGTGCCCCAAATTAGGAACTCATAATGTTTTCACAAAGAAACTAGCATAAAACCAAAGTTTAGTTTTCATAAATTTCTCATCCATTTCATCTATGAAGCTCATCAAAGCCTAACACCTCACCATTGCCTCTAATATGAGGTCAACATCTCGATACAAGCTTTGCAAAAAAAAATTAATAAAAATGATCATGACCTTGACCTAATCTTGATCTTCATAATGATTGAGTCTTGATCTTAATCAAGGTCTTAAATCAAATTGATTAATGATCATTTTATTTAACATAGACTTGACTCCAAGGTCATTATCACAACATTTCTCAATGGTTCTAAAAATACCCACCTTGCCAAACATTCTTCAAGCTAATTCAAAGCATCAACCAAATCAAAAAATATAGTAGTTCAAAAATCCCACAAGTAAATCAAGAAAAATTAAAGCATAATAAAGATAAATACAACTTAAGCTTAATAATACACAAAATAAAAGATCGATGACCCAATTCATTGTGATTTTAGATTTGAATCAACATACTCATCAAAATAATGCATAATGTACACAATTGTCTCCATACCAATGATGATTGATTAAATTGAAAAAAATAATTTTACACACATTATGGGGTATCCACAATACAAACATAACAATGAAAGGAGTGGTGGAACCTTAAAAACTCCAACTTTCATCTTACCCATTTATACTTATATTGCATTCTTTTATATCAGTTTATGGAAATCATCATTACTTGGGCCTAGATCATTCTTCGATTATACTTACATCCATACAAATGGCATCAACAACACATGTATCATAAAGATGATAATAATCATAAATAAAACATATGCATAATCAATATAAATATTAACTAAAAAATTGAACTAGATCATGTAAATAATAATCACATTATTATGACATCATCAAATACAACATGAATTTATTTAAGTTTTGTAGTCATCTAAAATGTAATTTTAGTGAAATGAGTGTCACTTGAGACCACCTTGTCCTTAGATTAACCCTAGACCCATTTTAGGGTCTCTCTCAAGCATTTTATAGCTTATGTGTGAATCTAACCCATCCTTAGATATACCAAAAGTAGCATTGAACCTTCACTTAGGCACCCATGTCCCTTTTTCACCCATTCTTGCCACCTACACATTAATGAGGCCCTTTAGACTATAATAATCCTCAAATACACTAATAAACATGTAAGATTAGGTTTTTACATTGAAATCAATCAAAAACAGGAACATATAATGATCCAGCATTCGGTCACACTGGCACAAGCTTTTTAGAACTAGGAAAAGGCCCACCCAAGAACTCATTGTCTTTGTTGTATAGGGACATTAACGTGGCATAGGAGACACTATCATGGTGTGTTATTTACCATAGGACCATGTTACTATCCAAGAGCTTTTATGACACCTATTTTCTATTGGTGACACCTTGCATTATTCCTACACTAGTTTCAAGCTTGCCACTTATCCGTCTTAGTCAATTTTCTAGCTACGTACACTTTTTCTAGTTCATTGCTATTTAAAAAATAATTAGATAAATTAATTATTGTACAAATCAATGGCTATTTATATTGATATATTTATTCTCTAATTTATTATTCTAGCACTTTAACAACTTAGGGTTTTACATTCCATAACTCCCTTAAAAAGTTAAATTGTTTAGTGAACCTAACTTACTTTAAATAGTGCCCAAAACCCTAGATGCTCTTAGGGTTTGTATCCTTATATTTTATATGCTCAAAAATTAATTTAATAATCTTAGATCTAATTCATTATTTTATTTTTTCCATCTTTCATAGATTTAATTTTTTAAAGGTTCAAAATATTTAACTTTTTGTTTTCTCACTTTCCAACCTATAATGGCAAAATTTGATAACTGATTTGATGATATCGATAAGAGAAAATTAAAATCATTTATTTCTAATCATTCATTTATGCAATATTAGCTTATTCATATTATTCAAGAAGAGCTTCAAAAGTCCACTATGGGTCAATCTTATAACCCCACAGATGTTAATATTGTTACACCTATTATGGGGATAACTCAGATTGTCACGACCATTTTTTTTAAAGACAAGCATGACACAACATAATACCAATAAAACACCTATGATCATGGAGTGATACCAAAATCCATTCAAACATAAAACAAATCCTACAACTACCATAAGACATTAACAAGCTTAATCCACTATTTAAAAATCATATCATCTTAATTAGTTCAACCAATGCTCATAAATCCTTTACAGGCTTACGTAAATAATAATTGTTCTTATGACATTGAGACGGTCATAAATTTAAACTTATTTTAAAGCTAATCTATCTAGCATCCTCGTGGCTAGTTCAATGGTCTCCAAGGCTACCCTAGTCTTCTCTTTGATCTCACAGGGAACTTTCTTTCCACATGGCATCCTACCACATACTTGTAATTATGAGAAGATTTCACATTGCACCTACAACCCTTGGACAATAGACTATCAGGATGATACCATGTGGCAACATTCCACTAGTCTAATAGCATGGAGGCTTTGCACTCTACACAATTCTTTTTGGGATGATGGGTCATCGAGATGATGCCACATAGAAACATCTCACTCACCTACTAACTCAAAGGCTTTGAACTTTGTATGTTCTTCTCCAAGGTTATAGGTCATCGATATGATACCACTTAGAAACATCTCACTTTCCCACTAGCTTGACACTAACCATACATTAGACCATGTTGACATCACTCCAAGATTAATGGGATGGTGACATGTGGCTTCCTCTAATCCACTCGATAAAGTCATGAAATTAATAAAGGAAAAAATGAAACAAAATTCCAAAGAGATAAATTGGCTAAGGAAAAACTTAAATAAACCCCCAAGTTAAAATCTTAAGGAAAACTAATAAATGAGACTCAGACACAAGCCTGCATCTTTCATGAATATTACTTTCATAGACTTCCAAAGTCACATACCTTTGGAACTTATGTTCACAACATTTATTCCAATAAAGTCACAACAATATTTTTAAAGACCAAAATTGAATGATTTTTTCCAAAGTCTTTGGAAATTTTATTCACAACATTTATTTTGACAAAGTTGCAAAAAAAAATTCAACTAATTAACTCATGTAAAACTTTCAACAATCCTTTCCTAAAAATCAAGAAGGCCGACTTCTTTCAAAAATATGCTAAGTATTTTACAAAGCTAAACCTTTTTTTGATCTTGAAAGCACAAAGCTTCAAATAATTATATAGGCTAAAATTTTAGCCTTGAATCCATTAAGGCATCAAGGCATTTGACCATGAGTAAGGTTGTATCTTGGATAAGATCAACACAGAAGATCTAAGCTTAATAAAACTTCCTCACTTTTATTAAATGACTTAGTTGTTGGGAAGGCATAAAACAGGTAACAAACTCAACTATAATATCCTAGGGGACTTTTTCACAAGACATACTTTCATTCCATAACAACACCAAAGATTCAGTGAATTATCTTTATTGTTATTCCAAATAATAATCCATAGATGCATAAATGTATTAAACTCATCCTTGCCCAAGCTTGATTAAATGAATAAACCATAACCAATTAAAAAAGAGAGATGTATGTATTATCAATAAATTGTTTTCCACAGAGATGTAATCAAATAACTCACAATATTTTATTAGAAAATAAATAAGGCCAAAGATATTTATTTACATAATGACTCCTTCTTAAGGGTCTAATTATGAATGTGATTCAACACAAAGACAACACTAGGATATTAAGGTATAGGAACACCAGTCAACCCTAAGGTTGAATCCTTGATATAGTTATTAAGAAGAACTAATATTTATTAAAAATCTTATTTATTTCTTCCATGGTATCATTATAGGGAATGTTTATAGAACATAGTTTTACTCAACTACTACGACCAAAGGGAGTTTATATAAGGCATCATTTTTACCCCAAATAACATCACCATTAAGATTCAAATAATTTAGTTGTATTTTATTCCAAATAACAAACTCACAACTATTATTTTGAGTTCCACTCATTTTTAGATAATTTTTTCATTAAACTCCTCCCATTCAGATATAAAGAGATGCACAATGCTTTAAAGTCCAACCACTCATGACAAATATTTGAGAAAGAGAATCAAATTGTTTATTTATTCTAAAATGCCACAAAGTCAAAAGAATTTAAATACATACAAGACACTTCCCAAGATCCTAAAAATAAAGAATTCATAAAAAATTACATCTTAATTTAACACTGAGGTTTCTTTAAATAGAAAACATATATTCTCATCCATAGTTAGAATATTATACAAACTCTTTATTTTGTAAGTATATTACCAGTAAGCTAACTATTAAATCATTAATCATACATCAAATTCTATCCAATTTTTTTATATATCAAGAGGCACATCTCAAGGCATGATTAAACAATGGAGAACTGGTTAGTCTTCAATGGTGCTCCTCATTTTCTCTAAGCATCTATTGGCCATAAGAAGGAAGGCTCACCACCCAGCCTTTTGTCATCATTAATATGCTACTCTAGACACCCCCAATCTCGATACTTCCATCTTTGAGCATGTTTATATCACTTAGTAAAGATAAGGTTGGATATCTAACCAAGGTTATCTTAACACAAGGGAATAACCATGCAAAACCTATAGCCTTATTCCTAGTTCTTATCTAGAGAGACCCACAGTCCCCAAATACAATCAAACAAGCATTCAAATGATCATTCAAGTGAAGCTAAGCATTTAGAAATATAAATTAGCAAGCAAGCTTTCACAACATAACAAGTCCCATCGATTGATTGGAGTGGCAAGAGGGTAACTCACTCTATTACTTCCATCCAATATTCATGGGAGGGTTAATCAGTCTACTATCATGTCTCATCATGAGAGGGCTTTAAAAATATCACCACAAAATTCATATGAGGGTCAATAATTCTACCACCATGCCCAGCATAAGAGACTTGACATTCTTCTACCATGAAGATGTTGCTCATAGACAACCATTGTATTATGTCACAATAACATTAATACACTTCAAGTAAGAAGCTAAAACATCCAAATCAAACAAAGTGGAACACAACCTCTCCAAGGCCCTAAACTAGGCAAATAACTACATGGTAGTCAGTATATAACCATGGTAAGATAATAATATAGGTTAAAATAAATTATGCCTATCAAATTCAAGATCACCTAAGCACTATCCTCCAGTTTTCTAGACTCAACTCTCCTAACTAGTTATTCCCATATGTTGCTTATCCTTCTCTTATGCTAATTCTAACTTATTTTTCAATTAGAAAAAAATCTCAAACTAAGTGAGCTAATATTCCAAATAAAGGCATCTCAAGATCAACTAACCACTCTTTACTTTCCATCCTATGCCTCATTAAGGGATGATCTTTTCCATGTTCAATTAAGGTGCATGGTATCTTCACAAGATTTTGTGGTTGCTTCCTAAACTTACTTACCTCTTTTTCCACTTGGTTCAAGCCTAAGGCAATCAAGGGAAGATCTACCAATCTGCCATTAGACATTTTAGACATTGGCTAAAAGATCTTGAGGTCGGGTGAAAACAAATTTTACCAACCAAACTTGAAGGATAGCCACCTAAAATATATGCTAAGTAAACAAAGGTGGTGGACTAGGCATACAATTACTTATCATGGGTTTAGGATAGGTTTAAGGGTAAAATTGATTATTGATATAACCATGTTTATCATAGTCTCTTTCCTTCCTTGGCCCTTTTCTTATTCCTATGTACTTGATGCACACATCAAATTACTCTAACCTAATAGTTGAAGTTATATAATTTAATCAAATATGGCACTAAATCAATTATAGGCAACTAATCATATCTAGGAATACAATCATCCACGTAAATAATCTCATATGATTCAATATATAAGTAGTTACCATTTCATAAGCTTATAAGTAATGATTCAATCATGATTTAAATCAATATATCACATAGACATAATCAAATTCCATAAATCAACATTACATAAATGAAATGTAAGCATCATACTCTCATAAGTAAGCAATCCATAACGTGATTGATAATAGGTCTTTCTCATGGTTCCCAAAACATGAAAATCCTTCATAATTCCTTGCATGCCTAAACTAGACATGACTTATCAACATAATTTGATAATCAGCACATATAAGTCATAATTTCATAGTCATCTTTTTCAAAGATAATCACTATGCAAAAGTGGGCCTTACATCCCCCTCCACTTATATAGACTTCCGCCAAGAATTCACTAAAAAAGGTGAGGATACCAAACCCTCAAAGGTGTAATATCTTCCCAAGTCTCTGCCTCAAAGTGCCAGTGCCATGCATGTTAAAATCCTAATAGACTCCAAATTCATAGCCCCCTTAGTCTCAACCTATAAGGCCATCCAATTTAATACATGATCAATGTTATCAACATACTAATGCAAAATAAAGACATGAAATACATCATGAACACAAGATAGGCTAGGTGGTAAGGCTAGTCTATAAGTTATTGGGATAATGGCCTCTAAGACCTCAAATGGTCTAACAAAATGAGGTGCCAACTTAAACCCTTTTCCATAATAGATCAAGATTTTGTTGGGTCTCACCCTCAATAAAACTTTATCACCAACATTAAAATGTTGATCAATTTTATCCATATCAACATACTTCTTTTGTCGATCCCTAGAGATCTCTACATGTTATCATATTATAACCACTTATCATTCCATGTTCTCTCTAATAGATCGGTCAATCACGACTCTATCCTCAAGTATATCCCAAATCATTGGGGTTATATAGGATCAACCATACAAAGCTTGGAAAAGTGACATTTTAATTTAACTATGATAGCTATTATTATAAGCAAATTCAACAAGGTAAAAATAGTCTTCCCAATGGGATTGTTGGTCCATAACATACATACGTAGCATGTCTTCCAAGAATTTATTGACTCTCTTAGTTTTTACATCAGTATTGGGATGGTAGGAAGTACTAAAATTGAACTATGTCCCTAATTCATTTTACAAATAAATCCAAAAGTGAGAATTATAAATGAAATCTTAAACTAAAACTCTTACAGGGTATCCATGCAATCTAAAAATGTCATCCAAAAAGACCTTTCCCATTGAATTAGCATTGTAAATGATCTTCATGGGATAAAATTGAGATACTTTGGTCAACTTATCCACTGTGATCATCATGATATGATGAAGTGGGTAAGCCTATAATGAAATCCATGGATATGGTGTCCTATTTCTATTTCATAATCTCATCAGGATATAACAATCTTGTTGGATGTTGATGCTCAGCTTTTACCCTCTATCATTCTAGACAACGAGCTACAAATCAATAATATCATGCCTCAAACTATCCCAATAATGTAATTACCTTAACTCGGCATGTATCTTCTCAATTCTAGGGCACACTTGGTAAGGAGCTCTATGAGACTCAAAAAAAATTAACTCACGTAAGCCACCAACTAAGGAGCATAGATATACCCTTTATGGTACAACAACTAATCAGGGTCAAGATAATAGCCTTCCAATTTGCCTTTGATATTCATACTAGAATCCAACTACATCTTACTTATTTATATAGGTTGCCTTTAGGAATTTAATTTAAATTTTGACTTCTCAAGTCAATTCATAAATTCATTGCTACCAATTTATGGCACCTTTTACTTAAGGCATCAACAACTACATTTTCCTTCCCTTTGATATACAAAATCTCATAGTCATATTCACACAATAACTCCATCTAATACCTTTGATGCATGTTGAGATTAGCTTGATTAAATATATGTTTCAAACTCAAATGATATGTTTTTATTATAAAGTGACGACCCAACAAGAAGTGTCACTGTCTTAAACAAGCATGAATGATGGATACAAATTCCATATCATGTGTGGGGTATCTCATATCATACTCCCTAAGTTTCCAAGATTCATACGTAATAACTCTACCTTCTTACATGATTACATTTCCTAATCCTTCCTTTGATGCATTAGTGCAAACAAGGAATTCTCCCATAGGGATAGGCATAACCAAAATTGGTGCTCTAGTGAGTCACTCTCATAGCAACTAAAAATATTCCTCACACTTTGATGTCTAAACAAACTTCTTCCCCTTTTTTTGAAGTGAAGTGATAGTGTTCATAATGCAAGAAAAGTTCTCAATAAAGTGTCTATAATAGTCTATCAATCCCATGAAACTGCAAACTTATGCAACATTAGAGGGTGTTGGCCATTCCATAATGGCACAAATATTGGTAGGGTATACAAAGATTCCTTATCCTAAAATGATATTCCCAAGGTATTTCACCTTAGGCTATGTAAAAGCACACTTTTCTAAGTTGCCAAATAATTGGTTTTCTCTTAAAACCTACAGGACCTACCTCAAATGGTCTTCTTGCTCCTCTTCATTCTATGAATAGATCAAAATATCATCAAGAAACACCAACCCAAAATGATTTAAAAAGTAGTAAAACACTCCATTCATAAGACTCATGAATATTACTAGGTTATTTGTCAATCCAAATGGTATAACTATAAATTCATAATGTTAATACCATGCTCAAAACATAGTTTTATGAATATCAGGCTCTACAATATGTAATTGATGGTATCCAAATTTCAAGTCAATCTTGAATAACACCTTGGCTCCCTACATTTGATCAAATAAGTCATCTATTCTAGGCAAGGGATAATTATTTTTAATCGTTACCTTATTTAGTTGGTGATAATCAATGCACAGCTAAAGGGATTCATCTTTGTTCTTCATCAAAATGATTGGTGCTCCCCATGGGGACACACAAGGATGAATTATGGATTTATCTAAGAGTTCCTCAAGCTACATCTTGAGTTCACTCAGTTTGAAAATGTTCATTTGATATGTTACCTTTGATATGGGCTTAACCCTTGACACTAAACTAATATAGAAATCAATCTCCTATAGCCAAGGCATACTAGATAATCCATCTAGAAACACATTGGAAAATTCCCACATTATAGGGTGGTTATCTAGAGAAGCACTCTTTGATTCATCCAACTTGTCACTTACCAATGTATCAAATAATTGATATCCCTTCCTTATACTCTTATTAAGATACATTATAGTGATCATGCAAAGGGAAACAGGCCTCTTAACTCCAAATAACACCAAATGATTCCCAAGGTCATCAACACACTTGATAACCTTGGTATGACAATCCATCTTGGATTTTTGAGCCACAAGCCAATCCATTCCCAAAATAATGTTATAGGTGCCTAAGGTAATAATCTTCAAGTCCACTATGGTGGAGATGACACCCAATCCTAATACACAACTACTCACCAAAGAGCTAATGGATAACTTGGCCCTAAAAGCCAACTTAACTACCCAACTTTCTAACTAACTCATAGCCATAAGCCCATAATGGTCCATGACAAAAGGAAAATAAAGGTGTTGAAATCTCTAAAATTGAGCAAAATTGAAATTATTTCTATCATACTTGTGGTCTTTATGACCATTCCTTGGTGTTTAGCTTGGTGATCATACATCGCTATATAATTTTTATGTTTTTGACCCCCATCACCCACTATCTATTCTAACACTAGGGCCTTCTACCTAGTGATAGTTGATATTCTAAGAGGATAATCTCGTGCATAATGATTAGGAGATTTGCAAGTGAAACAAACACCTTTCTATTGGTCTCACCCTGAGGGGGATCCAATCATTTTAGGTCTAAAACAAGTAGTTGACCCTAATGGCCTTGCTTACTCAGAATACTAAGTTTATGTAGTCCTAAATTGTTGATACTCTTGTGATCTAGTATCACCTCACCTCTTGCAATGTTGATCCAATTGGTTCTTACTCCATCTATGTCTAGAATGGTACTCTCTTATTTCTATTATTAAGGGGGCCTAAATTTGGATTGAGTTTCTTTCCAACCTACCCTAGGTGAAGTTTGTGCACCTTGAAACCTTGAGTCACATTGAGATTATAATTTTCCATGAAACTTCTCTAATTCATCTTGAGTCTTTCAAAAAGAATCCTTGGCTAAGTAGGCCTTTTCAACAACTATTTCCATGGTTAAAGCAGTTAAAATTTTCACTACATTAGCCAACTCCATATTCATGTCTCTAATGAACCTATTCACTTGGATTATCTCATTCATGTAACCTTGCACATATTTAATCAAATCTATAAATTGACACTCATGCTGTGTCATTATGCCACTCCCTTGTCGAAGGTCATGAAACTCATCCATTTTCTTTTATACATAGTGAGGGGATAGGTAACATTCTCTAAAATGTTTTTCAAACAATTCCCATGTAAGGGAAGTTGGTGTTAGGTGGAGCTTTTGCTCCTCTCCTTCCCACCACATCTTTGATAAGATAGGTTCCCAAATGGGCCTTCCTTGGAATTACAATCACACAAGGTAAAACATCCTCTCATGTTGCCAACCAAGCTTCTGCGGTGAATCTTTCAAGTGTACCATCAAAAGTAGGAAGGTATTGCATGATGAAATTATTCACTAAATCCCCAGGTGTAGGTCTAAGAGGATGGTCTATGTCTAGTCTCTCCTATCACTCATCATGACGATGCAATTCACCTCTATCACAACCATTATGGTGATGTGGAGGACTCCTAGACCTCTCTCTTTTAACTAATCTTTGTTCATCCTAGGAATGTTGTGGAGATTACCTCTTTACTTCTAGCAGTGATGTTGGCAGTCTCTCTAACAAAACATACCTCATCTATTGCATGGATAAAATAAATTAGGGTCTAATTTCATTTAATCCCAACTGAATGGGAGGTTCATGCTCACGAAAATAATTGTCACCATGATGTGTTCGATGCCCTCCTATATTGCATACCAATAAGTAAGACATCAAAACTAATATAGAAACTACAAATCCAAAATTAATTCAAAATACTTAGAGATCTCAATGTTATAACCTAGGATTTGATACTAAAATGTCATGCCCATTTTTTTTAAAGATAGACATGATATAACAAAATACCTATGAGCATGGATTGATACTATAATCCACTCAGACATAAAATAAATCCCATAACTACCATAATACTTTACCAGGTGTAAGACATTAATTAAGAAGTGCATCATCCTAATTCATGTAGCCAATACTTATAATTCTTTTATAGGCTCATGCCAAATGATAATTTTTATTATGACATTGAGATGATCATCAATTTAAACCTAGTTTAAATCTTACATATCCAACATCCTTGTGGTTTCTTCAATGGTCTCCAAGGCTACACTAGTCTTCTCTTCGATATCCCAAAAAAATTCTTTCCACGTGGAATCCTAACACTTACCTATAGTTCTGAAAAGCTTTTGCATTACACCTACATCCTTGAGAATGCAGACTATCAAGATGATATCATAGGGTAGCATCTTGTTATTCCATTAGCTTAGAGTCTTCATACTCTACATGATTCTTTTTGGGATTGTCAGTCATTTGTATGATGCCAAGTGGTAACATCTCATTCATCCTATATCCTAGAGGCTTTGTGCTCTATACGATCCTCTTTGAGGTCATGGTTCATCTAGAAGCTATCACATGGTAACATCTTTCTCATTTTCTAGATGGCCTTGATTGTACATCAAACCATATTGACGTCATTATTCGGTTAGTAAGATGGTGGCATGTGGCTTCTTTTGATCCACTCGATAAAAGTTGTGAAATCAAATAAGACAAAATCAAAACAAAAGGCCAAAGATATAAATTGTCTGAGGTAAAATCAAAATAAACACCCAAGTAAAAAGCTTAAGCAAAACTTAGAAATGAAACTCAGACACAAGCCTTCATCTTTCACAAATTTGCTTTTGTGAATATTGATTTTGCATACTTATGAAGTCACATACCTTTAAAACTTGTGTTCACAACATTTGTTCTGATAAAGTTGTAAGAATGTTTTTGAAGACCAATATTGAATGATTTTTTTCCAAAGTCTTCAGAACTTTTATTCGTGACATTTATTCTGACAAAGTTGTAACAAAATTTCTTACTACTACTCATAAAATTTTTGACTATCCTTTGTCATAAAGTACGAAGGCCAAATTATTTTGATAATATGTCAAATAATTTGTAAAAATTTATCCCTTTTTTATCTTTAAAGTGAGAAGTTTCAAATAATTATATAGACTAAAAATTCAACCTCAAATCCATTAAGGCATATATGCATTTGACCATACTAAGATTATAGCCTAAAAAATATCAACATAGAAGATCTAAGCTTAATAAAACTTTCTCAATTTTATTAGATGACCTAGTTATTGGGAAGGCATAAAATAGATAACAAACTCAACTACAACAGCCTAGGGGACTCTTTCAAAAGACATACTTTCAGTCCACAATAATACAAAGATTCAAGGAATTATCTCTATTGTTATTCTAAATAACAATCCATAGTTTCATAAATGTTTTAAACTCATCCTTGCCTAAGCTTGATTTAATGAATAAACCATAATCAATTAAAAAGGAGAGACACATGCATTATCAAGAAATTGTTCTCCATAGAGATATATTCAAATAACTCACAATATTTTATTAAAAAATTCATAAGGCCAAATATCTTTCTTTACATAATGACTCCTTCTCAAGGGACTAATTACGAATGTGATTCAACACAAAGACAACACTAGGCTATAAATGTGTAGAAACACCCATCAACCCTAATGTTGAAGCCTTAATATAATTATTATAGAAGAACTAATCTTTATTAAAACTCTTCTTCATTTACAAGATGGTCTCACTATAGGGAATGTATATAGTAGGTATTTCTACTCAACTACCATGACCAAAGCGACTTTTCACAAGGCATCCTTTTTACCCCAAATAAAATCACCATTAAGATTCAAATAGTCTAGTTGTATTGTTATTCTTAATAGCAAACTCACAACTATTTATTTGAGTTTTGATCATTTTTAAATAAGTTTAATTCCATTAAACTCCTCACATTGGGATATAAAGAGATGCACAATGCTTAAAAATCTAGCCACTCATGAAAAATATTTAAGAAAGAGAATAAAACTATTCATTTATTTGAAAGTGCCTCAAAGGCTAAAGAATTTTGATTCATATAGGAATCTTCCCAAAATATTATAAATCAAGAATTCACAAATAATTACATCTCAATTTAACACCAAGGTTTTAGTAAATAAAAAATACATATTATAATCCATAGTTGGAATATTATCCAAACTCTTTCTTTTGTAAGTATGTTACCATCAATTTGGTTTCTCCTTAAAGCATTAATCATACATTATATTTTATCTAATTTATTTGTATAACAAGAGGCACATCTTAAGGCCTGATTAAATAATGAAGAACCAGTGAGTCTTCAATGGTGTTCCTCATCTGAGTTGAGAATCTATTGGCCATAATAAGGAAGTCTCACTGCCAAACCTTTTGTCATCATTAAGCCACTACTTTAGACACCCCCAAGCTTGAGACTCCTAAATTTGAGCATGTTTAAATCACTTGGTAAAGACAAGGGTATATATCTAAGCAAGGGTATCTTAACACAAGGGAATGACCATGTAAAACCTATATTCATATTCCCAATTCTTACTTAGAGAGACCCCCAATCCCCAAATACAATCAAATACGCATTTAATTGAAGATAATCATTATAAAATATAAAATAGAAAGCAAGCTTTCATATCATAACAAGGCCCACCAACTGATTAGAGTGGAAAGAGGGTAACTCACTCTATTACTTCCATCTAATAATCATGGGAGGGTTAAATAATCTACATTCAACAGAGGGTCAAGCATTCTACCACCATGTCCAACACAAGAGGCTTGACATTATTTTACCATGAAGAGTTTTCTCATAAACAACCACTTCATTATGTAACAATAACATTAATACACTTCAAGCAAGAAGCTAAAACATCCAAATCAAACAAGGAGGAACACAACCTCTCCAAGGCCCTCAACTAGGCAAATAACTACATGGAGGCCAGTGCACAACCATGTCAAGATAATAAGATAGTAAAAATAACCCAAGTGGTCTTATTCTCCTTTAAGAAAGAGAACAAACAAGAACCAAAATCATTTATATTCTCATGAAATAGCTAAAAGAATAGGTTAGAATAAATCCCACCTATTGATTTCAAGACTGTATGAGCACTATCCTCTAGTTGTCTTCCTAACTAGTTGTACCTATCTGTTGCTTCTTCTTATCTTATGATAAGTCTAACTTCTTTTTGAATTGGTAAAAATCCTGAACTAAGGGACCTTGACTTCTATATAAATGCATCTCAAGATTAGCCAACCACTCTTTACTTGCCATCCCATGCCTCATTAAGGGATGATCTTTTCCATGTTCAATTAAGGTAAATGGTATCTTCGTAGGCTTTTATGGTTTCTTTAAATAATCACTTACCTCTTTTCCCATGTGATTCAAGCCTAAGGAAATCAAGGTAAGATCTACTAATCATCCACTAAACATTCTAGACATTGGCTGAAAGATCTTTAGGTCAGACATCAATAAGTTTTATCAACTAAGCATAAAGGCTAGCCACCTAAAACATATTTTAAGTCATCAAAGGTGGAAAACTAGGTAACTGATTACTTAACATGGGTTTAGGATGGGTTTAAGGGTAAAACTAATTAGTGATATCACCATGCTTGGCGTAGTCTCTTTCCTTCATTGGCCATTTTCATGTTCTTGCACAATCAATGTACACATCAAATTACTCTAACCTAATATCCAAAGCTATAGAGTTTAATCAAATAGGGAACTCAATCAATTATAATCAACCAATCATATCCAAGAATACAAGCATCCATGTAGATAATATCACATGATTTAATACATAAGTAGTTTCCATTTCATAAGCTTAGAAGCAATGATTCAATCATGATTTAAATCAATATATCGCATAGATATAATCAAATTTCATAAAGCAAAATTATATAAATTAAATGTAAGCATCATAATTTCAAAAGTAATAAATCCAAAACATTATTGATAATAGGTCTTTCTCATGGTTCTCAACACATGAAAGCCTTCATAATTCCTTGCATGCCTTAGATGGATGCAATTTTTCAACATAATTCAATAATAAAAACATAGTCATAATTGCATAGTCATCTTTGTCAAAGATAAGCACTATGAAAAATGGGGTCTTACATAGACTCTTCACCAACCTACTACAACTAGTCAAATCTCACTAGTGGAAACACCTCTTGTGGCTAGTACACATCCCACCTCTTTAGATGTGCAATCCCATAAGCAAGAGATCCTTTCTTTATAGTTCAAGGTGTTACATATTCAATTAGGTGCTACTAGACCATCTCGTCCCTTGGACTCTCATGTTCTCTTATATACACCATTAGCACAACATATAACAACTTCTTTGCCATCTAGATTCATGGTACCCAATATTACTTTGTATGATAATAAGGGTGACCAAGAGCATCATCTAAAAGTTTTTCATGTAGCATGTTTGGACCACGTGTCCAATGATTTTCTCTTGACTATGTTATTTCCCCATAGAGTAAAATACTATGCATTAAAATGGTTATATAATCTTTCTAATTTGTCCATCACAACATTTAATCCATCAAAAGATAAGTTTTTGGCACATATTTTTATCAACATCAAAGACAAGGTTTCCTATGCTCCAGTTGCTCAACTAAAGCAAAAATCTAATGAGCCAATAGTTTTATATGTCTTGTGATATAAAACTATATTAGTAAAGATAACTATCCCCATGGCAGATAGAAAAATCCAGGACATATTCAAGTAGAGTTTATTACCAAAATTACATGAAGCTATTATATTCAACTAGTTTCCATCATTCACATATCTATTCCATATAGGGAAAGAATAAGAAGTCAAGTTTCTATCCATGGGCAAGTTAAAGTACACAATTGGATCAGATTCAATTAATAAGAGTTCTAATAAGCCCCCATATAAGGTGAGGCCCACTAAAAACAAGACTAAGCAAAAAACAACAATTAATGTAGCCTCAAATCCAATGCCTCACATGGTTTTATCAAATCCTTCAAGGAGAAATTTCATGAATCACCAGCACGTGTTCTCCAATAATTCATGGAATGCAACATCATATCTCTCCTTCCCATCAAAGAGGTTCATACGACTAGGATTCTTCCAAAGAATTATGATTCTAATGCATTTTGTAACTCTCATAGGACCCTAACCATAATACAAACAAATACATCAACTTACGACATAAGATACAAGATTTGATAGATGTTAATATCATTGATGTGAACACTCCTACAAAGGTAGCTGGAACATAACCAATGAAAGAAAAAGCAATGAAAATATTTTTAGATCCACTCCTAAAACATATAACTTATGAGATATTGGGAATTTTTGGTGTTCATTATACTTATTAGGCACATCCACCACCAATATCTTATTATACTCATACAATAGACAAACCCTCTCTAAATAATATGATTGGTGTGTATCATACTATAATGATAACTAAACCTCTCATCACTTTCTCAGAGTAGGAGATCATCGATGATGACTCAGATTTATGTGTACTCTTTGTATGAGCTAATATTGATCATCATCTTATTTAGAGTGTCATGGCTGAAAATGGGTCAAGCATCAATATGTTTACTATTGTTGATCATTGTTCTTGTTGTTAAAATTTGGCATTGATGTTGTCATTGATGTCAAAGGTTCTTAAGAAAGGTATTCATGAGGTCATTAAAGAATATTCTTTGTTGATAGCATCATTGAAAGGTATGGAACTATCTAATGATCATGTAATACTTATGAGTAAGGTATAAGATCTTCAAAAAGTGTTTCAAGGTCAGCTATTAAGTTTCAAGAGCTTGAGAAGCCTACTCATGAAACCGGTCATTACACAAAGAGACCTTGTGAGAAGGTATGAGCTTGGTGTCTTAGTGAGATGGATGAAAAAAGGAATAATAAGTTGTATGAGGTTATTTTAGCATGCATATGAGACATTATATCACTCATGATAATCTCAAAGTGAACTTACAGGGGTAGGACCTACAGACCTGGTATGTAACTAGACCACCTCTAGACCCTGCTTGGCCTAATGAGACATCATTATCTAGTGACAAAGCATATGAAGGATGTTTTAAAGTGTTTGATCATGTGAGATGTTGTGTGATCATGTGAGGTGGAAAGTTTATGAAAAGATTCTTTAAGGTTAGTTTCAAGGCCTAATATGGTTTACAGGTCAAGGTTTAAGCAAGCAAAGAGAGAGATGGTGGGAAAATGAGGTATGAGATTCAGATTTCATGATAAGAATGATCACATGAACATTTTTAGTGGTGTGATAGGTTATATTAGGTGTGTTTACCAATTCTAAGGTTAAATTTTTCAAGAAAAGGCATGAAAAGTAGTTTTGAGGTTTCTCGAGTGCACAGAATGAAGGGTTCTCAACCCAAGGACTTTCAAGTTTTCAACGGCACGTGTAATATCTACATGGGAACTTGAGATATTTATGAGATATGGGTAAGGCTCTTAGATAATATCTCTAGGCATTATTTTTGGAAATGAGTGGCAATCCTTTATGAACAATTGTTAACACCAGAAATAGTGTTAACCCTCTCTAAAACCGTAATAATGACCTAATGTGAAAAATATCATTCTAAAGTGAATAGAATGGATTAGATTGGATAGATTATATATTTTATAATATATTCAAATCTCTCATTCACCTCTAGGTGTGATTCATTTTTTAGGTGATTGGGTGGACCCTATAGGAAAAGCCTTATTTCTCAGAGATTTGTTATAGTTCTTAGAGTTGACCAAGTCAAAGTTGATAAACGGATGGAGGAAAAATATTGAGACCCTTATTTTATTTCCATGGTTTTTTTTGAGTATTTTCCATCCCTTAGGTGTTCTGAATTGATTATACAAGTTGACTTATCATTAACAGGCCTAATGGTACAAACAGTGAGAAAACTAGGTAGAAGTGAAAAGGTGATTAGGGATGTTTTATAATAGATTAGGGATGAATAAAAGTACATATATGTGATTTTTAATACCTATAATACATTTTAATATTTGATATAATATTTTTAGATCATTTTATGTAGCAAAAATTTGCTCTCAAATTGACTTGTCTAGCTTAGTAAGGTTTGTGTACAGTGAGGTCATGAGATTGGTCTGCAAGACCAATATTGCTATTATAGCCTATGATATATTTGTTAGAGGTTGTTCTAAGTATGTTTTAATATCATATTAATATATTATAATTTCTTTAATATTCTCTTTCATGTGTCATATGCTCATGTTTCCATGACTGTGTTTTGAGGCTAGTTGGCCACTCTGAGTGGGCTCTTTACAGAGAAGGGTTTGAGTCATTTTCCCCTGTATTGTGAAGTATAAAACACATATTTATGATATTAAGGTCATGAATCTTCTATATGTGTGATTTTATACCATGGTTTTTTTTCAAAATTATGTTTTTCATTCAGTTTTTCAAGACAATTGTTTTGGGTATGCACAGGACTATTGTGAATAGCATTTTGAGAAGAGGTTCAAATAGTGGTTGGACCTAAAAGGTGTTGTGAAGCCAAAGTGAATTTTTATAAGTTATATTTGAGTGACATATGATATTTTCCTACCATTTGATAATTTTGAGAGTGTTCCAAGGAGTTCAAAGGGTAACATGTGATAATGAAGGCCTAATTGAATTAGGTCTCTTTAAGGCCTAAAAGGGGTTTTAGTCTTATATGGTATGACCGACATATTATAATCATTTATTAATGTTTTTGGAATGATCCAAGGAATATTTTATTGAAAATATAAGTGGTAAATCATGTTTTTCTGACCAATAGATGTATAAATAAGAATCTAGTATAAGAACAAGGCCTAATAGGCCTAACTAGCTAGTTAACGAGTATGAGAGCTGAAGTGAAAGATATAGAATTTTAAAGAGATAAAATAGGTCTACTATACCATCATCAAGGTGAATTTAAAGTATCATGAATATCTTACATGGGTACTATAGATGATCATCAAGGTCAAATGACCTAATCTATCTTGAAGAGACCTAATTAAGTGAAGAAGGCTAGAGACTAGTTTGAGAAGGATAGAAGTGTGTAGAGCTGAAGAAGGAGATAATCATATATTGTATGAGAAATAAATTATTCCTAAGGTGATGAAATTTTTAAGGTGGTTGAGTTGGTTTTGAGTCATCTAAGGGGTTGGTGCCTCCTTGCAAGTGGGTACTTACAAAAGCCCAGTCAAGTTGGTGTTTGGCTAGTTGGGATTAGTGCTCCAAGTGAAGTTGGTGCTTCACTAAATATTAATGTTTGACTTATAGGATATTATTAAATTTTCATCATCAATGGGTTGTATTCACCTTGATTTTTTCCCACTCAAATAAGTGTTCTATGTGTTATGCTCATGGTTCATGCTCGTGGCTCTTAATGTGTTACTAGCTCACTAAATTATTTTGATAGTTCATGAATGATAAAGTAAAGTTGCAAAAGCTTTGAAGACTAATTAACTCCCCCCCTCTCAATAATTCTTATTTTAATAATTTTTATTAGAGTGTAGTCCTTTTATAAAAAGTATAACAACTTGAAAGTGATCATAAGAAGCACAATATGTCTTGTGATCAATAGGAAGAAGACAACATATATGATGAAGAAGTCTACTATGATAGTGAAGAAGGAGAAGCTAGATTAGACCTTTAAATTGAGCTCAGAAGTGGCCTCGCTGACTTGAAACATCAAAATAATACTTCAAGGATCTTAGGGATCAATTAGAAGGTGTCAACACAAGGTTTAAGTCAAAGGTAGTTGAGTATGACCAGTTAAGGATAGAGCTAGATTCTTTGAAGGTTGAGCATGAGTAACTCATTGAAAAAATGAGAAAGTTTGAGAGAGAGAGTGAGAAGTCAAGAAAATTCAAGAGTACTAACCTAAAAACACCAATCAGGTATCTCAATGAAATAAAATATAAGTCATCATGGAATCATGGTAAATACACAAATGTTGTTTGCTACATCTATCACAATATAGGACACATTACAAGATTCTGCTCTAAAAGAGTTAGAAGTTCCACAATATTTAACATGACATATGAATCTCCTATAATGCATAAAAAGAATCAAACATTATTATGGAAGCTAAATCAAGTTAGGATAGATTAGATTGAGCTCAAGAAGCAAGATGGACTATTTGCCAAGGAAGAAAAGAAAACCAAAGAGGACTCTATGCTAGCTCAAACTGCCTTTCACATTCAAGATGAAGGCATGAAATGGTATATAGATAGTTGTTTATCAAGCTAAATGATAGGATATAGAAAAAAGTTCATCTCTTTAAATAATAATGTTGAAGGAATAATGAGGTTTAGAGACAACACAACTACCAATATAGTTGGCAAAGGTGTCTTGACATTGGATAATGGAAAGACCAAGACAAAAAATTTGTTGTATGTGGAAGGTTTGAAACATAACCTGATTAAGGTAAGTCAAATATGAAATCAAGGACACACACTAACCTTTCATTATAGAGGGTGTGAGATAAGGAGAGCTAAATCAAGAAGGCTAATTGCCAATGCCAAGAGGATTGAGAATAACCTATATGTATTGAATGAGATCAAGAAGGAGAGATACTTCATGAGTAAGATAGATGAAAGTTGGCTATGGCATAGAATCTTAGGTCACCTAAAATTTGACAACCTAGTCAAGATTAGCACTAAGAAGTTTGTGAATAACATAGCTAAAATCACCAAACCTACAAATATAGTTTACGAGGCTTCTCAACATGGTAAATAGATTAGAAGAAGGTTCATGTCCAAGGAGTACTCAACCACAAGACCCTTGGAGCTAATACACATCAATATCTATGGGCCTACTAGAATTTAAATTATTTAAGGAGATACCTACTTCATGTTACTCATAGATGATTACACAATAATAACTTGGGTTGCATTCTTGAAATAAAAATCATAAGCTCTTGACAAGTTTAAGGCATTCAAGGATCTTGTTGAGAATGATAAGAATGGGAAGATCAAGTGCCTAAGATTTGATATAGGAAGAGGGTTTTGGTCTAGTGAGTTTGATGACTTTTATTAAGTCCATGGAATAAGGAGGCAATTCTTAGCAACTAGGACATCTCAGTAGAATGGGGTAGTGGAAAAGAGGAATGGGACAATTCAAGAGATGGATAGAACTATGTTAAATGAGTATATATTATTTGATGTATATTGGAGAGAAGAATTAAGAATTGTTGTCTAAATTTTGAATAGAGGACAGATAGGGACAAATGATAACAAGACTCCTTATGAACTATGGAAGGGCATACCTACCAATATGACACACATTAGAGTGTTTGGGAGAAAATGTTTCATCAAAAGAGATGATGAAAACTTGGGTAAGTTTGATTCCAAATTTGATGAAGGCATATTCTTAGGATACTCATCAATGAGCTTAGTCTATATATTTTATAACAAGAGACTACAAAATATAGTGGAAAACACTAATGTAAATGTTGATGAGACAAGGAAATTCTCATAGTCAAAGAATAATTTAGATATTCTAGACTTCAAGAATGAAGAGGGGACTATAGAGGTTGATGAGGAAGAAGAGGAAGCTGAAGAGAGACATGACTCAAAATTACTTTCAAGATAAATTCAAAGAGATCACCTTGAATCTCAAATCATTGGCAAAAAGAATGCAGGTATGCAAACATGGAGAAGACTGGTAAGTAATCTAAATCAAGAGAATGTTTCTCTATTATCCAAGATTGAACCTAAGAGTTTTATAGAAGCAAGAAAAGACAAAGTTTGGAGAGGTGATATGAATGAGGAGTTAGATCAAATAAATAAGAATGAGAGTTGGGAACTAGTTCCTCGGTCTAAAGATAAGAATGTCATTAGCACAAAATGGGTGTTTAGAAACAATTTGAATGAAGATGGAGAAGTCACTAGGAATAAGGCTTGATTAATATGCAAAGGATATGCACAATTTGAAGGGGTCAACTTTGAGGAGACATTTGCACTAGTATCAATATTGGAGGTCATCAGATTCAAAGGATTCAAGGTATACTAGATGGATGTCAAATCTACCTTTTTAAATGGGAATTTGGAAGAAGAAGTGTACATTGAGAAACCTAAAGGGTTATCACTATCAGATGACAAAGACTATGTTTGTAGGTTGAAAAAGGCTCTCTTTATGGTCTAAATCAAACTCTTAGAGTTTGGTATGCTATATTGGACAAGTATCTATTGGATAAAGGGTTAAAAAGAGGAGTTGTAGATAGTAATCTATACATCAAGATAGAAGATGATAATCACCTGATTGTTTTTATCTATGTGGATGACATCATCTTTGGTGGAAATAATAAAAATGTGATGAAGGAATTTATAGAGTTGATGAATAAAGAGTTTGAGATGTCCATGCTAGGAGAACTATCATTCTTTATTGGGTTGTAAATCACTCAATCTGAAAAAGGTATATTCATATCACAAACTAAATACATAAGAGAGATGCTGAAGAAGTTTGAGCTAGAAGATTGCAAGGTAGTTAGTACACCCATGACAATAGGATGTAAGTTGAGCAAGGAAGATGAGTCTTCAAAGGTCAATCAAACGTCATATAGGTCATTGATTGGAAGTTCTTTGTACACCACTACCTCTAGACCTGACATCATGCAAGTAGTAGGTCTTGTGGGAAGGTTTCAAGCAGATCTAAAGGAGAATCATCTGCAAGCAATTAAAAGGATACTTAGGTATCTCAAGGGGACTATGGAGTGTGGATTGTGGTATCCAAAAAGCAAGGAGTTCAATTTGGTAGCTTACATAGATGCATATTGGGTAGGAAGTATAAATGATAGGAAGAGTACCAATGGAGGAGCCTTCTTTCAAGGTGGGTGCCTAGTTTCATGGATAAGCAAGAAGCAACCATAAATATATTTGTCCACTTGTGAGGTTGAGTACATTGCAATAGTTTCATGTTGCACTTAGGTCCTATGGATGATATAGACCATAAAAGAATACAAGGTGGAGTATGATGGTCCTAGTCCTATCTATTGTGACAATACAAGTGCTATAAGCATCTCAAAGAAACCTATCATGCACTCAAGGACTAAACACATTCCCATCAAGTATCATTTTATAAGAGAGCAAGTAAGTTAATAAAGTGTCAAACTTGAATATGTTTCTACACAAGATCAGATTGTAGACATCCTAATTAAACCACTTCTAAAGGTAAATTTTGAACACCTAAGACAAGAATTAGGTGTAATTCCTACCCCTAGAAATCATTGAGAAAGTCAAGTACATAGGGGAAAATATTCATGCTTATTAGCTCCAAGAACAAGTGAGTTATTCCAAGAAGGTATGCACGGAAATAGTGAGAGCGTGTTTATGTTATGTCTCATAAACTTTTATGTCCTATGTGTTGAGTATTTTGGTTACAAGGAGTGTGATCTAAGGAGTTGCAAACATCACTTTGTCATTTATGTCAAAGAGAAAGAAAATACCAAAATAGGGAGATGAAAATGATTAACATACATTATGTTTTTCCATAAATGACAAAGGAGGAGATTTTTAATCATTATTTTTGTTGTTGAAATATGGCATTGATATTGTCATTGATGTCAGAGGTTCTTAAGAAAGGTGTTCACGAGGTCATTAAAGAATGTTATTGGTATATAACATCATTGAGAGGTATGGCACTATCTAAATATCATGTAATACTTATGAATAATGTTTAAGAGCTTAAATAATTGTTTTAAGGTTAATTCTCAAGTTTCAAGAGCTTGAGAAGCCTAGTCATGACATTGGTCATTGCATGAAGAGACCTTGTGAGAAGGTATGAGCTTTGTGTCTAGGTGAGATGGATGCATAGAGGCATAATAATTGGTATGAGGTTATTTTATCATGCCTATGAGACATTGAAGCACTCAATATAATCTTAGAGTGAACCTACAAGGGTGAGACCTATCGACCTGCCATGTAACTAAACCACCTCTAGACCCTACTTAGCCTAATGAGGCATCATGATCTATTGACAAGGAATATGAAGTATTTTTGACATTATTTGAGCATGTTATATGTTGTGTGCACATGTAAGTAAGGTGGAGAGTGTATGAAAAGAAGCTTGAAGGTCAGTTTCAAGGCTTAATATGGTTTACAGGTCAAGGTATAAGCAAGCAAAGAGAGAGACGGTGGCCAAGTGAGGTATGAGTTTCAGATTTCAAGATAATAATGAAAATGTGAGCATTTTCAGTGGTGTGATAGGTTTTTTAAAGTGTGTTAACCAGTTCTAAGGTCAAATTTTGCAAAAAAAAGGCATGAAAGGTGGTTTTGAGGTTTTTGAGTGCATAGAATGAAGGGTTCTCAACCCGAGAAGGACTTTCAAGTGTTCATTGGCATGTGTAACCTCTACATGGGAATATGATTTATTGAGGAGAGATGAAAAATGGTCTTAGATAAGATATCTAGGCATTAGTTTTAGAAATGAGGTGCAATCTTTTATGAACAATCATTAACACCAAAATAGTGTTAGCCCTCTCTAAAACCCTAATAATGACATGATGTGAAATATCTTGTTCTTAAGTGATTAGAATGGATTGGTTTGGATATATTATATATTTTATAATGAGCTTAACTCTCTCAGTCATCTCTAGGTTTGATTGGTTTGTTAGGTGAGTGAGTGTACCCTACAATAAAAGCCTTGTTTCTCAAAGATTTATAATAGTTCTCAGAGTTAACCAATTCAAAGTTGTTAAATGGATGGAGGAAAAATATTGAGAACTATATTTTATGTTCATGGTGGTTTTATAATCATGTTATATCCCTCAGGTGTGCTAAATTGTTCATACAAGTTGACCTATCATTAACACGCTTAATGGTGCAAATAGTAAGAAAACCAGGCATAAGTGAGAAGGTGGTTAGGGATGTGTTATCATGGATTAGGGATGAATAAAAGTGCATGGATATGTCTTTTAATTCCTTTAATACATTTTCATATTGGATATAATATTTTTATATCCTTATATATATAAAAAAGTTGCTCTCAAGTTGACATGTCTAGCTCATGAAGGTTTGTGTACAGTGAGGTCATGAGATTGGTCTGCAAGACCAATATTGTTGTTAGAGCTTATGATATATTTATTTGAGGTTGTTATGAGGATATTATAAGATAATATTCATACATTATAATTTCTTTATCATGTTATTTCATGTTTCATAAGTCCATGTTTCCATGACTGTGTTTTGAGGCTAATTGGCAGTTATCAGTGGACTCTTTGCAGAGAAGGGTTTGAGTCCTTTTTTATGTATTGTGAATTATAAAACACATAGTGATAATCTTAAGGTATTTTAGATTATGTATGTGTGATTTTTTTTGGTGGTTGTTTGGCAAAATTATGTTTTTTATTTAGTTGTTCAAGACAAAAAAATTGTGTATGCATAGGCCTATGGTGAACAGTGTTTTGAGAAGAGGTTCAAATAGTGGTTAGACCTAAAAGGTGTTGTGGACCTAAAGTGAATTTGGATAAGTTATATTTGAGTGACATATGATATTTTCCTTCCATTTGAGAAGTTTGAGAGTATTCCAAGGATTTCAAAGGGTAACATGTGCTAATGAAGGCCTAATTGAATTAGGTCTCTTTAAGGCCTAAAAGGGGTTTTGTCATATATGCTATGACCAAAATATTTTAATGTTTTATTCATTTTTTGGCATGACCTAAGGACTATTTTATTAAAAATATAAGTGGTCAAGTATGTTTGTCTGACCACTACATGTATGAGTAAGAACCTATTATAAGAACAAGGCCTAATAGGCCTAATTGGCTAGTTAGTGAGTATGAGAGTTCAAGCGAAAGATATAACATTTTGAAGAGATAAAGGAGGTCTCTTAGACCATCATAAAGGTGCATAGAAACTATCATGAAGATATGATAGTGGTATTGTAGATGACTATCAAGGTCAAATGACATAATCTGTCTTGAAGAGACCTAATTAAGCGAAGAAGGCTAGAGACCAGTTTGAGAAAGATATAAGTGTATAGAGATGAATAAAGAGTTCATAATATATTATATCAAAAACAAAGGGTTATAAAGGTGATAAAAAATATTAGGTGGTTGATTTAGTGCTGAGTCATCTAGGGAGTTGGTGCCTCCTTGTAAGTGGGAACTTGTAAAAGCCTAGTCAAGTTGGTGTTTGGCTAGTTAGGGTTGGTGCTCTAAGTGAAGTTGGTGATTCACTAAATATTGATGTTTGACTTATAGGACATAGTCCATTTGCATCATCAGTGGGTTTTCTTCCCCTTGAGGGTTTCCCAATCAAATAAATATTCTATATGTTATGCTCTTGTCTCATGCTCATGGCTCTTAATGTGTTGCTAGTTCACTAAATTATTTTGATAGTTCATGAATGATAAAGTAAAGTTGTAAAAGTTTTGAATACTATTTCACCCCCTCCCTCTTATTCATTTTGCTTCCAAAAACTATGACACTTCTATATCACTTGGGTTATTTAGATCAGTATATTTATCTGATATACATAATTATTCATGGCTTTAGTGGCCATGTCTAGTGCTCCATTGGAGAGATCATACTTCCATTACAAGTTGGGTCTGCACATGTGGCCACTAGATTCTTAGTTTTACCTAGTGCTGACACATTTGATATGTTATTGTGTAGGCCTTGGATACAATAGCTTAAAGCCATTCCATCCACCGTACATAGATGTCTTAAGTATATATATGCTAATCAGGTGGTTACACTAGAGGGCCTTACATATGAGTGTTATTTACCTATTCCACAACCAATTACATAGTAGCCACTAGTCATAGATCCAGTCATAACTTCCATTAACACACCTAAAATATCATTTCAGCCACTAGTTTAAGTGAGGTCTACTCTTATAACATTACCATGTACACATACTCTCCCATGGAGGCCTTTATTAGAGTGACCCCTGCATCAAACACATGTTTTGGATTCTAAAGATCCTCTCTCTATCCCATTGCCATCTAGATCAGTGTTAGAGTATAGAGCACCCATGCCAATCATAGATTATTCTACTGGATGGGTCCTCAAGAACCCCATAATTCATAGGCCTATTTAGTTAACTCCACATATTCATATCCCCACTCCATAACTAGTTTTAGCTATAGATTACTAAGTACATCTTGTTCAAAAATCTTAGATACCTCCTCACACAACACGTGTAGTCACTCTTCCTTTATTTGATATAGGCCACCTTGATAGTTATGTTATTATGACACTCATCGGTTAGTATTTTCCTCTCTACTTGTACATAGTTTCGTTTTCATGTTGCTTGTACATAGCTTATACTCAAAAAATACAAAAACATTTAAATATAACTTAGAAAGTACAAATTTTAGATTGTATGCATTTCCATGTTTACATTCATTCTATTTTTTAGGTACTACATATGCTATCTATGTTAGTGTATTTGATTTTATCATACATACATGCTCCACTTATTTTATTTGAGTGTTCATAGATCATTACAAGACTCGGGTCCATCATACAGATCTAGAGTTGCTATTATTTACCCATTGGGGCACATACATAGATACACAGATTCAACATTGATACATTCACCCACTGGGGACATTATAGTACACATTTTATAATTTTGTAGGTTATATCATTCTATACTACACTGATGTTTTATTGACTACTACTACTATAGACTCAACTTAAGTAAATCTTTGTTCTTATATGGAATTCTACCCCATGTTCATGTATACTTTCATTTCTAGCTTTCCTCATTTAGATTTGATTGTGTCTTTTGGCTCCTAAGTCTACTCAAAATCATTTGAATATGTCATTATTATATGGCTCTAAGCCCCTTCCTTCATTGTATGTATGCTTTGGACATGTGCTCATGTCTTTATGTATGCATTCTTGATTGTGTATGTAGACATTTGAACATTTCCTTCCATGTGGCTCTAAACCAACCTTGTTTTCTCTTTGTGTATGTGTATATTTGAATGTGTCCTTGTATGCATTACTTTATCTAACTTAGTGACATGTGACCATGTCCTTTGTATTATGGCCCCTTGACCTACTTTGCATGCCTCATGTGTTTGTATGTATGATTTCATGTCGGCATCATTTCCATGACACTTATCTCTTGCTTATTGTTTGCACACCCAGTTTGTGATGCCATGAAGGGCCTAATGCATCGCCCCTTCCTTATTGGATGCCTTGACGGACATCATGCCCCATCCCCCAAGTAATTTACGCATATTATATCTATATATGTTGTTTATATACATTATTACATCGTTATATCTATCTTCACAACCTTGTGAATGCTAGATCTAGCATGCAACCTACATTACCAACTTATACTCAATCAAATTTTATTTTCTGATGTGATGTATACACATTATATTGGTTTATCATGCAGATATCATATATTCTTAGTCTAACACAAATGATGCATACCTTTTATTTTGAGGACAATTATTATAAAGGTTTAATAACTCCCCTCAAAAGAGGGTACAATCATAGGGATTTGTCATAAATATCAAGCCATCGTAGTGCACTCAAAACATAGTTTTTAGCATGCTGACACAATTTACAAAGCCCAAACTTAGGAAAATATAGTGAAAAATAGTCACACCCAAATCAGCCTTAGTTTTACATAAAATAAACACATTTGGTTAATAACACGACATAGAAGACACTAATATAATGCACTATTATCCAGGGAACCATGCTACTATAAAGTAGCCCCAAAAATAGAAAATTCTAGAATTTATAAAAAGGTACAACAAGTACAGTCTAGGTTTGCACAATTTCAGTCACAGATTATTAGATATGATCAATATATACTTAATTTTTACATAGAATTACATAGGTTTGCTTCAATTAGGGGCATCATGCATGACATGATCACTCCCATTTCAATTTAAAATATGCATAGATACATATTACTATAACTCAGTCCAAAATCCATATGCACATATATTATAATTGGGGGCACGTGCCTAGCACATTGTTTCTATGTGCTCAATTTTCCACTGATTACTCAGATGGAATGACAACTCTATGTTGTATACTCTAGACACCATTTTCACCAATTTTGTACCAGGTTTACACCAAATTGATGTCTCATTTAGTCTACAGTAGTTAGCATTCTCGAGTGGCCTAGAGTTATTTTACATCAATGTTTTCAAGTGGCCCCTGAGCCATTTTATGTTCATAGTTCCCAAGTGGCCTAGAGTTATATTTCACAGCTTCATGACACCAATTTCAATTTCATCTTCTTCTATTAAACAAGGGTAGGCAATGATGGAGTCAAGGCTGACTTGAGTTCTTAAACCACCTACATAGGAGGGTTAGATAGCTCATTAGTCTAATATAAGGTATTCACATATTATGATCCACCAAATAGGGGTGGGAAATGATGGATTTAACACCAGCATAAGTTTTTGATCCACACACACACAAGGATTGAATAATCCATCAGCTCAACCCAAGTTATTCATCATTTGATCACTATCTAAATGCCCACACATGATGTCATTAGGTTTTTACATTCATTCACAAACCTAAGGAGGTGTATTCATTCCTTTCCTTTTTCTCTCATCTCTTTGCTCAGTTTTGTCTTTGATTTTGATAGTTTTAAGTAAGGATTGATTCATTCATGTTTCATTTGTAGGATATGCAATGGAGAACTCTTCATAAACTCAAACCCAAATTCATGGACTTCACCTCATAAGTCATTTAAGTATGTTTATTTTTCCTTTATCCTTGTCATTTTACTTTGCTACATTTCTATAATAAATGGTATAATAAATGGGGGGCAAATGTAGTCATCTAAAATGTCATTTTAGTGCAATGAGTGTCACTTGAGACCACCTTGTCCTTAGCTAAGCCCTAGACCCATCTTAGGGCCTCACTTATCATTTTCCATGTTTTGTGCAAGTCTAACCCATCCCCAAATATACCAAATGAGGCAATGTGCCTTCACATTGGCACCCATGTCCCTTTTTCACCCATTCATGCCACCTAATCATTAGCATGCCCCATTTATACTATAGTGCACTATGTTATTAACAAAGGGGTAGCACAAATGTTTCCTTACTCTTTTCACCCCCAATAGATTTCTTTTTGTTTATCAAAGCACCATAGGGTAGGCCTAGACCCATTTCATGTCCCGACAAGCACCATAATGTTATATATAGACCAATTTCATTCATTTATCCCATTGATGGAAATATTTTGGGGTTTTTATTGTTATTATAGCTTTGGCACTGAAGTCTAGCCAAAAAAACTAGTGCACTAGCCCTTTCATGCAAGACTGTGGTCTTGTGCACTCAATCAAAGTGCAAAGTTAGAGACCAATTCCCAAAGGTTTTATTACCTAGTAATGTTAACTTAGCCATATTCTTCCTTTATTTATATAATTAAATAGATATTATATAAAAACATAGATAAATTACTTTGATTTTAGGACTACTAAGCTCGACCATTATGATTACATAGACTAATGTCATTTTAGTTTAGAGTTGTTACTTTAGAAAAAAGAAAGATAGGTTATGCTCTATTCTAAGTTCCAATCACTATGTTAGACTTAACACAACACAACCATTCATCATGAACATAAGAAGTTATATCATATCCATATTATATATTAAGCATAAACATCAAAATAAGCAATAATATGTATTCTTGTTACTTTACAACAGGGGTATTTATAATTGCTTATCCCTCACCAAGTGTTTGCAATATTAATGACAAGAGTAACTATGCAAAAAACTCTCAAGAGACTAAGATTCATGGTGTTCATCTAACTAACCCCTCTTAAGGACCCAAACCTTTATACCCCTATATACTCATACTATGTTATATCCTTGTTGCTATATGTTCATCTCCTTATGGGCCAATGCAAAAATTTTGAAGAATGAGGTTTGGGTGACCTTTGAGAATCACTACTTAACCATTCCTGCTTCTCATGTGCTTCCCATGTCTTTCACTATTGTTTCAAGTACTATGCTCATGATTTTCTTGTGATTAAATCTCCTTTGACTAGGTCCTCATGCACTAGTGCTTCTACTCCCATCAAGTTTTGTGCCATATACTTTCCATGCTATGGTCCTTTTGGATCATGTTGGTTACATGCTAAAATGGACAAACACTTAGCTAAAAAATTGGGGCAAACATCAACCCACACTATGCTCTTAGTCTATCTTGGACTAAGTCTCACTAGCAACTTCTGCCAAAAATTTAGGACTTATCTACTTAATCCACTTCTTCACATTATCCCAATGTAATAATGTATCAAGTATCTTGGTAGTTATTTCATCTACAACCTCCTTGTAATTCTTCATCTCCTTGGGTTGGAAAGATATCTCATTGGCCTTCTTGACCAATTTATCCAGGGTTGCGGTGGCATCTTTCTAAACATCTTCAAGTGTTGAGACTTCTTTGACAACCTATACTTCGAGGGATACAAAACTTGCATTCAATTGTTAATGGTGTGTGTTGACCATTTCTTCCATCATCTCCACATCCTTGAATATTTTGTCTCATTCAATACAATCTCTTATTAGGAGTGCAACATCAACCATATGTTGCCTATGGGATTCTTCTACTTCGAGTTGAGCCTCTAAGATCTTATTAGGTCATGTCAATCATTTAAAAATTCCATCCAAAATGGGGATGACTTACCCAATTTTCTCTAAGGTGTGCTTTCAGACTTTTACTACCTTGGTGAATAGCTTCACTAGCTCTAGTCCCTTGTCTTTCGGTATAAGCTACTCTTTGCAACCTTTTAATAGGAGGTTCACCAAAGTTTCTAATTTGCCTATGGCATACCCATCAAGAGGTATGTCATCTACTAGCACGAGATCATGTTCCAAAATTATCTTGTAGAGTTTTAATGTTTTGGTACGTAACCTCTAAGGCCATCTTCAAAAATGTTATGCTTGCTTGTAGAGGGGTGATGTTTTGGGGATCCACCCACAATGGTTTTGGTAGTGTAAGAACCTCAGGTCCTAAAAAAAGGCTATCTTGGGGAAGCTCAAAGGCATGCTCCTCATTATACATGTCTAATAAAAATGACACTTGTTTTTTTTTTATTTCTAGAGTTACATCATGAAGAATGAAGTGTGGTCATAGATAAAGTATCTTGTCAGGGACACTTGCTTGATATCGTTCATGCAAATTTGTATATGCATCAATAGTAGGTTCTTATACAAACCCAACTAGATGTTTTCCTTTATTTGTGTCACAATCTAGGACCTTGACTTCTACATCGATAGCCATAGAAGTGCTACCAATGACCATTTCACTCATTTCTTCTTCCTCACCATCTTCCTCTTCACCATAGAGTAGTTCAACATCAAGTGGTGATTCATCAAAGGTGGCCTCCTCCTTCCATACTAGGGAGGGTGTCTTCTTAGAGTCACAATCCAATGCTTCCACGTATACTAGAGGGACTTCCTACTTGGGTGTTTTTTTTATGGCCCATTACTATGCAATTCCTGAAGTAGACACTTTTGGGGGAGATGGAGTTGTTTTAGGGGGTGAGGGAGGAGTTGGAAGAATATGTGGAGGAGAGGGTAGAGGTGGAGAGTGGTGGTAATTTAGGTGGAGATGGTTAGGGAGGTAAAGGGCATGCTGGAAATAGGAATAATAGATAAGGGTGTAGTGGAGAAGGACGAGGTGGGGAAGGGTAAGGAGGAAATGGGCATGGAGGAGATGGAGGGCTTGGTTATGGATCTTGAGTAATCTTTTGCCACATTTGCGGTACCTATTGACCACTTGCATTGGCATCATGCTTAGCCCTCTTCTTCTTATTAAATGGTGGAGCTGATGGGAGATTTTCCTTAGGGTCTCTGCCCTTTGGATCCTTTCAGGGGTGCATCATATAAAACAAGTTGTGTACTTGTTCTCCCATCATTATCTAATTGACCTTTATGTCTATCAAGTACATCTCCTTCTTCTCTCGATAGGACTTCTTACTTCGATAGACAAACATTTTTTAGAGGGTATGAATCTCCAAATCAATCTTCTTAGCTTCTAAAGAAATGGGCTACACATCAAAGATCTAATTCATGGAGTCGATAAAATACCACACCGATAAGGCATATGATAACTTCAACCATGCAAAAAGTTCTCTAACAGGGATCATCCTGATGCACGTGAGGGAAAAGTGATGCTTCACTATAAATTATGCTTACTTAATAGCTAAAGGGGGCAGATCCTTGGGGATGCACCATTCATTCCCGAACACCTCTTTCATGCCATCGAACCAATATTTTATTTTTATTTTATAGGAGGGGGTTATGTGGCCTGGGTATGTGAACACCTTATAAGGCTTGATAGGGGACTTATGCTCGAGTGGGTATGCCCATTTTAGTGCTCCTAAGGTATAGTCTTATACATCGATCTCATTAAAAACCATCAATAGAAGGAACACACCCCATGGAAACATATGGTTGGGTGTTTAATGGGTATTCTCGGCATCCTCTATAATCTTTCAAATCAAATACATAACCCAATTATATTTAAAACCCTGAGTGACTTGGTGGGCAATGTAGAGGTATGCCATGTCAACCTCATTCCAAAATTTTGTCC
This sequence comes from Torreya grandis, assembly GCA_037957365.1. Classification (NCBI taxonomy): domain Eukaryota; kingdom Viridiplantae; phylum Streptophyta; class Pinopsida; order Cupressales; family Taxaceae; genus Torreya; species Torreya grandis. Next base: position 1,214,713 of record JARHVA010003610.1, read on the forward strand.
CACTAATCTTGGTCATGATGATCCACACCGTAAATCAGAGGGAAAGATCCTACATGTTCTTTATATGCATGGCATGGCCTTGCTTTTGGCACATCAATGTTGTGGTGATCTGTTAGACCTCCTCAATGTCTATCAGGGCAATAACCACATCTAAACTTGATCACTGTAGTATCGATACCTTACTTATTCTCTTGGACATGATTTTCATATTATGCCTGATAAAGTAGATATAGTCCTCATAGATGCACAAAAAAAGAACTTGATCACCTCTATGAGTTTTCAAAAATAAGGCAAGTTGAAGAGTTGGAATAACCTAGTAGCATCTATCATGTTGAATATCTTTAGGTCATACACCAACTAGTTCTTAGTGTTTTGGCACTCGACCTTTATAACCATTTTGTAATTCACCCTCATTCCTAAGTTGGTGATAGTTGTAGTTGAAGATTATGCAAGAAGGCACCTTGGAGACCTAATTATTTGCATGCAACACCAAATCTAGATACTGCAATTCCTTAATCAATAGAGGTGGTGGCGGGAATGATTAAGTTTTCTTAGCTTATTGTACCATACTTGTTTCCTCCCTTTCTATGTACTGAGCTTGTTCTTTTGGTGTCTCCTATTTAATAAAGACTAATTCTCCTCTAAGTACCTCCTCTTCTTCTAGTATCATGGGTAATGGATCAGCTCTTGAGGCCTTTCTCTTAGGCCACATTACCCTTCAAGGAGCTCAAGGGTTGATGTACAACTATCTAATGTTTCCAAATGAATACGTGATTGTAGTCAAGGACTTCAGATTTTTGAGCTTGAATTCCCTCTAATGGTGGACTTTTATAACCTATAACCTATAATCTTTCTATCATGGTGATGTCTTGAAGTTCCCTTTGATTTTCACTTTTAGTAGTAGATTGACGCTTATCTCAATACCTATCTCAACTTGTGTTTTCTCATATTCTAGCTCTTGATTCAATCATTCACTCCACTCTCAACTCTGGTAATCTCTTTGTTCTTAGTGCTTTGGCTTTGGTAATTTGTAAACAAATGCTTAATTAAATCATAAAAATGAGCTTACTTCTCTATTTATCGCAAGGGTTCAACACAATTACTATTCCTTTCTCTTCACCCATCACTTCTTGTCATCAATGTGCTCTTTAATGGCCACTGCTCTTTGATTGTCATTCCTAGTAATTAATGCTTTTAATAGTATTATCACGTCACACCATTGGCATAATTCTCACCATTACTATTATTTTCTACATTAATGGCACATCTTGTCTCATGATTTCTTTTGAGGTGGAGGACAGTTGTGTCTCGCACTTTTCTTGGAGTGGAAGATAGTTGTCTCTTTTGAATTCTCAAACTTATGGTAAGAACACTCTATCCTTAGACTATGTAGTTTGGGTGCCTTAAATAACTTGTGCACCTTAATATCCTTGTACCTTAAATAACTTATGTGCCCAGGCACTTTATGCACCTATGTATTCATGTGGCTAAATTTTAATTATGAATTTATAACTCTTATCATGACCAAGATCAGTGGGACTAATCATTGGAAGGAGGTTGACATGGTGCACATTTATATTGCCCACTAAGTCACTCAAAATTTGAAATATAGTTGGGCGATGTATTTTAGCTAAAATATTGTAGAGTATGTTGAGAAGACCTATTAAACACCCAACCATAGGTTTCCATGGGGTGTGATCCTTCTATTGATGGTTTTTGATGAGATCGTTATACTGGACTACACCTCAAGAGTGTCCAGTGTGTTGAAGATCTTTAGGTCATACACTAACTAGTTCCTAGTGTTCTGGTGCTTAACCCTATAATAATTCTATAGTTCAACCTCATTCTTAAGTTAATGATGGTTGTAGTTGAATATTGTATAGTAAGGCACCTTGAAGACCCAATCTATGCATGCAACACTGACTCTGGATATTGCTTTTCCTCAATCAATAGAGGTGGTAATGAGGATGATTGAGTTTTCTTAGATTATCATGCCATACTTGCTTCCTCCCTTTCTATGCATTAAGCTTGCTCTTCTGGTGTTTCCTCTCTAATAAAGATTAGTTCTCCTCTAAGTACCTCATCTTCTTTTGATATCATGTACAATGAATCAGCTCTTAGGGCATTTCTCTTAGGCTGCATCACCCTCTAGGGAGCTTGAAGGTTGATGCATGAGCATCCAACATTTCCAAATAAATACATGATTATGATCGAGGACTTTGGCTTTTCAAGTTTGAATGCCCTTAAATGGTAGACTTCTATAACCTGCAACCTATAAAATCTCTATCATGGTCATGTCCTAGAGTTCCCTTGAGATTAAACTTGATGGAGTGGATTGATGTTTGCCTCAATACATATTTTAACTCATGTTTTCTCATATTCTAGCTCTATATTCAATCATTCACTCCTCTCTCAACTCTAGTAATCTCTTTGTTCTCGGCTCTTTGGCTTTTGTAATTTGTAAATAAATGCTTAGGTAAACCATTAAAATGATCTTACTTCTCCATTTATAGGCGTACAAGGGTTCATCAAAATTACTATTCCTTTCCCTTCACCCATCACTTCTTGTAATAAATGTGTTCTTTAATGGTCATCACTCTTCAATTGTCATTTCTAGAAATTAATGCATTTAATGGTACTGTTACATCATGCCATTGGCATAATTTTCACCATTACTATTCTTTTTCACATTAATGGCACATCATGTCTCACACCTTCCTTTAAGGTGGAGGAAAGTTGTGTCCCATGCTTTTCTTCGAGTGGAAGATAATTGTTTCTTTTGAATTCTCAAACTTATGGTGGGAACACTCTATCCTTAGGCTATGTAGTTTGTGTGCCTTAAATAACTTGTATTCCTTAAGATTCTTGTGTGCCTTAAATACCTTGCATGCCCATACACCTTGTGTGCCTATGTAATTCATGCACCTAACTTTTAATTAAGAATTTATATCTCTTACCCCACACTAAAAATGAGTCTTGGTCCTCCATGAAAAGACAAAAACCCAAAGATAATTACATTAAAGAAATGTTGCATGCAATAACGACAAAACTTTTATTGAAAAATAGGAAATCCTAAACTAATGGCATAAGCATTATTATGTTACAAAAAGTTTTACTCAGAAGTGAAATATAGCCAGAGCCAGCTACCATTGTAATGCCTAGGAAGGAACTGGCCATCCAGCCTTTGTTACTGATAAGCCCCACATAGTCAAATGCTATGGATGATAAAAGGACCATCCTAATGAATCCAAATTTTTCTTGAATGGTGCACAAACTTTGAGTCATATATCAAGACCTTCATTTTAGGATAAAGTGTTTTGTGCTTTATGTGGCAATCATGCCATGCTTTTTGTTTGCACTTTTCCACATTTTAACTCTAATGGGCGAGGAATCAAGATTCATCAAGCTATAACAAAGTATCTATTCATGTTTTCAAGGATGAATCTTCACTCATTTGCCTGATGCATGTAATATGAAGAGACGACACCAAGAATTCAACTAGAAGGACTGGTTTTTTTCCATATACCAAATTGAATGGGGTGCTTTTGTTCATGTGCTTGTAAATTATTCGGTAAGGCCACAGGATCATAGATACCCTATCATTCCAGTCAGTTTAACCAATGTTACAAATCTTTAGCAGGGTGGTGCTTAGGATCTTATTGAATGCCTTGATATTGCTATTGTCTTGAGGGTGGTATGATATCATTTTGTGGAGTGCAATCATGAAATCATTCGATAAGACATGAATTGTTTCATTTAGGAAATGAGTCTTGTGATCACTAGTGAAACCTAATGGGAATCCAAAATGAGTTATGATATGTTCCCAAATGAATAATGTAATAGTGGTAGTAGTATAATTATTTGTAGGAGTAGTTTCATCCTAGTGCGTGAGATAGTTAGTTGTTATGATGATATACTGAGAACCCATTCTTCATCCAGCTGAAGTGATGGGGTTGACAAAATCAATGGCCCATTTCATAAATGGTTCTTGAGAAGGAATTGGTCATAAAGGCATGGCATCTCATTGATTTGGTTTTCTTATGCATTGACATATGTCACATTGTCTAACATATGCCTTAGCATCTCAAAAAAGGGTAGGCCACCATAATCCAACTAGTAGAATTTCATGCACGATAGCCTCTCTGGAATAGTGTCCTCCAACAATACCTCATGAACTGATTAAAGGACCTCAGAATGCTCATGTTGCATGACACATCATGAAAGAACCTCAACATGATTGAGATTGTAAAGATATCCTCCTATGAGTTGAAAAGATGTAGCACAAACAGTGAGTTATTTATTGGCTTGGGGGGTGAGAGATTCAAGCACTAAGCCAATGGTTAAAAAGGTGGCAATATATTTGGGTTCCTCAGGTATATGAGTAACACAAAAAATTTAAACATCATGTAAGGCATCTTTGATAGAGTGTGATGGCTCTTTGGACTCAATTCAAGATAGATGATTAGGTCCACAATAAGCTCTTCCAGGTTTGCACATGATGGAAAATTGGAATTATCGAAACAATATTATCCAGTGATAGATTCATCCATGTAGGATAGGTTTGTTTACTAAGTACTTCAAGGCCTCATGATTTATATAAAATACAAAGGATGTTGTCAATAAATACTATTAGAAATTTTGTAGAGCGTAGACCATGGACAATGCTTCATGCTCCATGGTGGTGTAATTCCTCTCAGCTAGAATGAGTTTTCTACTAGAAAAATAGATTGGATTATTAAGGTGACCTTCCCCTAGTTGTACAAGGATTACACTAACTACCATTCTAGATGCATCAACATGGATGTGAAATGGTTGTGTCTAATCTAGAAATTGGAGAATTAGAACAGTCACTAGCTTGTCCTTTAAAGTTTCAAAGGCTTCTTGATAGGAGCCATTCCATATAAAGTGATTGTTATGCTTTAGAAGTTCCTCCAAGGGTGTGGCAATCTTTGCATATCCATGGATGAATTTTCTATAATAATTGGTATGTATAAGGAAGGCATGGACCTTCAACTGAGACTTGGGTACTGGGAGTCGAAGAATAATGGATACCTTTGTTGGGTCTACCAAAATTCCATATTTATAGATAATGTGTCCTAGTAGGACACCTAAAGGTGTAGCAAATAGGTACTTCTTTAAGTTTAATGATATTTGTAATACTTGGTAGTGCTCAATCATGAGGCTTAGGTTAGAATAATGGTCCTTGACCAAGCCATAGACTGTCCAATCATCCAAAAAGACTTGAAGAAACTTATGGATGAAATCCTTAAAGGCTTCAATAGTTATCCATGAGAACATAGCTGGTGCATTATTTAACCCAAAGGGCATGACAATATATGTGAAGGATCCCCATTCAATGGCAAATGTAGTCTTCAGTTGGTCTTCTTCAGCTATCTAGACCTGATGGTATCTCAAGAATCCATTTGTGAAGGTATATATCTCACAACCAACAACACCTTCAAGGATTTCCTTCATGAAAGGTGTTGGGAAAGGATCGATAACACAAGATGCATTAAGTACTTGATAATCCATGCAAATATGGATGCATCCATATTTATTAATACTAATCACCATGGGGCTAACCCATTTAGATTCATCAATGGGGGTGATTACTCCAATGTGCAACATATTGTACATTTCCTCTTTGATGTGTGCTCATAGATTGGGATTCATTATATATGGTCTTTTTTAGACTTGTTGAGCATTGTCAACCAGTTTAATATGCATTTTTCCTAAGGATGGATGAATTCCTTTCATCTCACTATAGATTTTAAGAAATACATCTTAATATTTTTTAATAGCTCATATATTTTTAAAGTTTTAGCATCAATCCAGTAATTACCCATAGTAGCCATCTTTGGTTCTTGCTCCATGTCGATGTTGTGTTGGATGGTCTAAATTTTTCCAGAGTAAGGGTTGTCTATATTAGCATTAGTATCACAAATAACTCATGTGCCATAGTCCATAAGAACATCCAAATGATTTGTCAAAGGGTCAAGTGGATTGGATCCTTAACCTTTTTCTATGTGAAACACTAGATTTTGTTTTCCTAGACGTATCTCTTCATGCTTGTTCTGATCAAGGACTGGTTCTGGCATAGCAATAACTTATGTTGATAGTTCATTAAAGAGATGAAAAGGTTGTTTAATAACATGATGAATATTTATTACATGATATTCAATGGGTCTCAAGTCACTAATAATTGCTTCATGTATGTCTTGGAGGGTGAAGCATAAATCCATCCTTGGAGAAGAATAAAATAGGGATGATTTCATGTTCTCCTTCAAAAGATGCCAAAATTGAGTTCCCATGTGTCATTTTTCATGAACATACCATGCTCATTCTCATGTTCATAAAGTTTCATAGAAGTCATACACCCACAAGCACTCTAGTAGGTATGACTCTTCATTTTTCCACATTTTCTCATAAGTTTCTATATGGGGTTCAAGTACTAGTACTCCGCTATAATTGATTGTTCCTCTAATTTTGTTGTCATGATGGAACCAGTGATGTAAGGCAGAGCATACTTGGTCCCACTAAAAGAGTCATTCATGATGGGTTCACCACCATCTTGTAGATGTACCATCAAAGAGATGAGCCAAAGATTGAATACGATCAGTGTCATTGTGATAAAATCCATTAAAGCATTAGACAAAGTTGTGGACTTCCATTTATCCATATAAGTGTAGAGCCTCACGATTATTTATAAAGGTGCATCTAATATTGGTCCCCTCATGACTTATTCAATAATAAGGTGAACAAACTAGTGATATTGACAAAACTGGCATGGAATGATCTCTCGACTTCCAATGGCACTACACACTCTTTCAGTGAGGTCATAGTTGCTATGTGACCAATAATTGCAAACATTATTTATAATGTCAGAGAGGGACTGAGTGTCCATCCATCAAAGGATACTATCAGAATTAGGATCATGTTGCTCATCATCCCTAGTAGTGACATTATAGATGTGGTTTATATCTTCTTCCACATTAGCAGGTTCAACGTATGGGGGCTCATGTGTTTGATCAAGAGGAATAACAATGCACTGATCGACATTCTTAAAATTGTTGTAACACTTTTTGAAACTTAAATCTGCATTGTTTTCATAACACCAAGGTCTCCCTAATAAATCTGGCAAGTCATTGACCTCTGCTAATTCAAGAACTTTAAAATTAGCTTTAAAGGGTACTTCAAGTATTTCAACCATTGCATTCTTGAGAACTCCAATTGGTAGAGCAAAATATTTATTGGCCATAAATAGTACATACAGTGAAGGATGTAGTGTCAGACTAGCCATTTGGTGCCATTTTTCCTTCATGAGAATGTTAACTTTAGTGTTAGTGTCAACTAGGATGTCCCAAATTACCTAACCATCAATGGTAGCATTTACTAGTATCTCTTTATCTTTAGGTGGTATATGAGGAATATGGGTATCTTGCCACCGAGCATGATTCAATCAACAATCCTTAATCTATCAATTCACTAGAGATTGAGCATCAATTGGTGTTTTTATCTGATTATTAAGCCAAATGCTTAGTTGTAGAATGATGTTTTCATCCAATATATGCTTGCAAGGTTTCTTAAAGTCATCTCGTGCCCCAGTTTGTGGCTTTGCTACCTTTTACAAATCAATATGCTACATTATTTATATCTTTGAGAAATTGGATTTATCCTTGTATTTATTGCACTAACATCATAGTGTCCTTGAGCACATCCTTCTATTGATGGGCATCAGGATACTTCCTCGCTCATGGTTTTTCATGTTGTACCTTCTTATTGGGAGTAGATATGGATTGCAATTATCCTCCACTATGTGTAGTGATATTTACTTACTATGTTTTTGGGGTGGTTGAATGTGCACACTAATGTGGTTCCTTAACTCATATCATGTCGAAACCCTTTTCATTTTTATCTTTAGTGATAGTTGTGTACAAATCAGGGCAAACTTCCAGTCGATGGTCCTTTTTGCAGAAAGCACATATAGGGTAGTCTGAATAATTTATTTGGTAGTGGTCTAGGGACCCATACTTATAACATGTTCTCAATGAAAAACAACTAACTCCTCATCCTCATCCTCTACCTTGGCCATGATAGCCATCATTATCCTGATTATTAGTTATAGAGCTTTGGCATGTACCAGATACACCTGCTTCATGAATATCACTAATTAGTTGACAATCATTAGTGTGGTGAGTGTAATCATTGCATATTTTATAATAGAGAGACACCTTTGAGTGTGTTTCTTACTGTAAAAGTGGAGAAGAGCATGCATCATGCTCTTCATGATAGATTTCACATGATTAATTTAGTATAACATGAATGTTCTTGCATGGGCAATTACTTTGGGTATGTTCTTAAGACTCGTAATTAGTGCACCAAAGACCACTATGAGTTGTGTGTGCATTATTTGTAGTTAATTTCTCAAGTTGTGATGCCTTTGAAGCTATTTGGGCTTCCATGAAAGGATTGATCCTAGTCTCAATACTACTAATCACTTTAGCACATAGGGCAACTTATAAAGCCTCATACAGGTTAGTGAAGGTCTTTTGGGATATTATTCATCAGAAAGGTAATAACAAACATACCATAAACCATTGTGCATGCTAAATAATGTTGATTTCTAATGATAACTTTGATAAGAGTTTTTTGAACCTAACATCATACTCTTGTACACTTTTAGTAAGTTCCTATTTTATGTCCTTCAATGTAGCTCTACTTTGTCATTCAAATTCAGGAATATGAAATTCCTGAAGGAATGCCATTTTAAGTTGATCATAATCCAACACCACTTGTTGAGGGTCAAATTTTTTATACCATTTATGTTCTCACTCCAATAATGTAGTTGTGAATTGGGTGGCTTTTCTCTCAAAAGAAGTGATACCTTACACCTACCATATGAGTTTGTATTTATAGACGTGTTCTGTAGCATTTTCCATGCCTCAATATTTTGGAAGGTGAAGTGTCATTTCATAATATATCATGGATGACTGAGGTTCTTGAAATGGTGGTTGTTGAGGACCTTTAGATCTTATCCCATGAGGAGGAAGTCCACTAATTCCTCCTGTGCCATCTCGTAGACTACCCCAAGTGCCTTCAAAGCCTCCAAAGCCTCTAATAACAACACTCATGTAGTGGGGTGTGGTGAATCGTTTATTAATTACACTTGGACCTATATTTAATCCACCCTAAATGCCAGGTTCACTAGGCATTCCAAATTGTTCCATGAAATTCCCTTGAAGAGGGAAGGAAAGTTCTAGGTCTATATGAGTGTCAACCGGCTCAAATCAAATAGCCCTTATAGGTTCAGTCTATGATTCTACACTATCTATATCCTAATTATGTATACATATGTCATCTGAGTCAAAATCATGAGCACACACTATGGTTGGGGAGCCTAGTTGGTTCAAGTTTGGTTCTAAAGTTTCTGTCATCTGGTTGGGTTCTCCTTTGTATGATAAAAGTGACATGAGGCATAGTTTGAAAGTGATGGGGTCATTTTTATGTGTTTCTACTTCCCTACAGATCCTAGCAACACTTCTTGAGTTCTCTTTGTCTCTTCTTGTGTTGTTTACTCTTATAATCCTCTATTGAACTTCATCATACTTCCACTTCTATAATGCCCACTTAATAGCTACCATTCTGAACCTATAATATTTTCCCAATTCTTATTCACTCCCCATCTAAATGTGCAGCTCATGTAAAAGGGATTTAGCTCTCCATCATCATAGTTTCAAGTCCATAGTCAATAAATACCTTCTTGATTTTAAATAGAACATGTCGAATGTAACGGCCACATAGTTCTTTGAGGAACTGGAACTTGGCTTCTTCAAGACATGAATAATTAGTTATAATGTATTCCAAAATGTAGCTATTCAAAACTCCTCTCCACCAAATTTTGATAGCTCATGTCCACAGAGCTCCAAGTCGTGCTAAAGCTCTTTATTATTTTAATGTCTAACACTGTCTTCTCCCAAGGTTTCATGTTCATCCTTGAGTGTACGTAGATAGCCAAGTGTGCAAATGAACTAGGATATCAACAAAGAAAGTTTCATATAATACACTCTAGAGATTATTCTCTACCCATTATCATGTAGAAACTCATGGTTCAAGGTAAAGAACCATAAAATTATCTTCAACTTTGATAATCCACTATTCTATATTATCAAGAGTGATACACTCAAACATCTTCCATGACTGTGCAACAAAAGTTATGGGTCCTAAAAATGGAACCAAAATATTGGGGTTTTTATTATTATTATATCTTTGGCACTGAAGTCTAGCCTAACGAGTTAGCGCACTGACCCTTTCACGTAAGACTGCGATCTTATGTGTTCACTTGAAGCGTGTAGCTAGAGAACAGTTCTCACAGGTTTTGTTGTACAATAATGTTAACTTAGTCATATTCTTCCTTTCTTTATGTTATTAAATAGATACTATATAAATCATAATTAAATTACTTTAATTATAGGACTACTAAGCTTGACCACTATGATTATGCAGACTAATGTCATTTTAGTTTAGAGTTGTTACTTTAGAAAAAGGAAAGATAGGTTAGATTCCATACTAAGTTCCAATCACTATGTTGGACTCAACAAAACACAACCATTCATATGAACACAAGAAATTATATCATATCTACATTATATATTAAGCATAAGCATCAAAATAAGCAACAATCCATCTTTTCAGTACTTTACATTAGGGGTATTTATACTTGTTTATCCCTGACGAAGTGTTTGCAACATTAATGATAGGAGTAACTATGTAATGAACTCTTAATAGACTAAGAGTTGTGGCATTCAACCAACTAACCCCTCATAAGGACCCAAGCCTTTACGCACCTATATACTCGTACTATGCTAGATCCTTGCTACCATATGTTCATCACCTTGCGGGCTAGTGCAAAACTTTTAAAGAATGAGGTCTAGGTGACCCTTATGAATTGATCCTTAACCATTCCTACTTCTCATGCACTTCTTATGTATTTTTCTATTGCTTTAAGTCCTATGCTCATGGGTTCCTCATGATTAATTCTGCTTTAACGGGGTCCTCACATGTTAGTGCTTTCATGCCCATCAAGTTTTGCACCATAGACTTTCTGTTCTATGGTCCTTCCATATCATGTCAGGTCCATGCCAAAATGGATAAACACTTAGCCAAAAATTTGGGGCCAATAAAATTAGATGCAAATATTCATAAATAAACTCAAAAATAGTTATGCAAATCAAGGTCATTAATCCCTATTCTGCCTTACTTTTGCATATACCCATTTACAATAGCCCATAACTCAGATTACTCAGATTTCTAATCTCAAGTCACACTCAAAACATTCAAATCAGCACTCATACTAGCATTCACTTACACTTGCATTATAACTTAGATTGGGAGAACTACATCGGGCTTGATCCCCTTTTGAGGTATTGGTATGTAGGCAACACTCAACTCATGGGGTGTTGAGGTCACATCTAGCCTACCCTATTAATGCCACTCTTTTTTACTTGTGCTCCTTAAATACCCTAATAAACATGGAGGCTTAGGGTTTTACATTAAAATCAATCAAAATAGGGAATAAATAATGATCTAGAATTCAACCACAAAGGCACAAGATTCTCAAAACTAGGTAAAGATCCACCCAAGAACTCACTATCTCTGTTGCATAGGGGAATCAGTGTAGCACATCAAACACTAGTGCAATATGCTAGTAACCATAGGATCATGCTACTATCTAGGAGGGTTTATGACACCTATTTCTTATTAGTGACACCTTGCACTATTCCTGCACCAATTTCAAGTCCACCACTCATCCGTCTCAATCAATTTTCCAACTAAGTACACCTTTTCTAGTTGATTGCTATTTATAGAATAATTCGATTAATCAATTATTGTACAAATTAGTGGTTGTTGATATTACTATATTTATTCCCTGATTTATTATTCCAACACTTTAACAACCTAGGGTTTTACATTTCATAACTCCCTTAAAAAGTTAAATCAAGTTCCAATAAGGTGGGATGTGACACCATCAATATCCATTTTACTATGTTGGGTAAAACCTACAAAATGTGAGCCAAAGAAGCCTTTAAAAGGATTATCTCATCAATAATGATGAATAAAGAATGTTATTTTACAAGCTATGGATAAGGCGCACAAAAAGCAAGATTTAATATTAGCCTAATATAAGAAATTAGATTTATACAAGATGATAAGTCTTATGGGTAGCTTTAAGGATGCATGTACATTTCATAAGGAGTAGAGACAAACATATTTTTGGTGAAAAGCTTCATGGGTGATTCAAAGTGTAGTACTGGGCAACAAAAGTTAAGTAGGAAGACCCCACTAGCAAGAAGAAAAATGAAAAATAATTGATACCCTCATAAAGAAACTCAAATTTTTTTTCAAAAGTTTGAAATAAAAAGAATTTAGATATCAAATGACATGGATGGGATCATTGAATTCCTAGTGAGAACTGATTATAATGGAAGACTAAATAATGGAACAAACTGCCTAAACCATTTGAGCACCAAAGACCTACTTTTATGACTATAAATAAAACAAAAAAACTCAACCACCCATAATAACCCTCTAAGACAGAAGTTTATACAACTTGGGATGAACTTAAATCTCTATTTGGAAATTATTTTTAGCCCCTTGAAACTATATTGAAAAGAATAATAAGTATCCATAATCGATCCTAATGTAGATATGTGGCATATTAAACCAGTTGGCATGTTCTTCTTCCTCCTCCTCTACCACCACGCTCTAGATTTCATCGCTCACATTGTTCTTAGATCGACCTGGTGAAGGCCAATTTCAAATATTATCTTCAAAATATCCCCATCCCTCTCCAATTTGAGCATCTATAAAGTGTACTTTTTAAAGACGTCATAAACCCTCAAACTAAAAATTAAATTGACCTTGCCTGTGGTCATCTAATGTGGCTTCTTGATAAAATATATTACAACAACAACACTTAAATGGTGTGAACTAAATCCATCATAGAGAAACTCAAAACAAAGTGTACCTTTCAAAAAATAGATTGATGTGAAGGCATTTCACAAGAAAATAATGACTCAAAACATAGATTTGAGATTAGAAACATAAATGTCATAAAGCTAACCAAGCATAGTTAGTCCTTTTTACATAAAAATTAACTACGAAAAAATTAAAATGCACCATCATTAAATGTTTTTGCCAAAACAATTGCTTTTAAAAGGCCACATTCTCAAGATCCAATGGTTATCATCGATTGTGGCATGTCTTATTCTTGTAAGGTGGATCCCATTTTTGGCACTTTTGACATATGCTTTTTAACAATACATGGAAACCCTTAAATTATTATAAATCCCCATTACGGTATTTGAAAAGTTTTACCATGTGTTGTTTGTATGCAAAATGTAATATTTAACCTTACATTATTAAAAAAACTTATTAATATATATATTGTTATATAATACACACACATACATATACTAGCAGTTATCCCAAAGGTGCAAAATATACTAAAAGGGATGTACTTTTTTGTTTTGGTGAAGCAAGGTTTTGTAAATAAAAAGAGTGTAAATTGACAGTAGTACATCACTCAAAACCCTAACTCTATCCTACCTTTTGTGCACAAAAGATTAAATAAAAATAATATCATGTTTTTTGTGGACATATTAGTATAAAATATGGTTGTGTGTTTCTTCATATGATGTGGCAATGAGATATAAACAAAGGAGACATTTTGTTTCACAATGAGCTTGAGCAATGATGAGTAATAGGGAAAGGCAATACCATATAAAACATGCATATATATATATATATATATATATATATATATATATATATATATATATATATATATATATATATATATATATATATATATATATATATATACCCACACACATATCCTCTCATCATCATTGCCCAATTCATCTTGAAATCTTTCCCCACTTGATATATATATATATATGCTATTTTAATTAAGAATAAATACTATTTAAAAAAAAAAATCCATTTTCGCTCCTCGTTTCTTTTATCAAAGTTTCATTAAGAAAATATCACGTATCAAACTAGTATACTTTACATTTACAAGTTAATTTATCAGAGTTGTATATTTTATTATATCTAATGTATTAAAAATTAATTTCTTTATCTAAAATTTATATGGGATGAGATAAATGGTTTTAAAAGCATAAAATTATCCATAATAAAGAAGTAGTTTTATTAAAATAATTATACATAAAATTTTGAAAATATATAATTGATCAAATGTAGGGAGTCCAACTTTTTCTTTGACAAAATTTACATCCCACCCAAGATTTTCAAAGTTCTTAAATTTGATTGCTATTTTCTTAATTAAGAATATAAAAAACTTTGAATAAATGTTTGCTTTAATTTCCAAAATGTGGGATACAAAATATTCATACTCCAAACATTTAATTCAAAATAAATCTTCTGAATTGGTAAAACTTAAAATTGAGCTCTCATAGTTCCTCCCCTCTAACTATCATTGTTGGCACATCTCCCATCATAAGCATCACCGTCATAGCCAAATAACCAATCACTTCCATTGCCAAAATTAGGGATGCCACAACTTACTGCTTCTTCACAGAAACAACCACCTTTATATATTTCACTGCTTTTATGTTAGTTGCTCAAGTTTGACTATATCGGTCATGTTAAAAAACCCTACCTTGATTTGGCAAAATGCTTCACAACTATTTATTAGTCATTAAATTTCATAATTTTAAGATATTTGTTTGTATGTGAATTGTTGACGTAATAATATAATAAATAATACCATGTCTTATTCATATATATATATATATTTATATTTTTCAGAAATATAAAGTAATATAATCATAATATCTACAATTTTTTATTTAAGAGATTAAAGCATGTATGGGTTTATTTTAAAGTAAAAAATAATTAAATCTAATTATTTAAAAAATTGTTTACTTTGTCAAAGTGAAAATAATTATTGTTTTGTTTATTTTTGATCACCTTAGTTCCTTTTATCTTGAATAATTTTTTACATTTCAAAAATAAAAAATCTCATATATAATGTGAAAACATCAAATAATAATGAATATGAAGGATCAAAAGTTGTAAAATTGACAATAATTATTTTCATAAAAGAGCTAAACCCTTTCAAGACACAATGGACTCTAAAAGGCATATCATTTGCAAAAGGATTGTTGTGTAGCTTAAAAAAAAAAGCACTATACATTAAACAATAATAAATATGAAGGATAAAAAGTTGTAAAAGTGACAATAATTATTTTGATAAAAGAGCTAAACCTTTTCAAGATACAATGGACTATAAAAGGCATATTATTTGAAATGTAAAATCTCATATATAAAATGAAAACATCAAACAATAATGAATACGAAGGATCAAAAGATGTAAAAATGACAATAATTATTTTGATAAAAGAGCTAAACTTTTTCAAGACACAATGGACTATAAAAGACATATTATTTGCGAAAGGATTGTTGTGTAGGTACAAAAAAAAAGTATCATACATGTCTTTGGTTTTGATATTGTTGATGGTGGAAGCGCTGAGATAACTGTGACTTCATTTGATCAGATAACTTATCACTTTTTTCATCAAGTACAATCTAGAAAGTTATATTCAATATACAACAAGAGTTTAAGATATGCTATAAAAACATATAATCATTTGAAGAGACCACAAAAAATTATGTTAGTTATGAAATCTTGTATTAGACACTATAAAAATGAAGATACAAATATTCCTATAAATATTGTAACTTCATAAAAAAATGTAAACATATGTACATATTTGTAATAGTACATTCGTTGTTTAGTCATTAAAAAAATGGATAGTGTAATTCCATAAAAGAATGTAAATACATAATATTATCTTCGATTGGTATGTAAGACTAAAAGAAAGTAAATATGTAAAAATTAGAAAACAAGAGGAAGACAGACTTTGTTCAAAACCTTCACACTTTAGACACAATAAATATGTAAATATTAAAAAATAAGAGGAACTCAAAGTTTGTTCAGAACCTATTTTACTACTATGTTTAATAAATAAAAACACTTGGCATGTTGTAATAAAAAAATCAAATGTTATTTTCACATTATTGTTTCTTTTTAATTTGTTAATTCAGTTACAATATTTTGACATCTTGTTAAAGGATTAAATAGTATTATACTTTTCGAGACTTAGCACAATATTATTGAGAGTTATTTCTAACGTAATCTTTTTGAATCGAAATAAAAAAATATGGCAATACCTCCACTAATTATGAAACAAAATAAAAATAGTAACATGCAAGTGGAATTTTATACTAAAAGTTATGATTACACAAATTTGATCAATTCAACTATGATTAAAATGTTATAAATATTGTCATTCCTGTGTTTTTTTTATATAAAATTTATAATGTTAAATACAAAAAAGTATACGTTCTTCATATATCCTTATCTAACATCTTTATAATCGATTGAATAATTAGACATAATTCATGGATTTGATTTTTTCATTAAGATGCCAATTGAAATGTATATAAAAAAATTATATTCCATTTCATCATTTTAATAAAAACTCACAAATAAATTTATACATACTAACACATTTTTATACTTTTATTTTTATAGATATTTATTCACTTATATCATTGCGTTTATTTAATTTGTGAGGGGTGATCATAAGAAGATATAATGCTTCTGTTAATGTCTATTGCTCGCATTTAATTATAAATTTCTAATTTACACAAAGATGTATAAATATTTTAGAACTATTCTCGACAACTCAATTTTATGATAACGTATCTATATTTTTTACGTATAATTTTTTACTTGATGAATATGCAATCTAGAGATATGAGTTATCTGAACATGAATAATGAAACCTTCTAATCTATTTTTTATACATATCATAGCCCTGTCATATGACAACCCACTACACAACATACCATGTTGTGAGGGATTCAACAAAAGTTCTATCTATATGTGTTTGTCTGTTATTGATTATATCAATTTCATATTAAATGTAAAACTCTCAAATTAAGTTATAGTACGACACGTACCTATACATCCATCAAAATATATGTATCAATTTTTTTTATTGTTACTTAATATTTTATACATAAAAGTTAAGATGGCGTGAGGTGCCATTTTACTTTATAAAACTTCACTTTTACAAAACATCCCCTGAGATAACTTTGTACCTTCAAGGCAACGTTAGCTTAATAAATAATTAGCTTTTAAATCATAATCATGAAGAAAAACATACATAAGAGTAGAAATCAAATAGAAAGCAAAGACGTTGATTACACAATTTAAGACTAACTCACATCATTTTAAGTGTGAAATTAGTAGGTGATCAATGTTAAAAAAAAAAATGAGAAGAAAAAAACATGTTTATGTTATGACAAAGGAGTAGTGGAGAAAAAATAACACTTCACGATGAAGTGTGTGTAACCTATAATTACATCCATATCAAATACAAAGACAATGTAAAAATTGACAACTCAACTTATTTGTTTGAAGGAAAAAAATTAAATAAAACAATAAAATTCAGAATGTTAAAAAAAATATTATTAAAACAATCCTTATGTAAAAATTATATTAATATAAACAACTTTATTGTGAAACTTGATCTCATAAACATTATTAATATCATTCATTTACTCATTCAATCTTAGATAATCAATCTTTAAACTTATCTAAGTTGTGAATTAACAAATCATCAATAATCTAAAATTAATTTCCTATATTTTAGTAAACTTTTTAATTTTCTTTTTTACACTCAGATTATTTGAAATCTCTTATCTCTCGTCTAATCGAGTCGACGTTTGCAGGTACACCATTCAAATTCTATTTCAGTGCAACATGATGATAGAAGGCGGTGTTTTAGGTCGCTCGTGTTTCGTAGTGGGAAGGTGGAAAGCGCTGAAAACAAGTTCTTGCACTGCTGCTTTTGTTCATGGGCAACCTCAACGTCAACGTCAACGTCAGCCTCAGCCTCAGCCTCAGCCTCAGCCTGGTGGTAGTGTAATTGATATGAATGTATTTAAAGTATAGAGAAATGATAATGTAGGGCTAAGCGAGGGCATGCCTTTTGTTGTGTTTGTTGAGAAGGTGCGTGGAGGTCAATCAAAAATCTGGTGAAGAGTTGTGGAGGATCAATGTGTGCAGAGGATTCATTGAAACAGGGGCAATGGGTGAAGTTAATATGTGGCGCTAGTTTTGAGGTACACTTGTATTTTCTTTTCATTTCAATTCAATTCAATTCCTTGTTTATTATCATCTAGGTATAACAAGGGACGAGCGCATTGATAATTCAATTCAATTAATTCATGGCTGCAGGATGTAGCAGATGTCAGAAATCTCTCTCTCGTTTACACTCTCGCAGGGGGTAATATTTATTTTAAACGTTCTTTGATCGGTAGTAGCAACGTCCAACCCCACCCGAATAGACGAGTAGCACTGTTCTACATAGGTTTTGCACTCTGGCCATTTAGTATTTAGCTTTTTCCACAATGTCCTTCAGAAATGCTACGCTGAACTGAACTAGAGCTTGGTATTTAGCTTTTTCCACAATGTCCTTCAGAAATGCCAACAAAATGTGTCTCCCTATCAGATACCATGCTATGTGGTAATCCATGCAACTTGACAACTTCCATGAAAAACAAATTCACTATATGCATAGCATCATTAGTTTGTTTGCATGCAACAAAATGAATCATTTTGGAGAATCTCTCTACAACTAAAAAATAGAATCATGGCCTTTCTGCATTCAAGGCAATCTTGAAAAAGTCCATGTTGATATGTTCCCATGGTCTCTTGGGAATAGGTAGTGGTTGATACAACCCTGCATTTTGACTTTTCCCTTTTTCCGAATGGAAAATTCTACACTTCTGCACATACTTGCGCACATCCATACTCATCTTAGACCAAAAGTAATTCTCAGCTAGCTGCGCAAATGTTTTGTCATTACCAAAATGACTAGCTAGTCTTCCATTATGCTTGTCTTTGATCAAATTTTTGTTCATAGAACCTTTGAGTATACACAATTGTTTTCCTTTGAATAACAATCTTTCTTGTAGGAAATAATCTAACCATAGTGTTTTGTCCACAATGGTTTTGTGCATGCTTTCCATGTGAAATGTCCCTTTTTAGGGCTGAAATGCTAAACAATGAATTATTCAACCCACCCTAGTTGAAAGATATGCTTTTCTTAATTTTTCAGCAAACCCTAGCTGGTTGGAAATTACTAATAATTTGCAGCTGCCTTCCTTGACCCCAACAACCATGAAACCCTTGCAAATATTATAAATAATGGTGCCAATCTGAATTAAACATTTCTCTGCTTCTTTCCAGCAAATCCTAGTTGTCCATAAATACACCAAAGCTGCAATAAATTACTGCAAAACCCTAGCAAATATTTATTTATTTTTTCAATGAAATTTAGGGCATCATCTAACCATAGCGAGTTACTTTCCAAGTCGCTAAAGCTTAGGAAAATTGCAGAACCGGGTGGGGGTCTTTTCCACCCCAAACCATCAATATTTGTGTACAATTTATTTAAGGAAAATTATCATAAATTACAGCTAATCAATTAGGCCCAAAACCGAATTATTTCAAGTGCAAATGGCTGGAAATAAGCCTCAAAATTTACCAAAAATAGTGGACTGCTGTTCAGCCCTTAAGAAGGCTGATTTGTGCCTTGAAGGCTACTCGCCCACCCTAAGAGGGGGGTCGCTTGTCTTCCCTAAGGTTTTGCTAGAAACCCTAACCCTTGAATCTTCAATGTTGAATTCCTTTGTCAATCGCCACACCTCAATAGGTTGTCTTCTTTCCTATTGCAAACAAGTTGGTGCTCAAAACACCCTTGAAAGAATGATTAGCTCAATGGCAGCTCCTAGGTGAAGTTGCCTCAAGAAGAATGAGGGTTTTCATCCTCAATTCCAGCACCTTGAAGGTTTTCGTCTTCAAAGTGAACAAGCAAAGATTTTCGTGCTCCAACTTGAAAATTCAATATTATAACATAGGCTACCCTTTCAAATGAATCCTCCATCCCTTTTTATAATCTTCCCTGTAAGAGGGGCATTGCACTTTTGGAGAGAAACCCACTTTTAAAGAAAGATTAATCAAATTATAGCTCTCACTTAAGGTCTTGGGTGCTCATGACCTTCAAAAGCCACAACTTAAGTGAAAGTTAGACAATAAAGCAATTTTTTGAATTTTACAATTGAATCAACATGTTTCTTCTTTTTTTAACTTCCCTTATCCTTGGAAAACAAATGACAAATAGGTTAAGGTCTTCAAAAGCTTTATGTCCAAAAGGGGAACAAGACACCATGCATCCTTGAAATCCTCATATTCTACGTATAACTTCTCCATGGAATCAAATCCCATGAATTCCACTTGCATCTTATTCAACGAGAGACACCTTCTATTTGGTGCATCTACAACTCTTAGATTTCCCACTCTTATGCTTCAACATAAATGAGTAACTTTGCAGAAACTCAAACCCATTTCATATGTCCTTGTTTTAATTTACCTTGACTATTTATGAATTGCAGTGCATGATGGTCTCTGTACAACACAAACTCCTTAGACAAAGTAATGTGAAATGTGCCCAAATTGGACAAATTTTCCGAAAAGTAATTTTTTATGTCAAACCCTAGCCGAAGAAAGAATTTTGTTTTTTAGAACAAACCCTAGCTTATCTAATATGCCCAAAAAATAACATAAAATATGCTAACACAAATGCAATACTTAGGCAACTCAAACTTGCCAAAATAGCCCCTCAAAAGATGAAGTGGAGCTTCAAACCCTAGGCGTCCCCCTTTATAAAATTATCATATTTATTCCCTGCTGTTATATCCAATTTCAGAATGCTATACTTGGTCCAAATTGACATAAAATGTTATTCAAATATTCACAAAATATTATAGAAAAATACTGCTAATGTTTGGGTCCAAATGACCTTCCACAATATGTCAAAAATTAGGATTTAATTCATAAATATTCTTATAAAATTCAGAATCATGTATGGATATGAAAAGGCCCTCAAACCCTACCAAACAACCTCCAAACCAATTCGCCACATGTTGTAAAAATATATAAAATATTGTAGAATATTTTAGGGCAAGAAATGGCCCTCAAAACATGTCAAAACCCTTCCAATTCAAATTGCCCACGTGCAGAAATAATATAATAAAATCAGAATATTATTTAAGGCACAAATCACCCCAAAATGGTGCAAATCAAACATCAACCAAATCACCAACCTTCCCAAGTAGTTCGCTGCCCTATGAGAGGGCTTTTCCAATGAAAATCTGAGTATTAAGCGCAAATACAACCTTTGGATAGAGCTGTTCTAGTAGAAAGATGGAGGTTTTCATCCCCAACTTCTTTATGCACTTGAAGGGTTTCGTCCTCAAGTCACTAATTCAAGCTCGACATACTTGAGCATAGAGTTCAATATCAAATTTAGCATCCTCATCAAATGATCCTTCACTACCTTTTTATACACTTTCTCAAGGGTGGCGTCCAAGTTGGAGGGAAAATCCTTTTATTCAAATATTAAAAGAGTAATCCTTATAGCTCCCTCTTAAGTGTCCATGACCCATAAAAGTCCCCCACTTAAGTGAATATTAGAATAACATAGTACTTTTCATAACTCAATTGAGAATTAGAAATCATAAAGTACCCTTTTCACCAATTGCTCTTAAAGTGGGCCTCCAATGTTCCCTTTTCTTCCTTTCCCCTTAGCCATTGAGAACACATATAGGCTAAGGGTCCTCATGAAGGTTTAGATAAAAAATGGGGACATTACAATCCTCCCTGCCCAAAATTGCTTTTCCTCAAACAATTGCAATATCCACGGAGGTGTCCCAACACTCCTTATGATGCATTGGCTACCTGTAACTTCTTTTCAAGGAAAAGAAGTTCCAAACAGATCCCTCATACTGTTGTACCTATGTTTTGGGGGCTGCCCCCAAGTGCAAAAAGTGACATCATAGCCCTCCAAAGGCTTCCCATGATCCCATGCTAACAACTCTTTCAATACTGAGTTGTAGATGATGAAACTCTTCTCTTCAAGGTCCTCATGAAGTGCACTATGTAGCCAAGAGTGGCAAAAAGAAATGCATCCAAAAAATGATACCTTGCTGCCCCAAATGAAAAGATCCATTTGCTCGTTATTTATTGTGTGCATACCACTGTGGCCACCCCTCAACAAATCTTTGGTAGCTCCTACATGCCACAGTAGACTCATCCAAGTTTATAACAAAAAATTTCTTGGGCAACATACCTTGGAAACCACTTTCAACAACTTGCCAACCCTCTTGGATGATCCTTTCCATGCGTGCTATATGTTCACCCGTGGGCTGCCCTTTCTTCAAACCCTCATGCATGTGTAAGACCAAATGTCAGTTCAAAAGGAATTCATTGTGACCAAGGGACCAATGTTGTACCGTCACTTCCTCCTTTGCCCTTCTTCCATGCAAGTTGTGTCCCCAAACATAGACACTTTCAGAATATGATAACAGCTGTAAAATTTCAGACCTCTTACCCATGTGAATTGGTTGCAATAGTGTTCCAAGGTCTGATTTTTCTGAGCGATAAAACTCAAATCTGACTGGTGCACTCTCCTTGCCCAACGCGAGTTGTACTTTGTCCAAAAATTCAATTTTTGCAGCCTCAATAGGTGGCTAGAATCTTCTTACCAACTCAGAAATTTGAGTGTGAAAAATCAGTCCTCATACATGTATTTTCAGAATCCATGTAGGGCTGTAACATGGCAACATTTTTATAGTTTTATGAGCAAAAGAAATCAGACTTTGCATATGTATTTCCGGAATTCATGTAGGGCTGTAACATGCCAAAAAATTTGTAGTTATTTGAGTGTGTAACCAGCAGAATTTGCAACCCTTTTTCTACCCCTTCACCTTCATCATTTTCAGAATTCACCAAGTTTTTCAAACACAAAGTTGGGTGGTTTCTACCATGCCCAAGTGGCTGACCATGCATGGAAGTCACAACACTCTTTGCCCCTCTCATGGCCATTGCAACCGGCCCCACTATAGGTTCTACACATGAAGCAAACAAGTTAGTGAAAACAATAGTGTTTCACAACACTTTTTCACTCACTCCATTATGCCTTATGAACATGATATGGACTTTCTTTTTGTGTCTTAGCTTTTTCTTATCATGGCTATAGTAAGCCTTTTTCCTCCTTCTAGTGGCTGGAAATCCACTAATACACACTTGGACCATCCCCATGGTGTTGAGGTGTGAGAAGCACACCTTCTTAGGGCCCCTACTCACCATGGTGACAAGAAACTTTAAGGGGAACAAATTGAGATTGCTAAAAACAGCAGTCACTATGATCCTGGGACCATGATAACCCTTGCTTATTCCCTTATTTATGTTGGCCCAACTTGTGTTCTTTGTCTCACAACATGACATGATAGCAATAATACGCTTGTGGAACTCACTTGGATCCCATATCTACGATGGATACTTGTCATGTTCATTCCTTGAATTTACTTGGAGGAATTTTCTTTCCCATTGAGTGCCCTTCACCTCAACCTTAGTGATAACACAAGTTTTGCAACCAAGATAATGAGAGGACCAAGCATGAGGAGAAATCAATGAGCACTTACCAAGATGACAGCTCAATTGCTTACCCATACACAAATCCGATTTTTCTTTTTTCAAATGCAAAATGAAATCTTCTTTCTATTTGGCATTACTCCTTCAAAGAACCCCATTGCTTTGTCCAATCTTGTTAGGACTTGTGCTTCCTTTCCAAGTGTTAATTGTTTCTTCCAAGCTTTCTCTTGAAACCTGAATTTAGATAGAGAATGATTTATGATAAGAAACAATGCAAAAAATTTCTGTCATGACATACCTTTCCACTATGGTTTCCTTATCCATCTCCAAGCTTCCTTCTTCATCTTTTGATTGCTCCTGAAGTTGTTGAACAACTTCTCCTTGCTTTACTTTTGGAATTTCTGATTTTTGTTACTTTCATCTTAGTGTTTACTATTTGCAACCCCATTGGTTGCCCCATAGCTTGTTGGAAACCCTCACTAGACTGCCTTTGAATTTCTGGTTCTTGTGACTTAGAAAATTCAATCATTGGCTGCCCTTTACTTAGCTGAAACTATAGATGGATTAACCGGCGAGTAACCGCCGGTTGGTTGGTTACTTGCTAGGAATTTCATTAGGCGAATACTTGCCACTCAAAACTGCCAGCACTAGAAAACTGCAATTTTTTTTAACCGCGAGTACTCTCCGGTTAGTCGTCGATTACTAGACAGTATATAAATAAAATAAACATTCAAGTATAAGTTTAGAAAGGATGTCTAAACTTATACTTTAAGTTATATTTTATTTATATACTTTCAGGATGTTTGAGAGTGGTTTCAGACCTCTAGGAGCTATAATGCAAATTCTAGGTTTTGAAGGATCCTATCATATTTCAGACTTAGTCAGATTTCAGGGTTTCAGACTTAGCCATATTTTAAGGTTTCAAAATTTCAAGGAGACGTCGTAGGAGAAATAAAGGTTGCATGAAGGGATGTAGGTATGATAGAATAGTATGAGAACATCTCTCGCAAAGTGCCACAAGTTGACCCCACCCCATTCGCTGTGCATAGATTAAAACTGATACAATGATACTTATACAAGAATCTACCAGTACAAATTACAAGAATCTATATTTTTCTCTTCCCTGCTCTCTAAAAAACTAAGGGAGACCGAGAAATTCTAGTAATCTATGCACAGGGAATGGGGTGGGATTGACTTGTGGCACTTTGCAAGAGATGTTCTCATACTATTCTATCATACCTACATCCCTTCATGTAGCCTTCATCCCTCCTATGACGTCTCCTTGAAATTTTGAAACCCTGAAATATGGCTAAGTCTGAAACCTTGAAATCTAACTAAGTTTGAAATATGATAGGATCCTCCAAAACCTCGAATTTGCATTATAGCTCCTAGAGGTCCGAAACCACTCTCAAACATCTTCAAAGTATATAAATAAAATATAACTTAAAGTATAAGAAACTAGACGTCCCTATCTAGATGTAAACTTATACTTAAATGTTTATTTATTTATATATTGTTTGCTTTGGGCGAATTTCAATTTTTTTTTGCCTCTGTCGGTTATTGTCGGTTATTCGATCGAACGGGTTGAATAACCGCCGATTACTCATTTTGGGCCCTTGGCGAGTACTTGCTCCAACCAATTATGCTAACTATCGCTGAAACAACTATTCTTGCTACTCCAAAATCTTTGTATTATGAAACTCAGAAATTTCACTACTTGGCTGCCCCAAGTTTTTTGATTTTTGAAGCTCATCATTCACATTGCTAGGCTTCCTTTTGTGTAGTTGGAGGTTAATATTTAGCTGCCCCACAATTTCAGACTTTTGAAATCTCCATATTCACCTGTAGTTCAGTCTTCTCTTCTTCTAAGAGAGACTTTTGAGGTCTAGGGCTTAACCCCATAGACTTTGCCAAAACCTTGGAACTTATTGCCTTTAGTTCCCTCTGATAATTTTCCGTGGCTTGCAACAAATCATCCATGGTTTATCCATTGTCCTCTTCTTCATCTCCACCTTTTGAAGGGGATCTTTGTATTCTTCTATTGGCAAATATTTAGGTCGCCAATCCATTGAAATCACTCACACCTCACAGTTGGCTAAGAAATTGGCTCTGATACCACTGTAATGTCCTCAAATTGACAAATTTCCTGAAAACTGTTTTTTTATGTCAAACCTTGCCAAAGGACTTTTGATTTTTACAACAACAAACCCTAGCCGATCCAATATGCTAAAAAATAGCATAAAATATGCTAACACAAATGCAATACTTAAGCAACTCAAACTTGCCAAAATAGCCCTACAAAGGATGAAGTGGAGCTTCAAACCCCAGGCGTCCCCCTTCATAAAATTATCAGATTTATTCCCTGCTGTTATATCCAATTTCAGAATGTTGTACTTGCTCCAAATTGACATAAAATGTTATTCAAATATTCACAAAATATTATAGAAAAATATTGCTAATGTTTGGGTCCAAATGACCTTCTACAATATGTTAAAAATTAGGAATTAATTTAAAAATATTCCTATAAAATTCAGAATCATGTATGGGCATGAAAAGGCCCTTAAACCCTACCAAATAACCTCCAAACCAATTTGCCACATGTTGGAAAAAATATATAATATATTGTAGAATATTCTAAGGCAAGAAATGACCCTCACAACATGTCAAAACCCTTCCAATTCAAATCGTCCAAGTGCAAAAATAATATAATAAAATCAGAATATTATTTAAGGCACAAAATCATCCCAAAATGGTGCAAATCAAATGCCAACCAAATCGCCAACCTTCCCAAGTAGTTCTCTGCCCTAGGAGAGGGCTTTCCCGCTGAAAATCTGAGTATTAAGCGCAAATACAACGCTTTGATAGAGCTGCTCTGGTAAAAAGATGGAGGTTTTCATTCCCAACTCCTTTGTGCACTTGAAGGGTTTCGTCCTCAAGTTACTAATTCAAGCTTGACATACTTGAGCATAAAATTCAATATCAAATTTAGCATCCTCATCAAATGATCCTTCACTTCCTTTTATACATCTCCTCAAGGGTGGCATCGAAGTTGGAGGGAAAACACTTTTATTCAAATATTAAAAGAGTAATCCTTATAGCTCCCACTTAAGTGTCCATGACCCATAAGAGTCCCCCACTTAAGTGAATAATAGAATAACATAGTACTTTTCATAACTCAATTGAAAATTAGAAATCATAAAGTACCCTTTTCACCAATTGCTCTTAAAGTGGATCTCCAACGTTCCCTTTTCTTCCTTTCCCCTTCGCCAATGAGAACACATATAGGCTAAGGGTCCTCATGAGGGTTTAGATAAAAAATGGGAATATTACATAATGCCTCCATTTCTTGTGTGCTTGCATTGTGGCATAGAACTCTTGATCATAAATTGAATATTTTCTCTTTGCACCGTTCAATTTCTCGTTGAAGTAAGCAATAGGCTTACCTTCTTGACTCAACATAGCTCCTATTGCTATGCCACTCACATTACAATCAACTTGAAATACTTGTTGAAATTAGGTCATGCCAACATTGGTTGTTCAATTACCTTCCTCTTCAAACTCTGTGAGCTATGCTCTACTCTTGCTGTCCATACAAACTCTCTTCTATCACCTCACATCGCTTTTGTGATAGGTGCGCATCTCCCATTGAAGTTGTAAATGAACTTCTTATAAAAACTTGCCAAGCCATGAAAGATGCGTGCTTCAAACGTGCTTCTAGTTGATGACCACTCAAAGATAGCTCCAACCTTTTCTAGATCCATCTTCAATCTTTCTTGGGAAATCACAAAACCACAGTACACCAATTCCTCCTTCATGAAGTTGCATTTCTTCAGATTAACCAAAATTTCCCTTCTTGTAAATTTTGCAATCCTTGTCTCAAGTGAGTCAAGTGTTCTTCCTTTGTCCTGCTGAAAACCAGTATGTCATCCAAACACACAATGACAAACTTACTAAGAAAAGGTTTCAACACTTCATTCATGAGTCTCATGAATGTACTTGACACATTAGTTAGTGCAAATGGCATGACCAACCACTCATATAATCCCTCGTGCATTTTGAACGTAGTCTTCCACTCATCACCTTCCTTGATGTGGATTTGGTGATATTCACTCTTCAAGTGAATCTTTGTGAAGTACTTTGCTCCATTCAAATAGTCCGTCAAGTCATCCATATGCGAAAATGGAAATATGTAATTCATAATTATCTTATTGATAGCTCTAGAGTTTTTGCACATTCACTATTCTCCACCTTTATTTGGTGCCAACACTGTTGGAACTACGCATGGGCTCAAACTTTTTCTTATCGACTCTTCATCTAACAGCTCCTGTACTTGTCTTTGCACCTTTGCATTCTTTTTAGGTGACAACATATAGGCCTCTATGTTTGGAAAACTGTATCTTGGAATTATATCCATATGATGACTTATAATGCACATGGGTGGCAATCCATTTGGTAGATCATTGGAAATGATCTCTTCAAACTCTCCCAACAACTCTTTCACTTCGTGAATAAGTGCTTCCTCTTCTCTTGCTTTCCCAACTTGCACGGGCTTCGGAATGAGAGCATAGCATGTCTTCCCCTTCTTCATTTCTTTTAGGAATTGCTTTTATGAGACTAACGAAAATTTTAGATTACTATCCACCTCTTCACTCTTGTCCTTCAATGGATTCCTAGTGTAAGTCCTGCTATCCTTCATCAAAGTGTATGCATTTGCGTCGCCATTATGTTGCGCCTTCCCATTAAACTACCAAGGTGTTCCTAGTAACACATGGCATATGTCAATGGGAATTATGTTGTATTTGACTTTGTCCTCGTATGTGCCAATATGAAACTTACCAAACATTGTTCATCCACCAAAATTTGACGTCCCTTCAGCAATCAAGTTACTTTGCAGGGATTTGGATGCACAATCCTTTTCAAACCAAGCTTTTTTACCATTTCATTAGAATCAAGATTATTGGTGCTATAACTATCAACAATAATGTAATGAGATTTTTGAGGGACCACAAGATGCTTGGGATCTAGCTGCACATCCTATTTGGACCTTCATCTCGACAGGTTGGACTTCAGCCTTTCTTTGCAGGCAAAAAATTGGCAAGGAAGGGTTTGTTCAATTGGGGTGACCTTTGGAACAATGGGAGGCAACAATGGAAATATTGAAGGGACTTAAACAATGCTCAAGTTTTGTCACTAGCAGACCAAACTGCATTTCAAGAGCTCTGTAATATGATTCTTGAGCAATGTCTTTTCAAAATGCATCTACAAAGTCTAGGCCCCCATTGGAGGGATTGGAAGTGGAATATAGGAAAAGCCCTCAACTAGAAATCAAAGGACTTATATAAGCAAGTACACCATTCCAGTTTCATTGCTCCCCGATTGAACAAACAATGGTGGGTTCAGGGTTTGAAGTAAGATGGCAAAGACATTGTCAAGTTATTTGGATAACTAGAATTTCCATCAAACATAAGGTGATATGATGGCTAGTAATACATCAGGGGCTAGTTGTCAAATAAAGGTTGAGCAAGATTGGTTTTACAGATGCATTTTGCCTGGTGTGTGGGAAAGAAGAAACAATTGATCATGTCTTCTAGAAATGTCCAACAACAAGAGGCCTTTGGGAGTGGCTGCAAGCTCACTTCAATTTCATTTTTATTTCTCCTCTCTCTTGGAAAGGGCCTCTTATAGGGGATTCTTGGATGGTTAGGGACAACTGCAAGGGTTTATGGTATAGAACAGGGTTGGTAGCGATCAACTTTCTTTGGAGGACAAGATGCCAAGCCATCTTTTAGAACGACACCTCCCCTCTCTATATGGGGAAGTTGAGGCTTTTTAGACAAGAGTTGGCTTTGATTGTACAAGCTAAGTTTGAGTGGTTTCGAAGAGATGTGAACTTTTTGCCCATTGGTGTTAAGCATAGACTATTACTAAGAGGGGGGTGAATCAGTAATAGATATCTTTTGAACTTTTTACATAAACAATTATTCCACTTAAGATATGCAATATTTTCAAATCACAATTCATACAACACAAAGTAATAGTGACACAAGATTTATACGTGGAAACCCTTTCAGGAGAAAACCACGGAGAAATAAATCTCAATATAAATATTTGTAAGCACTAACCTACTGGAGCACCAACCCCAATACAATTTTGTAAGCACCAATTTATAGGAGCACCAACTCCTCTGCCCAACACCAACTCAACGAATCTTCGTGAGCACCAACTCACAGGAGCACCAATCCCTTTAAACGAAGGCACCCACCCTCTGGACGAAATAACACTTTTATCTCTGACTTGTTGCTTACACAACAGATGATAGAACTTTGCTTCTTCACTCTTTTAGATCCGATCAATTACAATATAGCTTTGTTGCTATATGCCTTTATAATTTGCTTATGTTTCTTTGTTTCAACAACCACTTTTCTTCTCAAATATTTCTGCTCTTCTTTATTTAATTCCCCATTCGTATCTGCCTTTGAAAGCCTCCCTTTGCTGCCTTTTATAGGCTTCTAATGCCTATTCACAAGGGATACACCCCTTCATAAAGCTGTTCGCTGCCCAAAGGTCATGTCTCTTTCTTTCGCTTAGTCGGCCATGCTTTTAAATGCCTCAAGACTCACATTGATTCCTTGCTCCTAGTTGGCCAGGATTTAGGGACTTTTACTTGTTCAAAATCTGCCTTAGTTGCTTTGATTTATGCATGGATACTTGCGCCATACTTAGCCTCCTTGATGACAAATTAAATACATTTAATTTGCTGGAAAATACATTGTCTTCATGCCTACAATACAACGATAGTAATGCCTCTTAAATCCACATTTAATTAAATGCCTCCCTTTTATGCTGGTTTGTCCTTGGCTAATTACTGTTGATTCATGCACGAATATAACCGTTAATTTGGGCTTGATTAAATTAAATATTTGATCATTTAATTTAATCCATTTGTTTATATCTTGCCATCAACCTTAATCATGTTGTTGTTCCTTTGACATCAATGACAATATTTTCAACAATCTCCCCCTTTGTCATTGATGGCAACCACATACTGGAATTGCTCCCCCTTGCTGCACTGTCTCTTTTGTCTGAATCCTTCTTTGTTGTAGCTCCCCCTTTCTGTGACATCCTCTTTCTGTACTTCTCCCCCTTTATCATCAGTGGCAAAGGGTCTATCCAAGAGCTAGTACTCAGCTCCCCCTCAGCTGATGCTTCTCTTTAGTGGCAAGAAGCAAAAAAAATTACTCCCAACTTCTCACGTAGGTACTCAAATGTATCCTTCGGAAGTGCCTTCGTGAAAATATTTGCTATCTGCTCTGTTGTATTAATGCATTCCAACTTGACTTGCTAATCTCCAACTTGCTTGCGGAGGGCAGAAAAGACAGAAAGAGCCGATGACAAAGTCCAAAAAAAATTCTGAAAAGTTGCAAAAAGCAAGGAAAAGTCCATTTCAAAAGTTCCGAAGGGCAGGGTACCCTTCGGAAGGGACGCTTTAATATTCCTGAAGGGCACCTAACCTTCGGGCAGGAGGAAGACCAAATTCAGAGACTTTTGCAAAAATCCCGGGTGCCCTCCAATTTTTCAGAAGGGCACGGGCGAGAGACACTTGGACGGGCAGAGGGCAGTTGGTCGGTTGCCGAAGGGCACATTTGAAATCCCGAAAGGCACATTTTGGAGGGAAAGGCAACGGAAAGAATCCTTCGGACAAAAAGTCCAAAAGGAATTCGGAAATGGCTTACACAAAGAAAAGTCTGAGCAAAGACAAAGAAAAACAAGAAGCAAAGAGATGTGAATTCTTTCAGACTTTTTGTCCGAAGGAATTCCTTCGGACAAAAAGTCCGAAGAAATTTGAAAGCTTGCGCAAGACATAAGTCCGAAGAAAAACGAGGCTAAGGCAAAGACAATCAAAAGAAGGATTAATTCCTTCGGACAAAAAGTCCGAAGGAATTCGGAGAAAAGACCCACCAAAAAAACCCGAAAGAATTCCGAAGGCATAAGAATTCTTGCGGACTTTTTGTCCGCGGGAAAGAGGCGAGACAGAAGTCTGAAAAGGACGCAGGAAATAAAGCCGAAAGAATGCCTGCGGAAATAAACCCGAAGGAAATTGCCAAGCAGAGAAGTCCGAAGAAAATAAGAAAACTAAGGGTGACGTCCCGCAGGCCGTCAAATTTTGACCACAGGAAGTAACCGTTGGAATAGGGATAAAGCCAAAATTCCGCGAGAAAATATAAATCGGGTATAATTAGACTAACACCATCCAAATATAGAATCCCACCAGAAATAAATACGAACAACAGACCAGAAGAGAACGAAATAAATGCAAACATTGGAGCTATTTTCGAATATCAGAGCTATTTTTCAAACAGTCAAAGCTTCAGTTGATTGATTATTAAAGTCATGTTCATCTCCAGCCAGTTCATGCATCCGAAAGTCTAAATCAACTTCAACAGGTGTTCCAAATTCGAACAAGTTGACTATTCAGATTTAGAGTGAACTAATTGATTAAAACGCTGCATCCACTAGAAGCTTTCCATGCGCAGGAGAATGATCTCCTCGTCTAACTCAGTTTTCAAACGCTACAACTTGGCAATCAAGCAGCTCACGTGGAGTTCTAAAATTGACATCTGCGTGGATCTTCATGCAAAAAAGAGGTGGGCGGTTCATGACAAAGATAACTTCGCTTCATCAAACGAAGAAGCTTCATGCAAGGACAAAAAGGAAAATATATTTTATTGAAAGGCCAAGTAAAGCCTTGAGTTAACAAAAGTGAATCTTTCTCTTCAAGTTTCTACGCCAATCTTTGGCCTCTTGTAATTTTCTATATAAAGGATTTCAGCCTTGATTAAAATCATCCAATCTCTCTTGGTTAGACCAGACTCTGCGATTGGTGAGTTGTGTAACCTCTTCGATCAATAAGAAGGACTGTACTTTCAGATTTCAAGCGTGGCATAGTGTATATTTTTTCAGCAATTTGCATAAGTGGTAGAATTCTCTCCCTTCTCAAATTTTGTTTCATACCTAGTTGCTATATTATCCTTGTGCAGGTCATGTTAAAGTGTTCTTTATTGTCTTTTGCTGAAATTGTAAGTGGATGTTAGGTGGCCGCAAAGTGTCTTTTATCAGACCTCTCCCCATCATTTTCCCTCAAGTTTTAGTTATCAGATCGAACCTATGCATGAAATACTTATGCATAAGTGATTATTTGAAGTCTAAGGTCTTCCTTCTCCCTTGTTCGTTCAGTGTTCAAGGTTCCAAATTGAGTGGATCAAAATCTTGGTGTATCGCCCCTTTTAGGTAGGATTTCCCCTTTAAAGTTTTCTTTCTCCCTTTTCCATGGTAGTCAACAGCGTAGAGTAGGAATCTTCATTGATACATTATACAGGAACCAGCCTTCTCTGGAGGTTCTTCTCACTATTGAGGTACCCACCCTCGTGAGAAGATCCCATTGTTTCAGCCGGATAGAGGACTGGCAGTTTCGCGCATGTCCTCGAATCAGGGCGTAGCTCTAGGTTGACAACAAAACCATCAAACGTGGATAGGGTAACCTTATTTATCTCATCATGTAAATCCATGTGGCTGTCTCAACCCCCTGTTGGAGCCTCTTCTACCCTTTTTCCAAGTCACGAACCCATTGAAACTCATTTCTTTTTTGAAAGTAGGGGTTTATGTCATGTATTCCGTATATGTTACCAACAAATTTGATTTATAGGAGGGTTGTTCCTTCCCTTCCCATGAAGTTTCCTCATTTTGAAAGACCTTGGATTTTGGCATGGATCCTATGCTTGTGTCCCTAATGTTGCTCATCATAACTTGTGCTATGTCTCCATTCATATCCTTCACTGTTTGGAGGAATTCACTCATCACTTTATCTGCTATTGTGCTCGAGATAATCTCTCAAGCCCAGCGCTATCCATGTCATTTTTTGACATGAAACCTTCGCTTATCCCACAATTGCCCAAGATATTGGCTCTGATACCACTGTAATGTCCCCTTTTAGGGCTGAAATGCTAAACAATGAATTATTCAATAAATCCTAATGAAATAATTAATTTTTAGGATTTATTCAAACCCTAGGCAACTGAAAATTTATTTATTGCTGTAGGTGCCTCAAAATGACACAAAAAATATTATTCAATGATCCCAAAATTAACAGAAAATATTCCAAATTTATAGCCAAAGAAATCAATCAAAAACTTGATTTTTGATAATGTTTATTGCTGGAAAATATTAGGATTTTTTTTGAAAATTCGTGTAGCTGATCCACACCCTCAAAAAGGCTCAAAAGGCCTCCCAATTGAGTCGCCAACCCTAGGAGAGGGTTTGCTGCCCTTGGGAAATGCATGCAACCCCTTTGCAAGTGTTCACTATTCTAGGATAGTGTAATTTTCTCAAATGGAACAATTAAGACAAATTGGGGTTTTCCAACAAACCCTTATGCGTAACTGAAAATAATATGAATGTTGCCCTCAAAACCAACAAACCCTAGCAGCGATAGATGTCCCAATTTCCAAGCAATAACACTCTACAATAACTCCAATAATTATTGAATATGCAAATACAATAAAATACCTCTTTTTGTGACAATATGGAGTGAAGATGTGGCTGGAAATTCCTTGCAATAGTTCTAATTTTTAAGATCTTGTTATAGCTGTGTTTTTCCTTCCAATCAACCATGAATCCCTTGTATGAACTCATGAAAAATATACCAAAAATCCCTGCAATTTATTAGGGCTTTCAA
Organism: Torreya grandis; assembly: GCA_037957365.1. Classification (NCBI taxonomy): domain Eukaryota; kingdom Viridiplantae; phylum Streptophyta; class Pinopsida; order Cupressales; family Taxaceae; genus Torreya; species Torreya grandis. Next base: position 1,249,035 of record JARHVA010003610.1, read on the forward strand.
AGAACAAATTAGGGCTGCCAATAGCCAATTTAGCCCCTCCAAATAAGTCACCACATTCAAAAAAATAAGATAAACAAATCTGAAATTCAAACCCTTATTTTATCTCTTCAACAAGGTCTCCAAGTTCCCCAAATCAAATCGCCCCACTTGAAAAAATATTAAAAATAATTTTCAGAATATAAATTACCTTATTTTCAGTCCACAATAATTTATTATTTGCCTTAATCAACTGAAACTTCAAAAAAATTTATTTTTCGAATATTTGAAATTTCAATTCAAATGTTAGCTCAAAATGATCGCAAAAATAGTAGCTTTCAAACAAAAATAGAATCATAATTTTCTCTCCATGGAAAGTCCTTCAAAAGTAGTTCCAAAGTTACAAAGACCCTAGTTAGAGCTCTAGATTCTTCCAAAATCAACAAAATATCTTCAACTCAAGTTAGCCCACCTCTTTGACCTGCAAATCATGAATTTTCAGCTCTTCGAAGGGTCTAAAATAATCCTTGATGAAGGTGGCGTCCAAAGACACCTTTGTGGATCCACTTGCATACAACTATGCAAAATTGAGACACAATTACAATGCTTGAATATAGTTGCCCTAGTAGAAGAATGGAGGTTTTCGTCTCCAAACCTTTGGTGCACTTGAAGGTTTTCGTCCTCAAGTCACTTGTTCAAGCTTGACATACTTGCACAAGACTTTCAATATTCAAATTGCATAATCTTTTCAAAAGAGCTTTTCTTTTCTTTTTATAACTTTTTTCCAAATGTGGCGCCCAAAAGAGAGAGGGAGAGTTTACTTTTTCCTCTTTAAAAAAAATATATTACAAACGCTTCCTTATAAAATTCACTTTTTTGCCTTAAGTGCCCATGACCCTTAAAAGGTCCCAACTTAAGTGAAAAGCAAATTAGACTATTATTACTTTATTTTAAGTATTTAAGAATACTTTTTATTTTAATAATAATATCATTTTAATTCCAAAATGGGGACATTACAGATAGCCCTCAAATCCACTCACCTAGCCCTCAATGTGGTTCGTCCACTTGCAAATATCAAATTGGTGTTGAAAACACCCTTCCAAAAATGAAATTGTAATGCCCCCCTTTTCAAGCTAATCGTTGGGATAAGACCCTTAGCTTGTGCGTTCCCAAGAGCTAAGGTATCAAAAGTGAGGCTATCAAAATATTGACGAAGCCAAAGGTGAAGCTATCAAAATATAACAAAACACAAACTGTGTGGTGAAGTGGGTCTGACCCGCAAACAACATTTGCAGTTGAAAGCAATGGATCCAATTATGCAGCAACGCCACCTCATCCTTTGTCATGGGTTGTGTGAAAATAACGACCTAACTAAAAAATAAACTTGAATTTGGTTTGTAGCAACCAAATGCTAACCTTAATTTCCTTTAAGCAAATAATATCTATGTCACCTAGCCTCTAGCACAATGATTTGACTGAATATTTGTGGGATGGATTAGTTAGAACCCTTACATTCCATGAGACAACATTCATCCTGTAGAGTTGTGATTGAGTATCTCCTACGTGTCTTAGAGAGCATCATAATTTTTATGAATAAAAATTCATGCATTCTGATCAATGAAGTCATCAAGAGAAAATGGGTGTCTCTTATTTTCTTAAGGAGCACTACAACTTGACCCCGGTTGGGGTGGGCTTGTGAATGCTTCAAGGTATATTGGTGTTGGAATGTAGGGTTCCACCAATCAGTAGGTTGCAAACATTTTTTTCCCTAGATCATAATTGGTTGTGCTTGAGATGACCATTCTTGTGTTTTGAATTTAAATATGATTGTTTAGAGCTTTGCAGAGGTGGTGAAGGGCATTATGAAACAAACTTGCTAGCTTGAGAGCCGGGCTTAGTAGCCAAGGACTCATGAGCAACCTTAATGAGTTTGGCCTTATTTGGATTTGATTTCTTGCTCAAAACAGGGGTCAAAACCTCCTTGTTACTCTATTTGATTTTGGTTGTGGCGTGAGTTGGAAATCTTTTATGTTATGCACAAGAGATTGGTGGTGAAATCGCACCTTGGACAGATTTGTGAACCAAGAATTACCCACCTAGATATCTAACATTTATTTTTCACACTTGAGAAAAGTCAATTTCTACACGTTTTAGGAGATGGAGTCAAAAAATCTCTCTGAGAACAAGCCATTCTTCACAAGGGTTTGATGAGCTGGTCCAAGAAAGCCCACAATGGAATTGGGATACCAGGAAATTCGAGCCAAACAAGGACATTTAATGATGTAGTATCAAAGACCACAAACTCTCAAGATCACTTTTGTATAGCAAGAAAATTGCTCTTGAAAAATCATGGGCCATGACTTGAATTACATTTTTGTGATTAGGGTTTTCAAAAGTCGTTAAAAAAATATGGGTCATGTTTCTTAGGCCCATAAGTTTGATGCCACAAGGCTCCCAATAATACTACATTCAACTTTGATGTATGGTTTTAGAGGGGTTACAACAGACAAAATACCTTTATCAAGTAGTAATTCTCCCACCACTTGCAAACAATATCTATATGACCATTTCCTACAAAAATATAAGGTGAAGGAACAAATTTATCACCTTGGCACACACCTTTTGGATAAACTTCCTTGCTTTTTTGGGTGCCATGATTGTCTCTTGTTGTTGGTTTAGTAGGAACTTTAAGTTGGGGTGTAGCCACTAAATATGAAAAATCTGTTTGAGGGTGTGGAAATCTAGTCCTCCCTACAAATGTGGTATGTGTGCAAAACAATACAAGAATCATTTAAACATTGAATAAGTCATTGATGAGGCTGTGAATGGCGGTTTGTGAAAGCCCTAGTAGACCTCAAGACCTAAATCCCTATAGTTTTTCATTTTGCTTCTATTTCACTTTAATCTAATCTTGAAATTCATCCTAGAAGAAATAATCCTTAATTTTCAGTGTTGGGTGCCTAGATGCTTTCTTCTCTTGTATCAACATTGCTTAGTAAAGGTGCATGTCATGCTCTATGAGACCCCTAGCCTTATGGTTGTTTTCATCCATGTGGCATATCCCTTCGATTATTTTTTGGATAATCAGAAATAATGTTAACACATAGTGACAACATAGTGTCAATGCCAAAACACATGGTGTCAAACCCAAGCGCCACTTCAATCCATTGACACTCTGTTGGATTGGTGCTCCCCAAGTTGGTGCTTGGTGTAGAGGGCTCTCACATAGTTTAGGCTTAGCATCAACCTCTGCGCTAGATGGTGCCACCCCAGTCAATGCTTCCATGGTCATTGGCATGTCAACAAATTAGTTCGCACAACACACACTTGGAAGATGAACCGACACATTAGTAGGAACACAAACCGTCAGCTGTTACAAAATCTGAACCATTTTGTAACTGCTCTTCTTTGTAAATGCCTTTCTTGTATTTTTACATATACATCCACTTGACCCCTAAGGTTGACATGAACATATGCAGATCCTATTACTGTGTGCTTTATTTATATATCTATCTAGACATGACACTTATATGCCCTGCAGTACATGCGTTACATACATGCCTTGATCAACATACACATTACTATGATGATATATTCTCCACATGTTCACATGATGTTATATTTATACATGACATGATACCATTGACTCTTCTGTTGAGATGAGTAACCTATAGGATACATAATAATTTTAATACCAGATAGACAAATCAGTTAGGAAGCATTTTCCTATTTTTTTGATCACATGAATTCTCATTATCAGCCTTTGGGATTTTGTACTCATACTATACCTGCTCAGTTTTGAATAGAAGGGCATTATTCTTGCTATCTTATTGTTTCCATGAATGTATAATGGTGAGTTTGTTATTCTGTTGCATGTTCCATTAATAACTCAATAATTTACTAACTAGGTTATTTGTCCTTTGTGCCACCATCCAAAGTGCCTTCCAAAAAAACCAAAAAATAGTAAGACCTCAAGCACTTGCCAATATATTTGACATAATGGAAGAGGGATACAATAGTGACACATCTGATGGAGGAGAGAATGAGGACCCTCAGGGGCTCACTGTTGAAATGCATGACCATCGTACTCGCCACCTAGATTGTGTGGGAAAAACCATCAAAGAACTAAGCATTCTCATGACCAACATTGACCCAAACAAACAAAATACATCCTAAAGTAACTACCCGCATGTACCCATATAGAAAAATTCGTCCTTTTTCTTTCAATAACAATTCCAAGCTTTCCTATGCAAATGTGTCTATGTTAATCCCCTTTACCATGACCATAAGTGCTTTAGCAACAACTAGCTCGACCATATGTGCCACTTCAATTGTAGCAACATTTGAAAGCCACATACCTCAACATAGTATTCCTTTGGCTGGTCAAATGTTCACATTAATTTAAACCTTTGTACCACTACAAAATCAGAACTTTCAAAAATTTCAACAAATGTCACAACAATCACAAATTAATATGCAAAAACTTATGATGCAAATGATGAATCAAATGCAACAATTGCAAATGACAACCAATAACCAAACGGCCCAAATGAAAAACCAATTCTTACAAATGAACAATAAACCTCAACAAATATATTGGGCACCTCCCAATCATAATTTTCCTCTACGCCCCCCCTTACTAATGTGAGCGAGAGGCCTTTATTGGAACTTGTGATTCAAAAGTCATTCAAAATTTCAAACATTGCAAAATGAGGCCTTATCACCCTACATAACATCTCTATTGACAAGGGGGATATTACAACTAGCACCACATTTGATGGCACACAAAACCCTCTTGTCTACATTAATTCCTTTGCTAACATCTACAAAGGTTGGCTCTTACCAAACCAATACACCACCATGAAACTATTTGCTAATATCCTCACTCCATTCAAATATTTGAAGACCCAACTAACATATTAAAGTTTTAATTTCGAACAGATGCATTACTTGAAGACAACCTAGGAAATTTCATTACTGCAAGACAATTAGACAATGAAACAACCCAAGATTTTATCAAATGTTGGAAAAACTTAGGTCTTGAAAATGATCATAACATGGATGAGATATCCCTATTCAATAAATTCCTTATGGCTCTAGAACTGAAACTACAATACAAAGTTCGATTTTTTTCCCCAAGAACCCTAGATGAATCTATAGAACAAGCTAATAGACAAGACCATCTAATGAAAACACTTGGACCACTCAAAAAATGCTTTACAAACTCTTTTTGTTGTCAAGGACTTGTTGGTGCCTAAACCTCACAATAGGGATTGGGGTGGGTTGGCTTGAGTAATCTAGTTGCATGATAAGGTGCTGAGGTCTTTCCATTCTTCCCTAGATTTAGCTATATATGTCTCTTAGCTCCCCTTCTAGGATCCCTTGTCCTTATCATGTCCCTTTCAGGCATCCTATGGAGATCCTCAACTTTGGATGTGTTTCGCCGACATACCCAACCAGGGTTGAGTATGCCCACTATAACTGTTTTTGCTTTCGTTGAAGCCAACATCCTTCACCAAGTTGAGGTTGCCAGCTTGAGTAGGACATATGTTTAATATTTGACGTGTATAAATACCATATCCCCATGCCTATTTCTAAACACGTCATCATTTCTTTGCTCTGCTCTTGCATTTGCAGCAGCTTCCTCCAATGGACACTTAAGCACAAATAGAGTAAAGGAACTTCAGCAAAGGAAGATTGTTTGCTAAGACAAGGCTTGAATCCAAGAATAGAGGAACGCTAGTGAAATATAACATGTCTTAGGCAGCCCCTACCATGGTCTATTAGGTCCTCTGTATCCTTCTTGGCTTCGCCTGCGGCAACTCGTCTCGCAGCAGGACTACTGCAGTCAAAGGGCGAGATTAATGCGGCAACAAGTCGACCCAAGCTAAGTACCCCTTTGCCCTACACTATTTCATTTTGTGCATGCATGCTAGTCTTTTTCTTTGCCTTACATGCTAACACTACATCTTGATATATTTATTGCTTTAAATTTTCTTATTTAAAATGTATGCTAAGAGAGGCCATCTACCTTTACTAACCTTAGAGGCTTACTTAGTAGAGTCCCTTTCTAATTGTGTACAGCTCCCATCTATCTTTAACAAAACTATTAAGCATAGATTCAGATGGCGTTTTGCCCACAAAATAGCCAACTAAATTGTATTTCTATAACCATGCATATGCTTTATCATACTCAAGTAATTGCAAGCAAAACTCAGCAGGAATTTCAATAGAGTTTTGCATACCTCATTGTAGACCCTGGAGACAAGTTTCCTAGCCTTCTTTGGCACCATTAGAAGGAATCACAGTAACAGCCACACCAACTGATGCATTTGTTGGCTGCGCTACCATATTTACAATAAATTGTCCTTAGGATGGAGGTTCGAGGTGTAATCATGAAATAAATGTAGATGAATGCGATGCAAGCCCAAGTATACTCGCAGAGGCTGTGGAAGGGCCAGGAACTAAGAAGTCAGACAAACATGAGAGCTGTACAGCACCAAACCTCGTTACTTCCCTTCTATTTCTCAAGCAATTTAGTAATAAAGACATTAGAAGTGAAATTATTCTTTGCAGAGTCCAGACTATAATATGATAAATTAAGTGATGAATTAACATTCTCGTTTATTTGCTATTCCAGCGTGGCATTGAATATAGTAGTCTGGTTATATTGACAAAAAAAAAGGTCCAATCAAAGAAACATCAGTGAAATCTGAGTCTGTGGTGTGTCTTGCAGTTGATTGCATTGACTGCGCAGCAGATGATTCGGTTGTCACTGCAGTAAATGAAGGTATAGACATGGCAGAACAGATATGTATGTCAGGAGAAGCAGCTGAGAAGATATCCTTGAGAAGGCCTTGGGTAATGATTAGCGTTAATGATGACAAGGATATTCACTTCCGCAAAGCTCGTAAGGTTTTCTGACTCAAAAAACACCTCATTTCATTTTTGCTTACTTGGTTTGATATGGGGGCTAGGTGAGTCTCAAAAAACTTTCTTAAATGACATTTTAGAATTCCAGCCAAAATTGCTAAGAGAACAATTAGTTTGTTACATCTTTTGTTCCTCAGAGAAAAGTTTCTCTAGATCACTGAAAACCTGAGAAAAACGTATTTAAAGTAAAGCAGGAAAATATGGTAATTTTTCACAGATTAAATGTAGTCAATGGACCAAAAAATTACATTATGTGCTATAATGCACAGAGGGAGTGCGTAAGACATTTGTATCAAGTCTAGCAAGCAATGTTGGGAGAAAGGTATCAAGATCCAAAGGTAAAATGCAGTCGATGATAATATAGAATGGCATCATGTCTATGTAGCATGGATTGGATACAATATTTGACATGGGTACTGTGTTTTATATGGATATGGCAATTTTAAATAAAATTGAGTGATCCAGGAGGATTTAAGCCTTTGATTGACTCACAGCGCCATGGTGTTGCTCTGTGGCATGTGCCGTTTTCAGCATCACCCAAGCACACGTGTGCATATCGCGAAGTCCTAACTCCTTTTCTGCGATACTGTACAGCCCCAACAATGTTAGTACTGTACCACACAGTACTATAGTGGCATTACTAGAAGATGACAAACTAATGATAGGCTATGATGTGGTTGTTACCAACTCTTGATGCTTCATCTTCCTTCTTTGTATATTAATTTACACTTCTATTCTTTGTAGTTATAATGAAGTTAGTGAAACAAAGATAGACTAGGAAGTACATACACATGTAATGTCCCCTATTTGGGACAATCATGCAAAATCCGGGTTTCGCAACAAAGCAATGAATTGCTACTGATATTTACTTCCAAATCATTTCTGAATGTGTAAACATGAGCCAAAAATCAAAGTGCTGAATTAGGTACCTTTCCGCGCCAATGATGAGAGTTTTATGCTGATTTGTCAACTTCTGTAATTCTGATTTTACCCTACAAGATACAGCAGCTGTTCCCCTTACAACAACCTCACAAACCCTTGCAATCACTCGTCAATATTATGCCAAAATATACAAATTTATCACAGCATCAAATAACCATGAAACGAAGGTACAAATGGTTCAATGACCCTACCAATGAAGTCGCCAATATTCAAGAAAATTATAGAATTAATTGGGATGCGAATTCCTCCAATAACCCTTATCCGATGATGCCAAAATGATTATAATAAATCATCAAATTCCAAATAAATTATATGTACCAATTCTAGGGTCTAAGAGCACCCTAAAAGGTCTCCCCAAGCTCCCCAAGTGATTCACTCCACTTAGAAAAATCACAGTAAAATATTTAGAATTTATTATGCCACAAATAGCCTCAAAACCACCTCAAATCAGTGTGACAAATATTAGAAAAATATAATAATAATTTTAGAATTATTATTATCAAATTAGGGCATCTTTTGGCCACTCAAAAGGCCTTACAATATTTCCCAACCTAGTCGTCCAACTTGGAGAAGTCACAATAAAATCAGAAATTAATGTCCAAACCCTAGGAGAGGGTCTCCTTGTAGAGTAGCCCTCAATGAGGGGTCTTCAAACCTAGGGACCAAGTCACCTCTCCTCCAAGATCCTCCAACCCTGTCAATGGCTTCTAAAACCTGCCACTTGTCCAATCCGAATAATGAAGTATGAATTGTAGCCCATGATGTAGAGCCACTCACATAGCATGTATAAAGGTTTTCGTCCTCACGCCTTATTCACACTTCAAAAGGTTTCGTCCTCAAAGTGCCTTATCCAAGCTTGACATACTTGAGCAAAGATCCAATATTCAAAAAAATAGCTTAACCCTTCAATGAATTCCAAACTTCCTTTATATACTCACCCTTTTAAGTTATGAGGGAAGAGTTAAGTACATAAAAGTCAGCTTTTAAAACTTACTTAAAGGTACTTTATGTCCTTTAAGTCACAAAAGGGCCTTCCTCAATGCAAAAATTGAACAACTTAAGTGACCCCTTTGCTTTTACCTTTCAAAGAAGGGTAGTATGTGTTTCTTTTTCTCTTTTCTTTCCCATAGCCTAGGGAAAACACCAAAAATAGGCTAGGAGACATGTCCAAAGCCCTTAGGCCAAAAAGGGGGACATTACAACACATCATACATCTGATCTCTTAGATCATATATAGAACTTTGCATGATACAATTCTAATCTGGTGTCCATTCTCTTCTTTGCTCTTTTCCTTGTCTCATTGCACTTTGATATATCCTTTGGTCTCTGTCATTCCATATACGCTTCCGCAATAACCCATTTACTCCATTAAGTATGGTTGTTCATAGGGTCTCCTCCTGGGCCTTGGATCATTGAGGGTATAAATATTGCTAAGATGCCTCACACAAGGATGAAAAAATTACAAAATATCATAGCAGATTCAGAATACCAATAAATTATGTAGGATTTCTTCCTTCTTTGGGGTAGGCCTGGACATCGTAGTTTGTATTTCGGAGGTTAGATACAATTGGCTTTTGGGCTGCCATCTCATGCTTGGATCTATGCCAGAGATGCAAATACTGCATGTATAGGCCTGGGGGTACATCTAGTAACTCAGCATCATGGATAATGCACTGAGAAAGGGTTTAAGGCATCTAGAATCTAGGTTGAGCAGGCAATAAATTTAATTTTAACAAGACATAATGCAAGTATTTAATGGTGTATGCAAAAGTAGAGTAATGATTGCTAAATGGTAGTTGTTGTCAACCTGGAGCTGCGCCTTGATTCGAAGACATGCGCGAAACGGCCAGTCCCCTATCCGGCTGAAACAATGGGATCTCCTCACGACAGTGGGTGCCTCAATAGTGAGAAGAACCTCCAGAGAAGGCTGGTTCCTGTATGATGTATCAATGAAGATTCCTACTCTACGCTGCTGACTACCGTGGAAAAGGGAGAAAGAAAACTTAAAGGGGAAATCCTACCTAAAGGGGGTGATACACCAAGATTTTGATCCGCTCAATTTGGAACCTTGAACACTGAACGAACAAGGGAGAAGGAAGACCTTAGACTTCAATTAATCACTTATGCATAAGTATTTCATGCAGAGGTTCGATCCAATAACTAAAACCTGAGGGAAAACGGTGGAGAGAGGTCTGATGAAAGACACTTTGCGGCCACCTAACATCCACTTAAAGTTTCAGCAAAAGACAATAAAGAACACTTTAACATGACCTTCACAAGGATAATATAACAACTAGGTATGAAACAAAATTTGGGAAGGGAGAGAACTCTACCACTTATGCAAATTGCTGAAGAAATATACGCTATGCCAATGCTTGAAATTTGAAAGTACAGTCCTTCTTATTGATCGAAGAGGTTACACAACTCACCAATGGCAGAGTCTGGTCTCACCAAGAGAGATTGGATCCTTTAATCAAGGCTGAAAGCCATTATATAGAGAGAATTACAAAAAGCCAAAGATTGGCGTAGAACTTGAAGAGAAAGATTCACTTTTGTTAACTCCAAGCTTTACTTGGCCTTTCAATAAAATATATTTTCCCTTTTGTCCTTGCATGAAGCTTTTTCGTTTGATGAAGCGAACTTATCTTTGTTATGAATTGCTCACCTCCTTTTGCATGGAAATCCACGCAGATGACAATTTTAGAACTCCACGTGAGTTGCTTGATGCCGAGTTGTAGTGTTTGAAAGTTGAGTTAACCGTTATTTAAGCTGAGTTGGACGAAGAGACCATTTTCCTTTGCATGGAAAGCTTCTAGAGGATGCGGCGTTTTAATCAATTAGTCCACTCTAAATCTGGATTAGTTAACTCGTCGTTCGAATTTGGAACTCCTGCTGAAGCTGGATTAGATCTTCGGATGTATGGGCTAAACGGAGACGAACAGGACTTTAATAATCAGTCAATTGAAGCTTTGACTGATTATTCGAAAATAGCTCCGATGTTCGAAAATAGCTCCGATGTTTGCATGTATTTTGTTCTATTCTGGTCTTCCTGTTCGTATCTATTTCTGGCGAGATTCTGTATATTTGGATGGTGTTAGTCTAATTATACCCGATTTATATTTTCTTGCGGAATTCTGGCTTTATCCCTGTTCCAACGGTTACTTCCTGCAGGCAAAATTTGATGGCCTGCGAGACGTCACCCTTAGTTTTCTTATTCCCTTCGGATTTCTCTGCTTGGCAATTTCTTTCGGGTTTATTTCTGCAGAATTCTTTCGGCTTTATTTCCCGCGTCCCTCTTCGGACTTTTGTCTCGCCTCTTTCCCGCGGCTTTCTTCCCTTCGCATCTTTCTCGCGGACAAAAAGTCCGCAAGAATTATCTTAGTCTTTGGCCTTCAAAATTCTTTCGGGTTTTTTGGTTGGTCTTTTCTCCGAATTCCTTCGGACAAAAAGTCCGAAGGATATCTTTCTGCCTTTGCTTCTTGTCTTTCTTTGTCTTTTAGCCTCCGTGGACACTTCCGAATTTCTTCGGACTTTTTGTCCGAAGGAAATCCTTCGGACAAAAGTCCGAAAGAATTCCCAATTGTTTTGTCTCTGCTCTTTGAAATGTCCTTGGTCTTCTCTGTATATATATTTCTGAATTCCTTCGGACAAAAAGTCCGAAGGATTCTTTCCGTTGCCTTTCCCTCCAAAATGTGCCTTTTGGGATTTCAAATGTGCCCTTCAGCAACCGACCAAGTGTCCTCTGCCCGTCCAAGTGTCCTTCGCCAGTGCCCTTCGGAAAAATTGGAGGGCACCCGGGCTTTTTGCAAAGGTCTGTGAATTTGGTCTTCCTCTTGCCCGAAGGGTAGGTGCCCTTTGGGAATATTGAAAGTGACCCTTCCGAAGGGTACCCTGCCCTTCGGAAAAATTGGAAATGCCCCTTCTCCCGAATTAATCTTTGGCTTGCCTTTTGCGCACTTTCCTTGTCTGTGGTCTTCCGAATTTCTTCAGAGTTTTTGTCCGAAGGAATTCCTTCAGACAAAAGTCCGAAGGTTTTCCTTATCTGATTGAGTCCGTAGAAAATTCCCTGATTGAGTCCGTAGAAATTTTCTGCTTGAGTCCGAAAATCTGATTTGTGGAAGATTTGTCAACAGTAGTATGTCAGACTAAACTGACTGATGAGTGAGGGGCACTCACTGGGTTGAAGTATTGGTTCAGTCCCCAGTGGGATCGCCCCACAAGCCCTGTTAAGGTAAAGCTGGCTGGCCTAGGACAGAACTGGAGCCCATAAAGTCTCCAGGTACCTTTAGCAAAAAAATAACAAAACAGAAGTGCTAAGTGGTATCTTGCCAAACATCCAATAGCTGATCATCATCAACCAACATGCATAATTCATAAGTAAGAGTAAATGTTTCTCTAATAACTTATCAAGATGCTAACATTAACATTTACAGGCACACATTAGCATTCCTAAACTCAAGGGATGGTGATTTCTATTATCTAATAAGAAAAATGCATCAATGGCCAAACCTTGGACGCACATACTAAGACAACTAACCTCTCAATGCAGCACAGTGTAGCTATCAACACCTAACACCACATGATTTCCTAAATTCTACTCCTCGATCCTAACTCATGAGGGGGGAAGACATAAATCCCAAATTCCCTCTTTTTATACTCGAGATATATGAGAATATGTTATAGAATTCGGATAGTTAAATAGTTCTATGAGTGTCTTGTAAGTTTTTAACCTTCTAGCTCTCTGACAATCAGTAGACAAGGGATATTCTTTCAACCAGTGATTAATCATTAATGATGAAAGCAAATGGTTTTCCATTCAACCAAATTATAAGCAAAAAATAAAACAAAGCTGCTGTTGTTATCATAGCTGAGATTGTTCTAGAATACTTGGCTGCTGCAACTACAGGATTAGGTAACTAACTGAATGATGTAAGAACATAATATTATATATTATTGATTTTCAGATTCTAGGTCACGAGCACAGCCCTTCAGGATGCTCCTCTCCACTTTGCTGATACGAACATTCATAAATTCTTTCTCAGCCCTCTTATTGATGCTCAAACAAGTGCAGCTAGAGGATTGTGCTGAAATTGAGGGTGGAAATGGTAGCTCCCGTTGGCTATTTCTGTTGATATTTACTCTGGGTTTTATAGAACAATGATTTTTTCTAAGATAGATTGGCTTCATTCCCGGGTTTACTAATGTCTTCTTGTAATTAATATTACATTCTCATAGTTTTACTAAATGTGGCCATATCATAAATTTATCGAAAAGCTCTATATAGTACTTTGTATGGTATAATTTCATTCCTTGAATCTGTCTTAAAATCTTCTTTCAAATGACCCTTAGAGTTCATTGTGGGTCCATTGGGCGTCTTATTGGGTTTCTTAAGGACTTCCACTAAATTCAATTTTCTACCTCATATTTGATGTTCTCAAGGTTCTTGAACCGTAAAATATATTACATAGTGCACCGAGAAAATCATACAAAGCATTTGAAAATAAAAAGTTTTGTTTATTGCTTATGCATATACAGCATTTACATTCAAATGCAGATCAAAGATATTGAGATGCTTATGCCCTATTGAGTTGTCCATGAGAGATGCAATGTTACTTAGGCTATTAGGTAACATTACATATCCATCCTTAGGGTGTTTGTCAATCATCAATCCCATCTTTGAGCCTCTGCATTGTTGTCCGCTGATATGATGGGGGATCTTTCCCTATGTATCTAAGGGGCCTATATTGAGATTGATAATGTTCCATTATATACACAGGATTATAGAAGCAATAATAAAAACGTATTTCCCTAGTAGTCTCATTTTATTGTGTATGCATATCTGCTGTGTGTATAGAAAGATGCATCAAGTTGTGTAAATGGATTGTGGACATGAACATTGAATTTGCTCCATATCATTTGTAATGATCTAAATTACAACTTCAGACTATGAAGAACCAACCCCACATTTTAGTGTCAATGCCAATTCAAAAGTAGTACACCATATTTTAGTCATCGTGGATTACAACCACCTTGGATGGAGTTTGATCTAGGTAAAAAGAAACTCTTGAAGTAAACCCTGAAGGAAAGTGCAATATTAAATTTTCGGAGAACAACTGTTCTCAAAGGAGGTTCCCTATGGTTGACTGAGGGAAGCCATTCTTGCGGCAAGCTGTCCTAGGCGGAAGTCACTGACTGCAACCCACATAAAATAATATCAGTCTAAGTTGCTACAGGAAGATCATCATTGGTAAATTAAATTGCCCTGGTGGAGAGGATGCTTTTGTCGTAGAGTTCACCTTACCATGGAAATATGATGAAGCAAGAGTATGAACAAACCAATCAGATTGCCCATGAAATTGAAATAGAGTTGTTGTGAAGATGTTGGGATGCTTAATTCTTTCCTTCCTAATTACTTTCATGTGAGATTCTCTTGTGAGGAAGAACAAAGGTTCCAAAAGGAAATTGGAACTAAGGAAACACAATGGTCTTTATCATGCATTTGCTAGGTTGTTGGGCTTTGGCTTCTCTTTTCACAAGGTTGCAGCGACTCTATTCACACAAACTTTTGCAAGGATTAGCGTGGGTGAAATCCTTTTGAACCAATTTGTTTGTAGGGTTCCCTTAGGTGGTGCTGCCCGCAAGAACCTTACCTTGATGTGATTGGAACCGATGCTCTTGGATATTTACTTGAGGCATTGCCATGTACTTGGGTCCATGGTATTAAGATGTATATGGGAGTTATGGAGTGGCCAACATGGCACATAACCCGTCATTAGTTATATTGGGTAATTTATTTAGTAAGTTATATTTGGTGACTAGTCAATCCAATGTGTAATGCGGGTTAATGGTTTACTTTACCCGCAATGTTATCAGATTAGTGTTGTCAACCTGGAGCTGTGCCTTGATTCGAAGACGTGCGTGAAACGGCCAGTCCTCTATCCGGCTGAAACAATGGGATCTTATCACGAGGGTGGGTGCCTCAACGGTGAGAAGAACCTCCAGAGAAGGCTGGTTCCTGTATGATGTATCAATGCAGATCCCTACTCTAAGTTGCGGACTACCATGGAAAAGGGAGAAGGAAACTTAAAGGGGAAATCCTACCAAAAAATGGTGATACACCAAAAGTTTGATCCACTCAACTTGGAACCTTGAACACTGAACAATCAAGGGAAAAGGAAGACCTTAGACTTCAATCAATCACTTATGCATAAATATTTCATGAAGAGGTTTGATCTAATGACTGAAACCTGAGGGAAAAATGATGTAGAGTGGTCTGATAAAAGACACTTTGCGGCCACCTAACATCCACTTACAGCTTCAGCAAAAGACAATAAAGAACACCTAACATAACTTGCATAAGGACAATCTAGCAACTAGGTAGAATTTGGGAAGGGAGAGAAATCTACCACTTGTGCAAATTGCTGAAGAAAAATACACTATGCCAACACTTGAAAACTGAAAGTACAGTCCTTATTGATTGAAGAGGTTACACAACTCACCAATGGTAGAGTCTGGTCTAACCAAGAGAGAGATTGGATGATTTTAATCAAGGTTGAAAGCCATTATATAGAAAATTACAAGAGGCCAAAGATTGGCGCTAAAAATTTGAAGAGAAGGATTCACTTTGGTTAACTCAAGGCTTTACTTGGCCTTTCAATAAAATATATTTTCCTTTTTGTCCTTGCATGAAGCTTCTTCGTTTGATGAAGTGAACTTGTCTTTGTTATGAACCGCCCACCTCTCTTTGCATGGAAATCCACGCAAATGTAATTTTAGAACTTCTTCGTGAGTTGCTTGATGCTGAGTTGTAGCGTTTGAAAACTGAGTTTAAACGAAGAGATCATGCTGAGTTGGACGAAGAGATCATAGTCCTTCGCATGGAAAGCTCCTAGTGGATGTAGTGTTTAACAGTTAGTCAACTCTAACTTTGGAACGGTCAACTCGACATTCGAATTTAGAACTTCGGTTGATTCTCGGATGTGCGAGTTGAATCGGGGATGAGCATGTCTTTAATAATCAGTCAATTGAAGCTTTGACCGATGTTTGAAAATAGCTCCTGCTTGCATGTATTATGTCCTATTCTGCTCTGCCTGTTCGTGTCCATTTCTGGTGGGTTCTATATTTGGATGTATTTGTCTATATTTTTACCCATTTGGCCTTTTCTTTCGGAATTTTGGCTTTACCTCTGTTTCAACGGTTACTTCCCGCAGTCAAAATTTGACGTCTTGCGAGACGTCACCCTTAGTCTTCTTATTCCCTTCAGAATTCTCTGCTTGGCAATTTCCTTTGGACTTCTCTTTCTCTCGGCTTTATTGGCTTCGCATTTCTTCGAGGTTTTTTCCCGCGGCACTTTCTCCGAATTTCTTCAGACTATTTGTTCGAAGGAATTCCTTTGGACAAAAACTCTGAAGGTCTCTTCTTCCTACCTTTGCCTTTGTTTTTTGCAATTTTTTCAAATTTCTTCGGGATTTCTTCCGTCGGCTTTTCTATGGGCCTTAGTTTGAATTTCTTCGGACTTTTTGTCCAAAGGAATTCCTTCGGACAAAAGTTCGAAAGAATTCATTGTCTTTGTTCTTTTTCTTCTTTTGGTCCCTCCTTGTGTCTTCTGAATTCCTTCAGACTTTTTGTCCGAAGGAATTCCTTCGGACAAAAAGTTCGAAGGATATCTTCCCTCGCCTTTTCCTCCGAATGTGCCCTTCGGCCTTTGAAAAGTGCCCTTTGGGAAATTTTCCATGGTCCCTTTCGCCGACCAAGTGCCCTCCGCAAGGGCATTTAGCTCTCCCTTCGTGCCCTTCGAAAAAATCGTAGGGCACCCAGGCTTTTTTCTAAGGCTCTGAATTTGGTCCTGTGCCTTCTCGAAGGGTAGGTGCCCGTCGGGAATGTTGAAAACGATCCTTCCGAAGAGTCTTGGGTGGACTTTTGGATTTTTCCGAAGTATTCCTTCGGACAAAAAGTCCGAAGGAATTACTTCCTTTTGCCTTATGCGTTTTATTGATCTGTTATTCCCTTGTTTAATGAACCATTCCTTCGGACCAAGATGGTTGAACTGACACTTGAAACAATCGGTTGAACCAATCTGTTGAACCAATTCATTGAACCAAACACTTGAACCAATCTGTTGAACTAGTTCATTGAACCAATTGATTGAACCAATCTATTGAACCAATCTTTGAACCGAACACTTGAACCAATTGATTGAACCAATCTTTGAACCAGTTCATTGAACCAATCGGTTGAACCAGACACTTGAACCTTAAGGAGAAGTGTCTTCAACTTTTGGTCTCTTTCCTTGTGAATTTCTTTGGACAAAATGTTTGAAGTAGCTTTGTAAAAGCTTTGCATTCTTTGAACTGGTTCATCCTTTTGCCGAAAGACTTGTGCAACCTAAATTTACGACTGATGTCTCAGAACAGTAGGGGAAGGAGACCGATTTTGGTCCTGTAGGACAAAAAATGGTCAACCTTTCCCTTTGGGGAAAGATTGTCAACATTTTGGTGACTCAATTGGGAAGCATGCCTGCTATGCTTGAGAACTCAGATCTTATATATTCGAATTCCAAATGGTGACCTTGATTTCTGACTGAAAATCTGTTCTGATCATGGCTGTAGTAACCTCCTTCAAGATAACAAGGGAAACATACGAAAGCGGAAAACTAACTAAGAAGCAAATGTGCAAACAAGCACTTATTGAAACAAAAACTGAAGTAAACTACTGTGCTTAAATAGCACTTGGAGGAAGGTAAAAATAACTAAATATGTACATAGAATTTTGCTCTTTAATAGCAATGTTTCAGATGTATCCCATTGACTGGGATTGGAAGCTTTTGGCCGTCCATCTTAGCAAGTTGGAAGGTGTGGGATTTGCAGCTAGAGATCGTATATAGGCCACTCCAAAGTGAATCAAACTTTGTGTGCCTTCCTGGTTTAGCCCGATCCTCATCCCATTTGAGGACCAAATCTCCTTCATTGAAGCTTCGTGAGGAAGCTCCTTTGTCGAATGTTCTTTTCACCTTTGCCTGATGACTTTCCATGGCAAGCATGGCCTGATTTCTTGTCTCCTCTAACTCCATAAGTTCTGCATACCTGATCTCCATAGGCTCATTTTCTAACAATTCAAGTTGATGCATTAATTCTAAAGCTGGAAACTCGAGAGAAAAAGGTAACCTTGCTTCCCTACCATACACTAGCTTGTAGGGAGAGTTGGCTATTGACCTCTTGTAAGTGATCCTATCAGCCCATAGTGCTGACTTCAACTTGAGATACCATGATCTCTGATTGTCTTCAATAGTCCTTCGTATGATCCTCAAGAGGTTCTTGTTTGTAGACTCAGCAAGGCCATTTCCTTGTGGATAATAATTCGATGAAGCGCTGAAATAGATTCCATGTTGGACAGCCCATTGGCTGATCTTAGATCCCACGAAGGCCATTGCATTGTCAGAAATAATGGTTGAGGGAACTCCAAATCTAGTGATCAAACCTTCATAGAAATCAAGGACGCTAGTTTCGTTTGCTTCTTTCAATGTAATTGCTTTTGTCCAACGTGTGAAGTAGTCCGTAGCTGTTAAAATCCACTTATGCCCTGAACTGGAAGGAGGGTTGATGAGACCAATAAAGTCTAATTCCCATTGGACAAATGGCTGATCCACTGTAATAGGCTGTAGGGGCAAGGCTGCTAGTTTAACCTTTCCTACAAACATAGCGCATTGTTTGCACTTCCTAACCCATGTATAACAATCACCAAATATAGTAGGCCAATAGTACCCACCTCTCATGATTTCAAGTGCTGTAGTTGTTGCATAAAAGTGTCCTCCACCAAGTCCATCATGGAATTCTTCAAGTAATCTTTGAGTATGGCTTGGCTCCACACAACTGTTGACCATTTTTGGTCCGGCAGGCCAAAATCGGTCCCCTTCTTTCCCTGTTGTTTTTGAGCCAGTTCATTTGTTGAATTTTGCACAAGTCTGATTTCTACGAACTCTACAGGCCTATTTCTACGGACTCTACAGGGATGGTTTCTGCGGACTCTGCAGGCCTATTTCTGCAGACTCTGCAGGCTGTTTCTACGGACTCTGCAGGCCTATTTCTATGGACTCTGCAGGAAAGAAACAAGTTCCCAACACTTAGGCACAAAATGAACCATTCCAAGTGCCCTTGTGGAGGGCAGGGAACACTTTCAAAGGGACCAAAGAGAAGGCCGAAAGGGTTGGAATTCCTTCGAAAAAATGCACAAGGCAAGTTGGAATTCCTTCGGAAAAGTGAACAAGAGAATTTCTTCGGACAAAATGTCCGAAGGAGTTCCTTCGGACATTTTGTCCGAAGAAAATCCTTCGGAAGAAAATCCTGCAGAAATGAACAAACGAAGGCAAAGGCATAAAATGGTTTCTTTTGGACTTTTGTCCGAAGGAATTCCTTCGAACAAAAAGTCCGAAGAAATTTGAGAAGAGCCGCGGAAAAAAAAACCCGAAGGAAGTTTTCGAAAGTCAAAGTGATCGAGACAATTCTTGCGGACATTTTGTCCGCAGGAAAAATGGCCGAAACAAAAGCCCGACCAGAGAAAAAGCTGAAGGAAAGGAAAACGCTGAGGAAATTCAAAGGGGTGACGGGTCCGAAGACGTCAAAATCGAGCACGACGAACTAGCCGTTGGAAGTTCAAATGCTCAGTGACGAGTGCACAGACGTCAAATTTAAGGCGGTTAAATAGCCGTTGATTTTGAAAAGCTTAAGGACAGGCCGCGAGTGAACTCAGCGACCCGCCAAGAAGATAGCCTCCGAGGGCCGAAGGAGACAGAAGACAAAATCAGGAAGAGACAAAGTGCAGAAACAAACAAAATAGTCTAGGTGGCGAAGGGAGGTGTCGACTCAAGGATTTACTCCTGCAGTTGGAACAGTCCTTGCCAAGCGGTCATTAAGAGGCGCGAACAGTGAACGACGTGCCCTATTTTCTCCACTTTGCATTTATAAGCAGACAAACCGCGTGAATATCTGAAAGAAGCAGTCTTGTTTGCAGAAAAAGAGGTGCGGCCCGTGCTCACATTAATGTTTGAACGCCGAAGTCAAGACCGACGATTACACATGGTTCTAGCAAGCCTCTTCTAGAAGGATGATATTAACAACGACTTCCTCTTCTCGATGCTCTCAACGCACATGGGCCAACTTGTAAAAAGGCGCCAAAGTCTTTAATAAAGGGGTGCCTTTACTTCTCTTTCTATATATTGTAAACTTCTCATTTTGAGATATAGATCTCTTAGCCTGTAAGGCAAAACTCTGCCCAAAAATATCTTGGTTTGTAAGACAGAACTCTGCCGAATTTTACCTTGAATCAAGACAGCAATTTTTACCTCCATTTGAACTTGCACTCACGCATATGTTTATGTTTTCATTTTGTGTTAAGTCATTTTTCTTTATGCTTTCACAGAACGACTCCAGCATGTCTAGTGCACTGTGAAGTTTCTTCTTTTGCAAGTCTGCTAGAAGTGTCCCTAGAGGAGTATAGGGGCCTGTGAATAGACTGCCATAGTGTGTCTGAGAACGCCTCTGGTAGTTCTTCCTCCCTGTATATCCACGGACCCCTAGCTCACTGATGCAGAAGAATTTCTTGTGTCAAATGAAGTGTATGGGAGCTTGTTCTTGGTGAAAAGTGTATGTTCGGGCTGAGTGGATGAACTTTTTTTGGTGTATCACCTTTTAGTTTAGGTTTAGGTTCTGTTTTCAGCATCCTTCTCCCTTTTCATCTCCCCCCCTTTTTCATTTATTTGTCAGCAGTAGGGAATCCAGGACCTAAAAGATACATCGAAGGGAGCTAGCCCTTATTTAGAGACTCTCCCCCCAGTTTTGCTAGGCCCACAGGCAAGAGGGGAGTTTCTATTTTGCCGCGTGGAAGAGAGAAGCTCAGTCTTCTCTCAAGGGTGCAATCCACTGCGTCAACAACACCTTAGTAACATTCCATTGATATCCTTTTTGAACAAGACACCGTCAACGAGCAAAAATGGAATTGATTGTAGTCTGAAATACCTTCTTTTTGAAGCACTTAGGTGGGAAGGGTAACGACCTTCCTGAAGATAGCTTACCAGATCTTGAAACTCTACATCGTTTGACACTAGAACAGCTTCGTTAGTCTCTTGTAAGTCCTGAGCTAGATGCTCACAAAGTCCTTTGCCTCTAACCAGCTTTGTGATCTTAATTTCTATGTCATATTCCATCACTTTGGTTATCCAACTAGCCCTTTTCTCATTTATGTCTTTGTTCAGAAGAAATTATTTGATGCTTGGATGAGCAACCATTAGACGTATTTTATTATTAGACAAGTGCCTAAATTTATTCAGAGATCTTATAACTGAAAGGACGTGTTTTTCAACAAAAGAGTACTTTGTCTCATACTCCTGCAGGCCTTGGATGTAGAAGGCTATTGGCTGTTCCAAGTCCTCATGGTTCTGCTGCATAAGAATACCTGAAATGGTTTCCACATTAGCATATGTATACAGAATGAAATCTTTCTTGAAATCTGGATTCAAAAGCGTAGGAGCACTTGCTATGGCTTTCTTAACATCTTCAAACCCTGTTATTCCCTCCTTGGACCAGCTGAAGTTCTGATTTTTCTTTAACATGGTTGTAAGTGGTTTAGCTACAGTAGCAAAATCTGAAATGTTTCTCCTTATAAAATTGATCTTTCCAAAGAAACTTTGCAAAGCCTTTTTGCTCTTAGGCAAGGAGAGTGCAAGAATGGATTGAATCCTTTCAGAATCTATGTTTAAACCGTGCTTTGAAACGACATGTCCAATAAGCTTACCTTCATGAACTGAAAATACACACTTTTTGGGATTTAGAGATATCCCAAATTGCTTACACCTTTCAAAAACATGCTGGAGGTGCACAATGTGATCATCTGCATCTTTTGAGAATACTGTTATATCATCTAAATAGACAAGCACAAATTTGTTAAGAAGGCCTTGGAAGGCCATATCCATGGCTCTCTGAAAGGTTGCTCTAGCATTGGACAAACCGAACGGCATCTTTCTGTATGCGAATGTTCCCCACTTGGTTGTGAAAGTTGTCTTGAATTGGTCTTCTTTGACCAAAATTTGATTGTAGCCACTATACCCATCCAATAAGGAAAACCTCTCTGAACCTGAAACAAGCTGTAAAATTTGTTCCATTGATGGCAATGGATAGTGGTCTTTAAACGAGGCCCTGTTTAAGTCACGGAAATCAACACATAAATGAATCTCACAATTCTTCTTCCGTACTGGAACGAGGTTTGCCACCCAAGTTGAGTGCTTGATTGGAAATATGATAGTCAATTCTATGAGCTTGTGAAGCTCAGCTTTCATCAAAGGTTCAAGCTTTGGATTGATTGGCCTTTGTCTTTGTCGTACTGGTTTAGTTTCGTCCTCTAGCTCAATAGCGTGTTGAGCCAAACTTGGATCAAAATCTTTGAGATCACTATACTGCCACGCGAATATATCAGCAAAATTTGTGCATAATTCAATGAAAGCTTTTTTTTGTGGAGGAGTGCATACCTTGCCCAATTTTAAAATCTTACCAGCTGCAATCTCTACATTGGCATAGTGCTCTTCCTTCGTTGACAAGGCTGGTTTCTCTTTCCTTAGTTCATCGTCTTCACTGAAAATATTTTCAAGGGTAACCAATCCCTTGGGTAGTTTATTGGTTTTCAGCTGCACAATCTGATCACCATACTGCTGTAAACGTTTTGCCTGATTTTTTGGAGAAAACTCAGCGTCTTCCTGTAAAAATCTCACAATTTGATTGTCACTTTCAAATACCTGCCAATTTTCTTGGTTATCTGGGACAGAAGGCCTTATGACTATCTTTATATGTGAATGAGAAATGTCACTTTTAACGTCGGCTGGGATATCTAATTGTGCCCCAACAGCAGCCAACCTATCAACATGTTTATTTCTATCTCTTGGTATTGCCTGAATATTAAAACCCTGAAAATCTTCGAGTAAATTCCATACCCTATGTCTATAAGATTTAAGCAACATATTCTTGCATACATTTAAGCCTCTTACTTGGTGAACTACAAGTTCACTATCTCAAAACACTTGTAGACAACTTGCTTTCATCTTCCTAGCCCATTGCAAACCGTGGACTAGTGCTTCATATTCAGCAATGTTATTTGAACAGCCAAACTGATATAAAATGGAGGAGAAATACCTTTGTTTTGTAGGAGAAATTAACATCATCCCAGCTCCTGTCCCATGCTTATTTCTTGATCCATCGAAGTATAATTGCCACAAGCCTTCATTAGATTCGCCCTCTTTGACCATGGCTGGGATTGGCGCATCGTTTTCATGAAGACAATACACACCAAGGCCTTTTTCTTCAATCAGCTTGTAGGGATCATGTTCATGCAAGGTGGAAGCCCACTCATCAAAAAATAAATCTGGAAATCCATCCAAAGGTGAGTCCTTTTCTACATCACTAGTTTGTACTACTTCATATGAAATGATACAATTTGCATTGACCACACTTGGCGTATAAGGTTCCATGTGAAAACGTGCAATAGGTTCTGAATGAATTATTACCTTTGTGCCATATCTGGTTCTGAACAGCAAGTAAGTCCAATCAGCTGATAGATATCCCCCAATCTTTGAGGTGAAATCTCTTGAAAGGCACATGGCGAAATAAGGAGGTAGATCCACTACTACAACGTCCTGCTGAATAGTTACGTTAGGACAGGCATGTAATATTAATTTCAAATCTTTGATAATCCCTACCGTCTTTGCGGGTGAACCATCCAACTGCAGTACCCCTTTAGTATTTGGCTCATAAACAAGGCTGAGCTTGTCTGCAATTTGTTTAGGCATGACTGTACTGCTGGCTCCACTATCCACCATACAATTATGAACTAAAGTATCTCCCACTATCAAAGAAAGATAAAAAAGGGGAGTTTTCTTTGCTTTTACCTCAGTTTTGTCCACCTTTGATATCTTATCTCCTTGCTGTATCCGCTGCTTAGTTGGCAAATATGAGTTTGTCAAAACAACACCTTCTTTGTTTACTAATTTTGGGGACAATTCAAGAGTTGAAAGTTCTTGAATGAGTTTGTCCTTTTGGCCTGGAATTGAAAGAGTATCCCACATGCTAATATTGACGTTAGACTTTTTCATCTGATCTACAATATTGAATTGGAATGGACTAACTTTTGATTGCACCTTTTGTGTTACTTGTTGCTCACGAATTAGAGGTATTTGCTGCACTTTGCCAACCTTTACATTTTGATTTTTTGGGATTGTGGGGGCAACAAGTTGTTCTTTCGTACCTTGAACAATAGTACTAGGAGTATTTGACATATTTGCCACTGCTTGAGCTTCTCCCACAGCTCTTCTTTTATTTCTCTGATAGGTTAGAGCTGCAACTTGATCATTTGAAATGTTAGTTTTAACATCTTGAGTAAAAGCAATATGATCATCTACCTGCCAATTTACATTAATAGCATCAGGCTGCCCTTGGGTCGCTCCTTGTGGTGCCAATCCTGTATCTTGATATTGACTCACCTGAAAAGAGAACTCCTCTTGTGTCATCTGTGGCATGGTGCTGTTTGATGATATTGAATCGTGGTTTTGAAAATCATTGAGATTCGAAGGCTGCCAACTTGAATCCTGCACTAAATTTTTCTGAGGTGGAGTTGGAACAATGGCTTTTGAAGTGGAAGGAGCATTTGGATCAAGACCAGCATATGGCTTAGCTGGAGTTATGGCCCCTTGTGCTTGATAGGGTGGTCCATTTTCTCTGAAACCCTAATAAAGAGATCTTTGATCTTTGAAGGGCTGATAGTTATTCTGATTTTGCTGTTGATAAGGCCTATTTGACTGAAATTGCTGCCTTTTAAGCTGTACTATTTCATTTTCAAAAGATTGTAACAGACTTTTCAGCTCTCCTATCTCACTAGATTGACTAGTAGAGGCTGCAATAGGACGCTGAGGTGCTGGAATTGGAGCCAAGGATGGAACTTGAGGAATTTGAAGGGTTGGTACTGAACTTATCTCCGGAAATATGGGCATTGGAGGTCTTGGAGCAAGCTTCTCTGCTTGAATCAGACTATTTTCTGCCCTTATTGCAACTTCATAGGCATCTGGCAAAGTAGTGCCACCCATTGATTGTATCATCACACTAATATCAGAATTGAGAGCTTTCAAAAAATATAAAAATGCATATTTAGGTAATGGCCTAATTAGAACCGGTATCCTGTGCCATGTCTTTTGGAATCTGAGATTAAAACCAGCTATGAACTCATGAGGAGCTCTCTGTATGGCAGTTAATTGCTCAACCAAAGATAAGTGGTCAGATTTGTCCTCAAACTGTTTGACCAAAGCAACACCTAATTCATCCTAAGTAGAGACAGATCTAAGTGGGAGGGTTCTATACCACTGTAATGCTTTTCCTTTGAAAGAAGCAGCTAGTAATCTGATAGCAACATTATCCTCAGTTACATTATGAACTGAACAAAGATTAGCCACATCTTGGATATGCTCAATAGGAGTTGTTTGATTTTCCCCTGAGAAGAATGGAATACTTTTGAGGGCAGATACATGTATATCATTTAACTGTGCTAGATTTAGTGGGCTCCCTCCATTGAATGGAACAAATACTTGATTTCTATTGGCCATCTGCATGATGGGAATTTCATTGTCTAGAACAATAGGATGGGGGGGTAAATATTCCCTTTGAGGATATGGACTTGCCCTCCTGGATCTTGCTCTTTTATAAGTTACAAATTCAAAAGGAATACCTTTGCTTGCTGATCTTGTGGTAACTTTTGGCATGAACGGATTGTCTGAATAGTGCTATGAACTCTTTCGCTGGCTGTAAATGAATATCTTCCTTTACTGCGAAGATTTTCTGTAAAGAACTCTTTTCGTGGTCCCACCGAGCGTGCCAAAAACTGTTGTCAACCTGGAGCTGCGCCCTGATTCGAAGACGTGCGTGAAACGGCCAGTCCTCTATCCGGCTGAAACAATGGGATCTTCTCACGAGGGTGGGTGCCTCAACGGTGAGAAGAACCTCCAGAAAAGGCTGGTTCCTGTATGATGTATCAATGCAGATCCCTACTCTACGCTGCGGACTACCATGGAAAAGGGAGAAGGAAACTTAAAGGGGAAATCCTACCAAAAAATGGTGATACACCAGAAGTTCGATCCACTCAACTTGGAACCTTGAACACTGAACAATCAAGGGAAGAGAAAGACCTTAGACTTCAATCAATCACTTATGCATAAATATTTCATGAAGAGGTTCGATTTAATCACTGAAACTTGGGGGAAAAACGATGGAGAGAGGTCTGATAAAAGACACTTTGCGGCCACCTAACATCCACTTACGGCTTCAGCAAAAGACAATAAAGAACACCTAACATAACCTGCATTGAATCAAAATTTGGGAAGGGAGAGAAATCTACCACTTGTGCAAATTGCTGAAGAAATATACACTGTGCCAGCACTTGAAATCTGAAAGTACAGTCCTTATTGATTGAAGAGGTTACACAACTCACCAATGGCAGAGTCTGGTCTAACCAAGAGAGAGTTTGGATGATTTTAATCAAGACTGAAAGCCATTATATAGAAAATTACAAGAGGCCAAAGATTGGCGCTGAAACTTTGAAGAGAAGGATTCACTTTGGTTAACTCAAGGCTTTACTTGGCCTTTCAATAAAATATATTTTCCTTTTTGTCCTTGCATGAAGCTTCTTCGTTTGATGAAGTGAACTTGTCTTTGTTATGAACCGCCCACCTCTCTTTGCATGGAAATCCACGCAAATGTCAATCTTTGAACTTTTTCTTGAGCTGCTTGATGCCGAGTTGTAGCGTTTGAAAGCTGAGTTTAAACGAAGAGATCATGCTGAGTTGGACGAAGAGATCATGCTCCTTTGCATGGAAAGCTCCTAGTGGATGCGGCGTTTAACAATTAGTCAACTCTAACTCTGGAACGGTCAACTCGACATTCGAATTTAGAACTTCGGTTGATTCTCGGATGCGCGAGTTGAACTGGAGATGAACATGTCTTTAATAATCAGTCAACTGAAGCTTTGACCGATGTTCGAAAATAGCTCCTACTTGCATGTATTCTGTCCTATTCTGGTTTACTTGTTCGTGTCTATTTCTGGCGGGGTTCTATATTTGGATGTATTTGTCTATATTTTTACCCGTTTGGCCTTTTCTTTCGGAATTCTGGCTTTACCCCTATTCCAACGGTTATTTCCCGTGGTCAAAATTTGACTTCTTGCGGGACGTCACCCTTAGTCTTCTTATTCCCTTCAAAATTCTCTGCTTTGCAATTTCCTTTGAACTTCTCTTTCTCTCGGCTTTATTGGCTTCACATTTCTTTAGGGTTTTTTCCTGCAGCCCTTTCTCCGAATTTCTTCGGACTATTTGTCCGAAGGAATTCCTTCGGACAAAAAGTCCGAAGGTCTCTTCTTCTTGCCTTTGCCTTTGTTTTTTGCAATTTTTCTGAATTTCTTCGGGATTTCTTCCGTTGGCTTTTCGACGGGCCTTAGTCCAAATTTCTTCGGACTTTTTGTCCGAAGGAATTCCTTTGGACAAAAGTCCGAAAGAATTCATTGTCTTTGTTCTTTTTCTTCTTTTGGTCCCTCCTTGTGTCTTCCAAATTCCTTTGGACTTTTTGTCTGAAGAAATTCCTTTAGACAAAAAGTCCGAAGGATATCTTCCCTTGACTTTTCCTCCGAATGTGCCCTTCGGCCTTTGAAAAGTGCCCTTCAGAAAATTCGCCATGGTCCCATCCGTCGACCAAGTGCCCTCCGCAAGGGCATTTAGCTCTCCCTTTGTGCCCTTCCGAAAAATCATAGGGCACCTGGGCTTTTTTCTAAGGTTCTGAATTTGGTCCTGTGCCTTCCCGAAGGGTAGGGCCCTTCAGGAATATTGAAAACGATCCTTCCGAAGAGTCTTGGGTGGACTTTTGGATTTTTCCGAAGTATTCCTTCGGACAAAAAGTTCGAAGGAATTACTTCCTTTTGCCTTATGCGTTTTATTGATCTGTTATTCCCTTGTTTAATGAACCATTCCTTCGGACCAAGATGGTTGAACCGACACTTGAACCAATCGGTTGAACCAATTCATTGAACCAAACACTTGAACCAATTGATTGAACTAATTTGTTGAACCAGTTCATTGAACCAATTGATTGAACCAATCTGTTGAACCAATTGATTGAACCAATCTTTGAACCGAACACTTGAACCAATTGATTGAACCAATCTTTGTACCAGTTCATTGAACCAATCATTGAACCAATTGATTGAACCAATCGGTTGGACCAGACACTTGAACCTTAAGGAGAAGTGTCTTCAACTTTTGGTCTCTTTCCTTGTGAATTTCTTTGGACAAAATGTCTGAAGCAGCTTTGTAAAAGCCTTGCATTCTTTGAACTGGTTCATCTTTTTCGTTGAAAGACTTGTGCAACCTGAATTTATGACTGATGTCTCATAACAATAGGGGAAGAAGGAGACCGATTTTGGTCCTGTAGGACAAAAAATGGTCAACCTTTCCCTTTGGGGAAAGATTGTCAACAATTAGCACAGACCCAAATTATTCCAGGTCTGAAATTCGCCAATAGGCTTCACTCCCAATGTTTTGGCATCCACATGCTTTTCTTAAGAATAAGAAAGAAGGATGAGAAAACATTAGGAGTGACACCCATCAACGAACGGGCCGGAGTTAAATAAATATGAGCTAGTTCTTTCGTTTAAAAAAACATGCTTTAAGGTATAAATGAATTTTTACATAACATAATTAAAAACATAACTCAACACATGCAGTACTTGGCCCAAATACTTTACAAAGATTCTCAATCTTCCTTCAAAAGGAAGTGTGCAAGTTGTAATATATATTTGTGATTGCTATACATTGCCATTGAAAATAAGATTTATGTTATAGAAGTATGAAGATTTGTCTTCTTTGGAATTCTTGTACTTGACATTGATTTAAAGGAAAGAAAGAATCAATGCTTAAGTGTAATGTCCATTTTAGGACATAATTAAACAAAATTGGAATTCCCAACAAACCCTAAAACAATAATTGTAATTTCTGATTTTTTGCTCAAACCCTAACCATAAAATTTCAGAATTCTGAAAATACAAATTTAGGGCACAAGTTGCAATATTTTATTATCAAATATAAATATTACAGCCCACAAAAATGCTTTCAGATCTGATTTTTCGAACCAACAACAGGCTGGAAAAATTCAAGAAAAATACCAGCAATGTTTCTATGCCTTCAAACTGAATTTTAGACTTGACTTAGCCTTGAAGAGTCATTGTCAAATCCCAAAGGAGGTCGTTGCCCTAGGAGAGGGCTCCAAGCTGGTTCGCTGCCTTTGCTAGGGCTTCCCAATGAATCATTGGCCTTGAAATGGTTGTGCCACACCTCCAAAATGCTGTCCAACTGCTATGCTATATCTGAAATGGTGTCTAAGATCCTCAAACTGATCAGTTTTGCTCTTTGCAACCCCTGAAATGAAGCTGCCTAGCTGAAGGTTAAGGGTTTTCGTCCTTAACTTCAGATTTCCAATGAATATTTTTGTCTTCAACGGAAACAAGTCAATCAAATTGTGCTCAAACTCAATATTTTGATTGATAAAAATGACATATCCCCAAAATGAACCTCAACCTCTTCTTTTATATCCTTTCCTCCCAAATTTATTCCAAAACAAGGGGTACTCCAAGTGAAAAAGGAATTCAAATATTAAAAAGGGTAATTCCTTATAATTTTCACTTAAGGGTCAACTTGCTCATGATAAAAAGGTCCCCTTTTAAGTCAAAATTAGAAAAGTTGCCGACATAAGTTATTTTTGGCAACTTATATATTATTATTATTATTATTTTTACTTTTAAGTATCTAGAAATACTTTTTATTTTAATAATTATATCATCATAGGTGCCAGGGGAAGGGTACGAGTACGGTTACGGGGTAATGGGTTTGGGTACGGGTACGCCTTTTTTTGAAAAATAGGAGATGGGGGTATGCGGAGACGGCAACATATATTTATTATTTATAAATTATATATATAATATCTACTATGAAAAATTTAAAGAAATTTATATTATTGCAATGCCAATACTAGCAATAAGCGAAAGAATATCTCATCATATTAAGCATAAGGGTCATCATATACAATGAAATGCCAACAATAGGTATGCAAAAAATAAAAAACCCATAAAATTGGATCATATATGATCCCATACAACATGATGAACTGTCACATCAATTATATCCTCGAAGTCATCCGCCAAGATGCTGTCTAGATAGACATCACTCTCAAGCTCTAGCTCATCTGCAGGCAATATAATAGGGGGCAAATCATTGAGGCCATCTGCCTCAAGCACATCATCCTCTAAGGATATCTCTGCTGCTCCATCAGGTGGAATGTGGTTTCATTTTACTGAAGGACCTTCCTTGTACCTTGGTTCTACACGTGAAAGAAGACGAAGTGTGCTATGAACGTACACTAGGTTCTCTGCCTTCTTCGACCCTAGTCGGTTCCTCTTCAATGAATGAATGAAACCGTAAGTACTCCAATTCCTCTCACAAGACGATGAACTAGTTACTTGTGATAGTAACCGGATTGCAAATGATTGCAATTCAGGGGTTTCATTGCCATGGTTCCACCACCACTCTATTGGGTCTTTCTTCGCTCGCATATCATAAAGAGCTTCCACTGTAGAAAACTATCCACTACCACGTGAAAACATGTTCCACTGAGTCTTAATACAAGACGCCTCGTCTCCTCGGCCATAAGCTTTTTTTATTGCAACCCAAAATTCCTTCATGACTTTTCTATCTTCATATGGAGCCCTCTTTTTGGTGACCTCCGTATCATACCACTTTGGATTCAAAGCATAAGCAACACAATGTAAAGGTGTGTTAAGCTTGTTTCAACTTCCATGTATTTGTTTCTCAATCAAAGGATATAAAGAAGGATCTTTCAAGTTTGTGATATTTTTGATTCTTTCACACATAGAATCAATTTTTTCATAAACCTCCCCCAAACATGGGTTGTCTGAATCAACAAAACGGATGACCTCACAAATGCGCTGAATGAAGTCAACAACAAATTTCACATCTGCCCAAAATTGGGTATCAAAGACCATTTTTCTCACCTCAACTGCAATCTCTGATGTAGATTGTTTCCAACTTGTTCATGCATTATTACCACAGTGGAACACAAGGCCCCTTTGACAACATAAAGACGCTCAAGCAGTATGAAGAATGAAGCAAACTGCGTATCTGCAGGTTTGAGAAGTTCCAACTTGGCAAATATTCTATAAATGGCTTGTGTGTAGTGATGATTGCATATAAAGATTTGTATTTTTATACCCTTCTCACGAAGCTTAGAAACCCACTGAAACCTGCCAATGTCTTTGAGTGCATTATTCAATGCATGCACGCAACATGGTGTCCAAAATATATGTTTGTATTTTTTTTGCACCAATAAGCCAGCTGCTTTACAAACTGGTGTAGTGTCTGTAATAACTTGGATGACATGTGATGTCCCCACCTCATCAATTGCATCACATAATTGCGTTTCAAGGAATTCTGTATTTTTCTCTTGCCTAGAACAGTCGATAGCCTTAAAAAAAAAAGGCCCTTTGAAGCTAGTTACCATAATGTTTAGAAGAGGCCTGTTTCTTGTATCAGTCTAGCCATCTATCACAATGCTGCATCCCTCTGTAGACCACATCTTTTTCACTAGTGCAGTTAGTTGCTCTACCCTTGCTTTCTCTTTGTAAATAAGAGACGTTTGAAGCTTCTCATAACCAGGTGGTTTATACCCCGCTGGCCCATTTTTGATAGTACGAACCATTTCCTCATAATAAGGTGATCGAGCAACATTGAATGGAATGCCATTCGCATAGAAGAAGCGTGCTATCGCTGCATCCATTGCATCTCGGCCATGTACATTGAACATGCTTCCTATGGGATTCAAATTGTTAATGTGTGATCTCTTGCGAGAAAACCCCACATCTTCTGCCACATACTCAGAAGGCACTTCTATCTCAGATTCTGTTCTCCCAATTGGCATTACATGGTGACTCTGAGCTCGATATGGGGTTGAAGCATTGTTGGCCATTTTTTTTGGCCTACATACCAAAATTTTGCGTGTGAGAGGGTGGGCATTCAAGCAAGACTTCGGGTTTTACACAGCAGAAGACTTCGGGTTTTACAAGAGAACTTATTTCACTTTATGAGTAATCAGCTGTTGAAACCCCTCAATAGAATTAATCTGGGTTGGAAAACCCGAATTACTCTTGACAGTGCAAATCGGGTTTTGAGAAGTGCTTTGCTTATGAAAGTTTTATCAGTAGAAGTAATTCAGGTTTAGAAACCTGAATTACTCAAGATAAGTGCATTTCGGGTTTTTTAGGGTGAATGACTTATCTCTTTTTATAAGTAACAAGCAATGAAGAATCCGAAGTAGGTGCCTGTGAAGAATCTGAAGTTGCAGACATTGAGAAACAAGCAAATAGACTTGGACAAAAACCCTGAAGGAATTCCTTCGGAAAAGACTTTCAAAAGACAAGTCAAAATATTGGAAGGACACTTCCATAAAATCCGAAAGGCAGAAAAGGACAAATACAAAAATCCAAAGGGCAATGTACCCTTTGGAAGGGACGTTTCCAAAAAACCCGGGTGCCCTTCAAAAAACCCGAGTGCCTTTTTCTTAAGAGTTATTCGCTTCGAAAGGGGTTGTTTAAAAACCCGAAGGGCAAGGTACCCTTCGGAAGGGGCGTTGACAAAAAACCTGAAGGGTAGGTACCCTTCGAGAAGGTTCATTTCCAGATTGGAAGGGACTTTGGAAGAAACCCAAAGGGCACCTGCCCTTCGGGAAGGTCATCTGGCAAGTTTAAAGGCTTTACAAAAAGCCCGAAGGGCTGTTTTTTTTGGGAATGCCAAGGGGAAGACAAAATCCGAAAGAATGGGAGATGACAAAAAACCCGAAGTAAATAATCCAAAGGATAGACCTTAGACAATTCCCGTGGACTTTTTGTCCGCGGGAAGTTGAAAGCAATAAGTCCGAAGGAAATCTGGAGGTTTTGAAAAGTCAAAATCCAAGCAAAAGGATGACCAAGGGAAAAGCAAAATTGACCATGCAAAAAGAATAGACAAAGCCTTAGGGAAAGAACCCGAAGAGAAATGCCAAAGGAAATAAGAACAAAGTCCGCGGAAAGACAAGCCAAGGCAAATAAAAATAGAAAAACCACGAACAGGCAAGAGAAATGCATGCACGGAAATAAGGAAATCGAGAACGAAAAGTTGGCGAACGATTCAGTCTAAATATATCTCACTCATGCAAGCAAGGGCTATTTTTGACGGATTGCTAAGTTTCAGTTGACTATTTGTTTTCTTCATGGTTTGACTAGTCATTCTCATGTAAAGGTCCAACTCAGCGTCGAGCCGAGTTTCTGTCTAAGTTTGGCGTCGTTTTCATGCAAAAAAATGATTGTTTTCTCGATCCGGCAGCTCAAGAGGAGTCTATTTTTGAAATTTGGCGTAATCTTCCATGCAAAGGAGAAGTTGACTTTCAACAGACTCACCATCCATTTCTCAAACGCCAAGGAGCTTCATGCAAAGACAAAGGAAAAATATATTTTATTGGAAGGCAAAGTTGGTCTTGGGTTAATTTAAGTTGATCTTCCTCTTCTATTTTTCAACGCCATCTCTTGGCTATTGTATTTTTCTATAAGTTGGCTTTCGGCCTTAGATTAAATGATCCCTCTTTTGGCTAGAAAACTTTTGCCAAAGATTGCGTTGTAACTTTTTTCAGAATCAATAAGAATAGGACTATGTTTTTTCAATTTCCAGCCGCTGGTATAGGGTACTTTTGTTATAGATTTGCCTAAGTGATAGATTTTTCTTCTTCCTTGTCAAATCTGGGTTCGTACCTAGTTACTTGCTGGTCATTTATGCAGGTCACGTTCTGTGTTTGATTGTCATTTGCTGAGTTTATAGTGGATATCAGTGGTTGTTTAGTGCCTTTCATCAAGTCTATTTTTTTTTATTTCCTTCAAGCTTAGATCATTAGATTAAACCTTTTCGTGAAATACTTGTGTATTGATCAATTGGAGTTGAAGTTCTGCCTCTTCTTTGTCTGAATCAGTGTTCTTAGAAGCTCGAGTTGAGTGGATCAAGCAAAGTAGGTGTATCACCATTTTAGCTAGGATTTCCTTTCAAATTCTTTCTCCCCTTTTTCTCAGACAGTTTGTAGCATAAAAGTTGAGATCTTCATAGATACATCTTACAAGAACCAACCTTCTCTAGAGGTTCTTCTCATCATTGAGGCACCCACCCTCGTGAGAAGATCGTATTGTTTTAATTGGAGTGAGGATTAGCCATTTCAGCACGTCTTCGATCAAGGTGCAACTCCAGGTTGACAACAAGCATGCGAGCTTAAAGGAGTCAATTTGCCTTCAACTCTTTCTTGTTCTCTCATCGCTTCCAATCGTTCTCTCTCATTTGTACAAGTGTCAACCCCTTTCCCTGTTGTTCGGAAAAAATGAGCCCTCACTCTTGTGTAAGTGCCATGGAAGGCCTTTCCACAAAGCTTGCACGTGATCATTGATGTTCCCCCATTCCCTGTACGAACTTGATCGCAAAATTTCCACAATGGATACAAAGCATCTTTCCCCCTTGACATTTTGAGAAAAAAATTTAATAACTCTAATTTAAATTTAAAAAAAAAATAAAAAATTAATAAAGTTAAAAACGTAAACAAAAATAAAATAAGTTATTAAAATAAAAATAAAAAAATAAAAATCTAATCATAACAACATATTAAAATTTAATAATTATTAACATACAATATATTTTTAAAAAAATAACATTTTAAAAATTTATATTAAAAATTTAAAACATGAATTTAATTTAATTTTTAAATAATATTAAAATAATTATAAATTATGTATAAATATTAAATATTAAAATTGAAAAATTAAAATTTTAAAATATTTAAAAATAAGAGAAGTAAAAAATATCAAACATTTAAAATTTAAATTTAAACATTACTAAATAAATAAATAATAAAATATTAAAATATAAAATTAAAAAAATATTTAAATTAAAATGGTAAAAAATATATTTAAATAACAAATAAATTAATAAAAAAAATTAAAAAAGTTAAAATTCTTAAACTAAACGTAATAAATTAATAAATAATAAATAAATCAATAAAAAAATTAAAAAGTTAAAAAGTAAAAATTCTTAAACTAAACGTAATAAACTTATAAAGTAACAATAAATAATAATTTTATTATATAAAAATAAAAGATTTAAATATTAAAAATAATAGCAATTAAATTAATAATAAATATTAAAAAGTTATAAATTATAAATTGATAATAAATAACCCAAAAAAAACAAAACAAACCTAACCCTAATTTTTAAAATTTCTTGCTAATAAGTTATTCATGAATTAATATTTTAATAAAAAAAATGCAATGACTAACATCAAATATGTATTTTAATGAACAAAAAAAAAGAAAAAAAGAGGGTTTTAATTTTTTAAGTTTTTACTGTGATGTCGCGATGTAGGTAGTGCCGTTTGCGGCACTGCTTGCATCGCCATCGGCGATCAGCATCTGACAGTGGCCCACAAGAAAAATGAGAATGTGCAAGATAAAATGTAAACCTAAAACATAACAAAAACTTGCCTACCTCGATATTCTTCTGCCAGTCTCTTGTTCGACTGTGGATTTGCAAACACTTCCCCAATGTATTTAATTTTCTCCTGTGATATGGTAATATTTATAAATATTTAAGTGTATTCAAAACTAGGGTTTTTTGGAGACGTGTTTTCCCTATGCGAAAATGGGTTGGAAATGTGGAGACAGTTAGGCAGACGTCTCCCATGGTGGGAGACGTCTCTGTACCCGTCTCCCATACCCGAGACGCGTCCCAGGAGTAGGGAGACGCGTCTCCCTACAACACTGAATATCATTCTAATATCGAAAAAGGGGACATTACATTCCTCCCTTCCCAAGTTTGCTTGCCCTAAAATAAATGCAAGCTCCATTCGTCACTCCTTGTACCCTTTTGCAAATACCTGTATTCCAAATCAACTTCAGAAACTCTTCAGAATGTGGAAAACTTCAACAATCTCTTCCACCTTTGTTGCAACATACTCTTCATCCTTTGCTTGGGTTGAAAACAAACTCAGCCGCTCCCAGTCATGCTTGTCATGTGTCATGATCATTGTACTCTCCTTGGACATGTGCAAACTATGCACTCTTTGACTTATAAGAGTCTCTTTACCAACATTCATATGGGCTGTTCCTACATGTGCAATGTGTTGTCAGGATCCCAGAGTGGCCGTCATGATGCTTTGCTTCCGCTGAACCCTTTCCCCAACTTCCTTTCGTAAAGAACCCCTAACTTGTGCCAACTTACAACTGTACCTGACTGATAACAATTGTTCCAACACTCTGAAAATTACATAATAGCAACATATTTGATCTCCTTTTGCCCCAATCAAGGGTATGAACCATGTAGGTGCTGAAAGAGCTATTGGAAGTAAGTGCATCAATGAAATAGTAATATCTAAGGGGCTGAAAATGTTTATGACAAAAGCGTGGAAGTTGGGAATTGGTGGCATGGCTGTCCCAATTTTTAAACCTGCAGATAGAACAAACATGCCAATGAACTCAAGAGCTCCCCACACCACTCCTTCAACCGCTTCATCATGTGTCATAGGCATGTTGTTCAAATTTCCTCCAATGCTGATATCTTCTTCATAATTTCCATTCATGTGATGGACTTCCAAAAGTCCATCCCTGCTGCCCCAAGCATGGCTGTAGCTGTACCGTTACATTTTCTTGCTCACAATAAGCATTGTGGTGGCTAGAAACTCTTCCATAACTGCTGCAAACAATCCCTTATTGATGGTAGGTAGAACATCCTTCCACCTTGTGACTGAAAACACTCTTGTGACTGTCATAAAAAATGTTAAAGGGCTGGTTTTGTTGCAAACAACAGCAAAAAGAATAGGACAACAATTGTTATACTTTAAATTCTTCACAAAATTCAGAAATGACAGTGATATAGGGGCTGGAATCAAATATATAGTGACTGAAAATGCTTCCACAACATCAACAAACTAAAGATTACTCAAGTGTATGATTGAGACTACTTGTACGGTTGCATACAAAGTGTTGAGTTGGCCGGAAATGTAGATGACAACAGCTCTACAACCCGAAATAGTAAAGTCTTTTTGTCAAAACACATCCTCCTTGAGTTCTCCTTCACACCATGCGATTGAAAATGCTTTTATGGCTGTCACAAAAATGTAAAAGAGACTGGTACTGTTGATGGAAGCATACAAAAGAATGGTACAATAGCTGCCATACATGACTCTCTTTGCCAAACTCAGCCATGCGAATGATTTAGGGGCCGGACGCAACCCTTCTTTGCCTGAAAAATAAACAAATATCTGCTTGTAGCTTGATCTCCAATTAGTCCTTGAGAGATGACAGCCAATTTTCAACTCCATGACATGTTGGAAACCATTATCCGCTACTTTCCACATCAAGCATCTTGATGCTATGACAATGGTGACTTTTTTCATAGCTTCCTCAAGTGTAAGACTTGGCTCCAAGGAGTGATCTATGGATCGTGAGCATAGATCCTTCACCACTTTGTTAGAATGCCTGACATATTTCCTAGGGATCATCATGAACTTCTTTTCAAGCCAAATGCATGAGATAAATAATTTATTAACAATAGTAACATTGAATTCCTCAAAGGCCTTACTCTTCTTGCATCTCCAAAGGTTACTTGGATCCCAAACTTTCATGTACAAACAATTTGGAACTTGTATGAAAGGATCTATGTGCCCTTTGCCACTCAAGGTGTTCTCACTCTATCACCATTTTCACTATGTTTTCCATGATAACCATAAATTTGCTGTGATATTATATGAAGCATCAAACTTGACATGATCTTTCTTTTCAACACGCTGCCCATGATGGCAACACATCTGAAATGACATAGTAGGAAACAACAAATCCACAACACTTTCATACCTTTGGTTGTCCTCAACTTTTTCACCTTCCTTTGATGGATGAAGATTGGTTGGGATATCTTCAACACCCCCCACCTTGGGATTCAAAATTACCTCCTTAAATGCATGCTTATCAGCTGAATTTTGAATTGTTCCATTGCTGCTCACTTTGATTCCTTGTACATCCCATTGTGGCTTCTTAGGACAATTTAGAACCCAAGGTTCTACCTTCATCCCTTTACCATTCTCCAAATGATGGCAAAGTTGGAATAGGTCTTTGCTGTCCCCACCATAACTTGAACTGAAATTATAAGGATTCTGACCCTCTTGACAACAATCTAGAGCTGCCTTAGTAAGGAGCATTGAATATGGGGCATGACCATCATTCCTTGGGTTGTAATTAGAATGCTCATCTCATTTGGCTGAAGTAGGAGCCTTTGATAGATTTGCTTCCACACTATTAATCTTGTCAAGTACCTTCCCACAGTTGTCCTGAAAATCCATCTCATATGACAATAGCTCAATCTTTGGAATGCTTGGAAGATGGATAGGGGCTTCTTGGAAAAGATCCTCTTTCCATTTGGCACCCTTCATCTTATCCTCATTATTAGAATGATTCTCATGATGATCAAAATATTGTAAGGACATAGTATGATAGTGATACAATAAATCCTTAGGAAATAATAAATTTGAAGTATGATTTTCATTTACATACCTTCGGCTGTCACCAAAGTGTTCATCCACCTTTCCTAGAAGAGAGTTTGTTGAGATAATCTCAACACCATCACTCATGTGACTTAAAACTCCCAATTTAGGGTCAATTAAAGTGTTCACCTTAAATGCATATCCATACCTAATGCCTTTCTGAAAATCAATACCTTCACTCTCCTTGCGAAAACCATGAAGATAATCAACTTGCTTACCTTTCTCTTTTCTTATCACAAGGGCAAAATTCTCTTCCTCTTGGGCTGGAACATTTTTCCCACTTTCATTTTGTATGATAAGTGCCTTCGTGAGCTATTCACTAACCTCTTTCAGATCTGAATTCTCTTGCTTTCTGATTCCTTAGAATTCTTTTGAGGGTTTGACTTTCCATCTCTCTTTCAATTTTCTATTCCTATTTTCTGTGTATACCTCCAAGAATTCTTCAAAGGTATTGTAAGATGTGTATATATCAGACTTCTTATCATATTCATCAAAGGCAAAAAATTTGAGTTCATCTCTGTTACACTGCTCTTCCAACCATGCCTTCTGAATAGGATCATTCTTTCGTGTTCTTCTAAATGAATCTAGGGCTTCATAGCTGATAGAAAATTGTTTCAAAAGCCGATTTTTAATAACTTGGCTTTGTGTCCACCTTGTCTTGCTTTTCTATTGATTTTTTCAAGATGATCCCTAGCTTTTTGCTGCTCTTTCTATGTGTGCATCCATACCTCTTGCATAGGATTTATATATTCTTCATTTGGTAAGAACTTAGGTCGCCAATCCATTGTAGACACTCAAACCTAAAAACACAAAAAAACTTGAAACTTGACCGAAAACCTAGCTGTAAATGGTACAATCGCTCGTTTGGAGTTGTACAAACTAGAATCTACTCCGTTTGATAGGGGTACGACCGCCGTACTGATCTATATGGATATACATTTTTTATTTTTATTCCTTCACAGGCTGCCAAAATCTTGGCTTTGATAACACTGTAATTGTTGACAATTCTTCCACAGGTCAGGA
Organism: Torreya grandis; assembly: GCA_037957365.1. Taxonomy (NCBI): domain Eukaryota; kingdom Viridiplantae; phylum Streptophyta; class Pinopsida; order Cupressales; family Taxaceae; genus Torreya; species Torreya grandis. Next base: position 1,288,637 of record JARHVA010003610.1, read on the forward strand.
TTGTCTCTTGCCATTCGGAAAATTCACGCCTTTAGCCAAAGAAGAAATAATACATTGGGTAAGAGGTAGACCAATTGAAATAACTCATTTGCAAAGGACTTAAGTCCACGGGAAATTAGACAAGGATAAGGGACCTAGGAGGAGCCAGAAAATCAAAAGGGTAGGGTTAGAAATGCACAAGAAAATGAAGATAAAGGAAAGAGTCTCCGGCAAAGGAAGTAATTCCTTCAGACTTTTTATCCGAAGGAATACTTCGGAGAATTCAAAAGAGAAAAGTCCTCCCAAAAGCAAGAAAAAGCCAAGGAATAATTCCTTCGGACAAAAGTCCGAAGAAATCCAACAGAGAAGTCAAAGCCTGCATAAATTCAAGGGAATAAGGACCCCTGCAAAAAGCCCGGGTACCCTACAAAAAGCCCGGGTACCCTACAATTTTTCGGAAAAAGGGCGCATATGAAGGACAGAAGCCCTTGCGGAGGGCACTTGGTCGGCTACAGGACCATTGCAACTTTCCCGAAGGGCACAGAGGGAGAGCCATGAGCCCTTGCAGAGGGCACTTGGTCGGTGCCTGGACCTTTGCACACTTTCTGAAGGGCATTCTCAACAAGGTAAAGACAAGAGACAGGATTAATTCCTTCAGACTTTTTGTCCAGAGGAATTCCTTCGGACAAAAAGTCCGAAGAAATTTGAGAGGAGGCCAAAGGACAATTCCTTCGGACATTTTGTCCGAAGGATAGCCAAAGCAAAAGCCCGAAAGGAAATAATTTTCGTGGAAAAGTTGTCCGAGAAAATTTCCCCACAGGAAATAGAGAAGACATTTTCCCGCAAGAAATAGACAAAGCACTTCTGTGGGAAATAACAAGGGTAGTTCGAAAAGAAGCCATAAAGAAATCCTTCGGACAATTTGTCCGAAGGAAAAGAACAGAGACAGGAAGCTTGAAAGAATGATTCTTTCGGAAAAGTTGAAAGATAAGGTTTGCGGAAAAATTATCCGACAAAGAAAGAAATAAGCAAGACAATTTTCCCGAAAGAAAATAGCAAAGACCCGAAGGAAAGAATTCTTTCGAAAAGTTTGAAAACAAAGTCACAAAGGAAGCTGTGGACAAAGTGTTAAGCACAAAAGGGGCCTGACATAAAATAATCCCGAGAAAATGCCAAAGGGTGACGTCCTGCGAGACGTCAAATTTTGACCGTGGGAAGTAACCGTTGAAGTTCAAAGAGGAGTTCGACTAGAGCCAAGAAGAGAGAGGAAAAATGACAAATGGCCAAATCTCGGGCAGTTTCAAACAAAAAAAAAGGGGACGAGGGAAATAACAAGGGTCAATTCCTTCGGGCAATTTCCCCGAAGGAAATCTATAGGAAAGTCCAAAGACAGGCCCGAGGAAATAAACACGAGGCAAATGCAGGGTGAAACAAAAGATCTGAAGGAAATAAAGCCGCAGGAGAAGTCACAGATAAAGCCGAAAGGTAAGCCAAGGAGACAACAAGAAATCCGAAAGAAATGGAGGTTGACTGTGCAAAAAAGGATAGAAAACAGATAATCCGACGGAGAGTTGAAAACAGAATATCCGAGGAAATATAGACCAAATATAGATAAGATAATCCAAAAAATAGAATCCTGCCAAAAATAGACAAGACACATGCAGACCAAAATAAGAGAAAATACATGCGAACAAGGGCTATTTTTAGTGGATTGCTAAGTTTCGGTTGACTATCTATTTTATTGGCGGTTTGACTAGTCATTCTCATGCATTCGAAGGTCCAACTCAGCCTATCTCTTCGTCCAACTCAGCTTATCAAATGGTCATCTCCAACTTTCAAACGTTCCAGTAGCTCACGTAGAGTTCTAAAATTGACATTGGCGTGGATTTCCATGCAAAGAGAGGGGCGGTTCAATAAACAAAAGACAAGTTCACTTCCTCAAGCGCAAGAAGCTTCATGCAAAGACAAAAGAAAACATATTTTATTGAAAGGCCAAGTTAGCCTTGAGTTAATCTAAGTTAATCCTTCTCTTCAATTTTTCAACGCCAATCTTTGGCTTTTGTAATTCTCTATAAAATGGCTTTTCAGCCTTAGAAAAAATGATCTCTCTCTTGGCTAGACCAGATTCTGCCATTGGTGAGTTGTGTCACCTCTTCAATCAATAGGACTGTACTTTCAGATTTCAAGTGTTGGCATAGTGTATATTCATTCAGCAATTTGCATATGTGGTAGATTTCTCTCCCTTCCCAAATTTTGATTTGTACTTAGTTGCTAGCTTATCATTATGTAGGTCATGTTAAGTGTTCTTTATGTCTTTTGCTGAAGCTATAAGTGGATGTTAGGTGGCTGCAAAGTGTTTTGTATCAGACCTCTCTCCATCGTTTTCCTTCATGTTTTGGTCATTGGATCGAACCTTCTCACGAAATACTTATGCATAAGTGATTGATTGAAATCAAAGGTCTTCCTTTTCCCTTTTTTTTTCAGTGTTCAAGGTTCCAAGTTGAGTGGATCAATCTTCTGGTGTATCACCATTATTATATAGGATTTCCCTTTCAAGTTTCCTTCTCCCTTTTCCATGGTAGTCCGCAGCATAGAGTAGAGATCCTCATTGATACATCTTACAGGAACCAACCTTCTCTGGAGGTTCTTCTCACCACTGAGGCACCCACCCTCGTGAGAAGATCCCATTGTTTCAACCGGATAGAGGATTGGCCATTTCATGCACATCTTCGATTCAGGGCGTAGCTCCAGGTTGACAACAGTAATGTCCTTTTTAGGACATAATTAAACAAAATTGGAATTCTCAACAAATCCTAAAACAATAATTGCAATTTCTAAGTTTTTTGTTCCAAACCCTAACCATTAAATTTTAGAATTATGGAAATACAAATTTAAGGCACAAGTTGCAATATTTTATTATCAAATATTCACCACCAATTCATAAATATTACAGCCCACAAAAATACCTTCAAATTTGATTTTTCGAACCAAAAAAACACTGGATAAATTCAATAAAAATAACAATGATGTTTCTATGCCTTCAAACTGAATTTTAGGCTTGACTTAGCCTTGAAGGAGTCACTCTCAAACCCCAAAGGAGGTCGCTGCTCTAGGAGAGGGCTCCAATCTGGTTGGCTGCCTTTTCTAGGGCTCCCCAATGAATCATTTCCTGTTGGCCTTTTTGATCCACATGTGAAGCTCTTGCATGGTTTGATGAAACATTGGGTCAAAGGCTTAGAAATGAATCCGGCAATAGTGTTCGAGGATAAGCCTATAAATCAAAAGCTAAATGAAAAATCTCTTATTCGGCTAAGTCTTTTACTTGTTCATTCTTTCGGAGAACAAGTGAAAGGTGATTTCTTTCGGGCCTATTTTGGTTTCATTTTCCTTTTGAGAAAATTGTGCGGACAATTTTCCTGAAGGAACTCTTTCTCCTTTCAACTAAGTGTTCTCTCTTCGGTAGTTTTGTCTCGGGTTTTTCGTTCAAGTGTTGGACATTCTTTCGGAAAATTGTTCTGAAACAATTTTCCCGAAGGTCTTTCCTATGGGAGAAGGGTCAAGTCTTCGGGAAAATTGTTCCGAAAGAATTGTTCCAAGCAAAATTTCCGAAAGATATCTTTTAAAGCGAAGTGGCCGAGACAACTTTTCCGAATGGTTTTCTCGAGAAAACGGTCCGAAACAAAAACTCTGAAGGATCATTTCAGGGTTTCCAAAGAGATCTTTCCCTTCGGGTAAGTCCTTTTCAAGATTTCAAAAAATCCGAAGGGTACCTTACCTTCAGAAAGTGACCATTTCACAAACCCGAAGGGTACCTTGCAAAAGTCCGAAAGGCATTTTTATAAAATCCAAAGACATGAATTCCTTCGGACAAATTGTCCGCGAGAAAGTGATAAACAAAAGTCTGAGAAAAAGAGCTCGAAAGGATGTCGAAGACAATGCTTAAACGAAAGTCTGAAGAAATTGAGGACGGGCCCGCAAACGTCAAGTTTGAGCCCTTGCAAGTAGCCATTGATGTTTAAAAGACCAAAAGGAGCTGCGCAACCTATGGACTCGCACCGACATAAATAAGATAAATTCAGGAAAACCAATGTCCTTAGATTGGTTTTCCATCTATAGGGAAGAGCTGGTCTGGGTTTCAAGGCAAGCGCTGGTAGGTGAAGTTAATGGGGGGTCCTTGTCCTTCGACATGGCCATCATCTCCGACAAACAACTGACAAATGTAGAAGCAACATGGCTCAGTCAGGTTCATAGATGTAAGAATTTTTGTCCTCATACATAAGCAGACAAGTGGAGGATGGCGTGGAGATGAAAGATAAAGATCAAGCAATTAGAAAAGATAGATCGGGCATTTAAGACGTTCTTGGACTTTTCCTTCTTAGTGGACCATGACATCGTTGTCCTCAATGAGTTTTGTCTTCTAGTGCGTTTCTCGACCAATGAGAGGGTTGGAAGACTATTGGAGCTAATGGCGGTTATTTTGTTGGAGAAGGATTAGTTCTAATTAACCCAAGTGTGGGTGAGAATTCATGGAGGGTGGTTGGATCTCATTTATTGATTTCTGTTTGCTCGCCTCGTCCCTTTGGGTCTTCCCCTTTTCTATATATGTCTCGGTTCTTTTCAAAAGAAGATATCCTCATTTTGACAAGGGAGAACCCTATCAAAATTTGTCAGAAAGATCTTTTGAAGCAATAAAGATTATTTTTACCCATCTCTTGTCTGAAAATCGTGTTTAGCAAGCTTGTGCATGATGGCCTTGTGAAGAAGTGTTCTTCCATGTCCCTTGTCCTTACCTATTTTCAGGTTAGTTGCAGGTCTGAACTTGAGCTCTTTCTGTCATTAATGGATGCTTGGTGTGAATTTTGAAATTCCTCTCTGCTTCATATATAGCTTAGTGAGCCTAGTTTATGAAACATTGATGCAAATTAACTGGTTGTGTAAGCAGAATTATCTTATGCTGAATTAGTGTTTATTTCATGCTTATGTGGGTCACTTTCTATTTGGTGCATCACCTTTCTTAGTTCAGTTTTCCCTTTTTATGTTATCTTTCTCTCCCTTTTCCTTGGTCAACAATAGGTTTTAGTGTGTGGGAACAGCTGAAGTGAAGCATCTGAGGAGCTAGCCTCATTAAAAAGCCTAGAGGTTCAACCTCACTCAGGATACCCTCAGCCTAAGGTTGCTCCAATTTTGTAGCTGGGGGTGAGAGAGCCTGAAAAACTATCCCACAAGGGTGCAATTCTACGCTACAACAGGCCCTTAACATTTGAGTTCTTGGACTGCCTAATCCTATTGATCTCTTGCAATCCAGGCAAACCTTTTTACAAAAGTCCCTAGACTTGAATGGCATCTCCCTTGACCGAGCATGGATGACTCCCAATAACACTTTATTATCATGTTTTGATCGGTATAGTATCATTTAAGAGCTTTGAAATATAAAAGGAAGCTCTTTTCCCTCCCCAATAAAGTTTACTTAGATGGTGATCTCACTAGACTTCGAGTGGAGCTTTAGAAAGCTCGGGCCTTGGTCATCACTTCTAGGAAAAAACAAATGGGCGGTTATTCGAGATTGCAGGGTTTTGATTCATGCTTCCCTACCCTCTGGGTGGTCAAGTCCTTTACCATCAAAATGATGGCACACTAAGGCCTCAAAGGGTGATAGCGACATCTCCATTACTTGTTGCAACTATAATGGTGCTTTGTGGACTTCTCCGAGTACCTTCCAGGATGTGATTACATTGTGAGATCTTATTTTCCTTACTGAGACCCATGAGAGCCCAGAGTGGGGGCTCCCTCTAGTTACAAGTTACTTCTGGGTCTCAGTGTGTTGACATGAGACTTTTAGATCAGGGGGTATATGTGGTTCAGGTGGAGTTGATTGCCTCATTTGTGATAGCCTCAGGGCTAAAGTATCGTTGGTAGCTTATGATGCCCATTCTAGATACATGTGGTTGCATGTTCAGAGGGTCCCACCTATCTGTGATGTCTTCATTCTAGTGTGCTACTTCCCCTAAATTCATCACCCTTCATTGTGAATGTTGATGGGGACCCATACCTTGAACTTTGTTTGAAGATTTCCAGTTATTCCTTAGTGGTCGATGTTCTTCTTTTGGGGGACTTCAATAACTATATAGGGACCCACTAAATACCTATTCATGATCTTGCACAAGACGAGTTATGCCTTCAAGAGCTGAATCTTGAGGAGTTTGGTTTACAAAGAGAATTGGTGGATGGAAATACTTCAATCATAGCCAATGGGAGGCATCTTCTCCAGATGGGGGAATCATAGTCTCCGCATTCTCAACAATGCCCTTGTTTCCCCAATTCTAGTAGATTCACTTATTTCCCCCATGAGGGGGGGAGCGAGTGTAGTGGATTATGTTCTCACTTATGAATCCTTCATCCCCAACACTTGGGATTTCCTTATTTCCCATGAACTCCCACTTTCCGACCATGATACCTTGACTCTCACCCTCCATGTTGCTTCTCATTCCTATCCCCCAACACCTTCCACCATGTCCTCAACACTCGGATCCACTTTGATGACAAGTGCACCATTGACCATGCTTCCCGACTCTCCCAACCTATGTCCGAATACTATTCCCTTCCTATTCCAACTACATATTCCATGTATGAGTTTTTATTTCATGTGCTCTAGGATGCAACCCTTGATTCCTGCCTGCACATTGTGCACTACTCTAGCTTAACTCATCTCCATGGGTATTGCCCCATGAATCGTTGGTAAGATGATGATTGTAAATCCCTGCATCATAGACTTCGTTTTGCCCTAGCCCTTGACCTTCCCTCCATGCGCTCCACTTGTAGAGATTATCATTGTCTTCTACAATGAAATAAATGCGACTTTCTTACACCTAGATGACTTGCTCTCCTTGCTTCCTCCACCATTCCCCTAAGACCTTTTGGTGCACTCTTCCCGAGGGAAACCCTTCATACATCGACCCCCAAACATGGGTTTCCTATGCTAGCTCTCTTTATGACATCCCAAAGCATTCTGTTGTCATTGTCTCCACTCCACCAAGATCATCTATTGCTTTCTATGCCAGTACAGTCAGGAGGGCTATTCAGAAGTTATGAAGAGGGCCTTTAGATTGAGTTCCTCAAATATGGCGTGGATTGCTTTTCCTTCCGATTGGCAAAGCTTTTTAATGAGGTTGTTTACTTGGGTTTTCCTTGTTCTTGGTCCCAACACATAATGCATCCCATTCATAAGTCGTGGGATAGCTCCGACCCTAGCAACTACAGGACCATTATGATTGGCATACTTTTGCAAAATTTATGTCACGATGTTAGACATGCAGCTTTCAGAGCACTTGGAGAGAGGTTAGCTTAGAGGAGGGTGAAGGCTGGCTTCAGTAGAGAAAACTAGACAATCGACCACAACTTTACACTCTAGTCTATCATTGAGGAGGCTCGTCATTTGTCTTCCAAAGTATTTTTTTGTTTTGTAAACTTCCGAAAGGCCTTTGACTTGGTTTCAGGACATCTACTTTTCCAAAAGTTGTGTGATGTTTGCATTCCGGATTCTCTCATTACTGTCTCTTGGAGGATCTATGAGATAGTGGTCGAGTAGTTTCGTATGCCTTTGGGGTCAAGTAGGGGTGCCCTCTCTCATCGACCGTATTCAACATTTACATCGATGAGCTAGAGAATTTTCTTCGAAAACATACCCATGTAGATGATTGTTGCATTTTACACGATGTAGTGATAGCCATACTTCTTTTTGCCGATGACAATCTCCTCTCTCACTCTACCAATGGTTTACATAAAGAACTTGACGTCCTTGCTCGTTTCTGTGAGCTTCGTCAGTTGGTGGTCAACCTTAGCAAAACAAAGGTCATTATATTCAACACCTCCAAATGCTCTCTTCCCTAGTTCCAATTTCTCTACAAAGGGGAACTATTGGAAATCACATTGGCCTACACCTACTTTGGGGATCTAGTTTTCTAGACCATCTTTAAGTATGAAGGCTACCTCCCAGTTGTGTCTTTGCAAGGGATATACCTCCCTTTCTGTCTTTGAGCATCAATGTTTTCAAATCCACTTCCAGGATATCCCTTCAAAAATGTGCCTCTTTGATACAATCATCAAGCCTACAATTTTGTATGGATTCGAGGTTTGGGGACCTAGTATGGGGTCCTTTTATTGGGCTTGTATAGACACGGTCCAGAGTCTCATGATTCAATGTATGATTTGTTGCAAACAGACTGTTCCTCAATGCATCATTCAAGTTGAGTTTGCTGCCCAACCTTTGCGCCTTGAGACTATCTTTAGGCTTGCTTTATACATTCATAGACTTAGGACCATTAGATCTAGCTTCACGTCGTGGGAGGTATCCATACTTAGCCCTATGTTCTTTAGAGAGGATTGTATCCTTTGGCCCCAATAGACGTCAACGTTGTTGGTATTTTGACACTAGTTTGCTCCTCCAATCTATCAGCATCTTTATTGATAGGTTACCTCCTTTCAGGTGATCTTGGATGCCCCTCATCAACTTCTTCCTTTAAAGGAGGTCATCATTAGAGTTCTCAAAGAGGATATCTATAGGTAGTACATCTAGGTCACTTGGACCTCTCTTCCTTAGCCACTCAGCCCCAAGCTCGCCTTCTATGTTGAGCATTTCTTGTGGGTTGTGGATGGTGTCTTTTGTTGCCTTGAGTCTCTCCAACGTCATTAGTCTCACAACTTGAGGATTACCCTCGGCTAGTTGAGGGTGTGCTCACACCAGTTGCAGATGTGGTCACACTAGTTGTACATCATTAGAGTTTTCAACGAGGATATCTACATGTAGTACATCTAGGTCACTTGGACCTCTCCTCCTTAGCCACTCAACCCCAAACTTGCCTTTTATGTTGAGCATTTCTTGCGGGTTGTGGATGGTGTCTTTTGTTGCCTTGACTTTCTCCAACATCATTAGTCTCACAACTTGAGGATTACCCTCGGCTAGTTGAGGGTGTGCTCACACCAGTTGTAGATGTGGTCACACTAGTTGTGGGTTGAGACTGATCATCATAGTCCATGTGGGACCAGATCTGTCGTCTTTGCTCCATCCAAGAGGTGGAGCTAATGAGGAATTCATTTTCAGATGTCCCATCTATTTTGAGATTCGGGGGGAGATACCACTATCTTTACAGAGTCTCGAGCAACTCTCCATCCACTTTCTTTTAGTCCCTGGGCCAAAGATGCTTGGTCCATTTTCTTAGGGAGGTTGTCACCCTTCTATGCAGGTCTTTATAGGGAAAACCCCTAGAGTCCCTAGGCTGATCACCTCTTTCTTTCAGCCCATCACGGAGGTTGGCAACATTAAGCACCCTTCAAATATTGTTGCTTCACACACTAAGGGATGTATGTTAGTGAGGCAACACTCATCTCTACTTAGCACTACTACTAAGGTACCAAGCACACTATCTCTTGGTGATGAGGATCCATCTCTACTTAGTGTCATTGATTTGGTGCTCGGCGTAGTGGATCTGCTCCTCCTCGATTGCTTCCCAAGCTGTGGGGACAAGCACACATTAGAGTTTCTTTGTTGCCATGACAATTTTTTCGGCCTTGGATGTTAGGAGGGATTCTATGGGGAGTGCATTGCTTCCTTGTAGGATTACCCAAACTATCTCCCCCAGCCCTAAACACTCTCTTGATGAGCATTAGTAAATCCCACATTGGCACTTTCACTATGATAGATGATGACGCAAATGATTCCTCTATCTTGGGCGTGATCATAAATGTTTGATGGGACTACCATCTGGTCTTTCTGACTTTCATCAACCCATGCTTTTTGGGGGTTCTTGCTCCCCCCACATGGCTATATGTATTGGTACCCTAATCGCATGGGTTAGGGGATTTACTGCATTGGGTTTACCCCTGGTTTATTTTTAGTGCTTTTGTTCTACTTTTATTTAGTTAGTAGTTGATTCTAGTGTCTTTTTACCCTAGCACTTTCTATTGTAATTGGATGTATTCTTGAGTCCCATTGACCTACTTTTGGTCATTAATATAATTTCTTTTTTTCTTTATACTTAAATCCAAAATCCCTAAATTGTTATTAAAACACATCCATCTATGCAAGACGATTGAGCCTTCGCGTGAGAATTCCATAGTCATAGTGTAGTTACCATCCTTACTCTTTAAGCATGTGTATAAAATCCATAAGGTCACATCCATTTGTAGTCAACATTAGAGCCTTCATGTGAAAGTACAACACTCAAAGGGTACCTGTAAAGCTCAGTTCTGGTGGTCCTATAAGTATAGACTATCATGGTGTCAAAATGTTATACCTAAATCTTAAATCCTAAATCAACCGAATTATCAATAAAACACATCCATCTTTAATTGGTTATAGAAATTTGATGTGATAGAATTGTGCGTGAAGATTGGCTATTAGTCTTATTCTTGTGTACTTAATCCATAAGGTCACATCCATTTGCACTCAAGGATAGAGTCTTAACGATAAGAGTATTGCGCTCGAAGGTTAGCCATGAAGTTCAAGTTTGGTGGTGTTTTACATATTATGCTGTTATACCTAAACCCTAAGTCCCAAGCCATGTGAGTTGTTAATAAAACACATTCAAGTAGTCTTGGTGATAAAACCTTGATATGAGAGCATTGCACTTGAAGGTTAGCTTTTAGTATTTCCAAGCTTGTGTACACTATAAGCGTCTATTATCTTTGTACCAAGCATCCATTATATTAGTAGATAGTCGACGTTCTATATTAAATCCATAACGATCATGAATAAATATGTTCTAGTTTATGATGTGTCATCAAGAATGTACTTGGTCTACTAATGTTTTTGGATTCTTTTATGGTTGGCACTTGTTGGGTGCAACCGCCACACATCTCAACTGACATGGATTCTAATAGTACAAACTCAGACATGGTCGGGGAGCTCTCATGTACACCATGTTGGCGTAGTCAAATTCGTTCCAATTTTGGGAAGGATAAAATTCATAAAAAAATAGCTGTTAAAAAATCCAGCCATAAATTTTTTGATTAAATTCAACTAAAAGAAATATACTCATCAATAGTTATGATTTTAATGTATATACTACAAATGTCCTGCTCAATAGCTCCATCGATCCTCGCATTAGCAACAGTATCTTATGTAATCTCGTTAACGGTGATAATCTTAGATATGTCTATGTCAAGAGGGTTCAAAGTAAGGCTGGTACAAGATCTATTTAAAACGCCTCTTAGAAAGTTGTAATTTGTATCCATCTTGGATCTGGTCTTGAATGCCCAATTTTTCCTACAAGGCATTCTTTTGATGTAGCCCTGCTCTCTTATATCAATATAATATTTTACCTTGTTTCACAATAAAATACAAATGGCACGATATGTGATGAGAGGAGATGCTTATGTTGACTCTTGTGA